>QLTV01002005.1:764807-789545 GCA_003457575.1 Thermophis baileyi
TATATATATATACTTAATAATTTGTTGCAAAAATAAGTAAATCAGAAATCTTTTCCTCCTCTGGGCTCCAGACATCCATGGTAATTGAGGGCTGTTCTTAATGCATATTCACAGCCAGGAGCAGCCCAATGCTAAGCAAACTTTATTAATTATTAACTACTTTAATAAACATGTTGGCTCAATAATGACATATATAGTAATAGACTCAGCAGGAGAGGAAGTGAAAAGGCAGGAAAAGGTAGATTTCCCAAAGCATAAAACTGAGTGTTTAGTAAAGAGCGGCTGAAATGAATTGTATGAGAGCATGATCATACAGTAACTAGAAGATGGAAATTGAAACGGTATTAAAGAAAAATATAAGACCAGAGAATGATATGGTTATCCAGGGGCAAAACAAAGTCCAGTGAAGATATCATCCTTGAAGACAATACCAGCTCTCCCATTAATATGAATGAGAAGTATAGAAAGAATAGAGATATCATACATTGACAGGATACAACAAAATTCTTGCATAGCTGGTGATGAATATGTATGAATATTAATGTCCCCATAAAAGAGCAGAGTAAAGAATGGAAATATGGATGTGAATCCTGGATTCTATATCAAAGGCGCATCAAACAACTGGAGAAATTTCACAGGCATGCTCTTTCTGCTCCCTTCTTGGCAGTCATTGCAAGACCCTGTTTTCAACATAAAATTTTTGAATCATGTGAAGTCCACCAGCTTTAAGTGCCTGATTATCAGAGCTCAAATGAGATGAATAGGGCACATACTCAGAATGGATAATTGCTGCATGCCTCACTTGGTTGCTCTATCATGTACTGGACTCTGGGCAGAGACCTCAAAGTTGACCACACAAGCACTACAGTGACACTGTGAAAGGACAACTGTGACATCCAGTTAAGACAGGGGTGTCAAACTTGTGTCATTATAGCGGCGTCACGTGACGTATCGGGACTTTTTCCCCCTTCGCTAAACCGGGCGGGGGCGGAGCCATCACGTGACTCATCCGGCCCGCGGGCTGTGAATTTGACACCCCTGAGTTAAGAGAACTAGAAGCTGCACCTGCTGTCAGAACCCACTGGCAAACGCTGTGCTATGAAGCCTTCACAACCTTTTAAGGCAGGCATTGCCAAAACCTGATAGAAAACCATGAGTGGCAACACAGAATAATACCCACAGTTACTACAACAATAAATTTTCAGTGTCCCCATTATGCTAGACTCTGTGTTTCCAAATTGGGACTGCAGATCTACCTCTGTGTTCACAGATGAACTGCACAATCTTATATATAAAAGAGATATGAGTGAGGAGGGAGCTCCCAAAACAAAAAAGAATTCACTCCACTCCTACTCCTTTTCTAGAACTCATGTATAACCCATGTACTGTATATTGTGGGTGCTCCAGCACTGGAGGTTTTTAAGAAGGGATTGGACAACCATTTGTCTGAAATGGTATAGGGCTTCCTGCTTGAGCAGGGGTTGGACTAGAAGACCTCCAAGGTCCATTCTCAGTGTGTTATTCTGTTCTGTTAATCTATAGTTAAGGCAGCAATATCAACAGACTTATTTTCACCATACCAGGTTTTAGTGACCAGCACCAAAGATACTATATATCACAAGTAAGCAAGGTGAAACAGTGCATTTTCTCAGCTCATGAATGAGCATTTTACAATAGTCATTTTATGGCTACGTGATGAATAAGTTGGAGGCACAAGGTCTTGCAGGCTTAAGAGAAGGATGACAAAGAGGCAGCTGATCAAGTTGTACTGTATAGGGGAGGTTTAAGGCGATGTCTCAGTCCACTTGTGGCTTGCTTCAACTTTGTCACAATGGCCACTACCTCTAAAACCACAGCCAATGTTTTTCAGTCATTCAGGATGCTTTCTGTTATGGTTCCTGCCCTTAATGTTACCACTGAAAGCTACAGGTCACAAATGCTCACGTCATTGCTGTTTATCTCTAATCAGGGTTTGTGGTGACTCACTATTCCCAATTTGTTGCACAGTAACTAAGAAGCAGTATTCCAAAAAGCAAGACTTGCACAAGCGTGCAAGGTAAAATTGAAGTAATTTGAACTTCAGGGTAGTATCCATAAGGTCCATTATCAGGTTTTAAGTATCTTTCCCATTTATTTTAAAACTTTCTCCTCTTTCTTCTATATAGCAAACTCATGTAGTATCATTAGCAAGCTTTAGAGCCACGATATTATGACTATAAAAATACCAAATTACAGTAGATGTAGATGTAGGACATTACCAGCCTGAGCCTGAAGGCAGGGTCAAATGCATCATCAGTCTGGAGCCCTTACAGCCTCATAAGAGAGCTAAGTCCACCACCACCCCTTGAAGTCCATTGACTGTTATCTGTTGCCAATTCGCCTTGACCATCATGTGAAATAGGTAGCCTGAAATAAATTCACAGTGCTTTTTGAACGCTATCCTGGCTCTTAATTTCTTGACAGTCATTGAGGAAAAAAAAATCCCTAATAAGACATATCCTGGTATCCTTCTAATAAGAGCCAGTTTGGTATAGTGCCCACAGCACCAGGAGATGTTTTTAATGTTGCCAATAAAACAGTATGGATTTGTCCAGGATTTGAATGCATAATTCATTATATAATATGAAAGAAACAGGTAGGGGGCCCCAGAGGTGGGCTTCACATACTGTAACAGCCAGTTCACCCAGCACCGGAAATGTGAGCATGTGCGCGCGCACTCTCACTTCGCTTGCGCATGCCATCCACGCATGCGTGCGGCATCACAAAACATGGCAATTCACTCACGCGCAACATCCGCACATGCATGCAACATCAAACAACACGGCAATTCGCGTGCACGCACCATCCACACATGCGTGCGGTGTCAAAAACACAGCGATATAGGACGGGATTGCGCCCGGGCGGATGGGCGGGGGCCCACAGGTCGCTACTACCGGTTCGCCTGAACCGGTCCGAACTGGCTGAATCCCACCTCTGGGTGGCCCCAAACTACAGAACCTATAGAATGTCTATGTGGTGCTATAGCCTGCTGATTTAATTTAATTTAAGTTTGGAGACTCCTTTAGATATAAAGCTTTTTCAGTGGCCAATTTATAGATGACCTTGGCTGTTGCTAGACCAGACAAGCAATGTAGTGGTAAGGAACTCATCTGTATTCATCAAAGAAAATTGGCATTCATTCCCATTATTTGCCTGCTCATGTAAGTGTGACTTTTATTGAGTTGCAATTGAGGACACATCAGGCATCAACTACAATTGCATTAATATCAGATAATAGATTTTTTTTTATCATCAAGATCTTTTGGAAACTTGCAGTATATCTCCAAAATTTATCCATATTTTCTCAGGTAAAAAAAAACAACACCTTTTAGACCACGTACTTGGGGGATGTCTGCCTGGCTTCCACAAATAATCCAACTCATTTCATATTGGTCCTTAACGTAGCTTATCTTGACTTATTTGTGATCTCTGAGCATTATTTCAAAAGCTTGAATCTTCATGCCTCATTATTTTCTAGAACTAAAGAAAGAAAATAGCCTTTAAAAAAAACATTTCATTGGAAGAAAACAAAACAAAACAAAACAAAACCCTTAGAACTATATAGTGATGTGTAAAATTTATACTTGCTTAACATCCTCATCTTCTGTGAGTTGTGGCAGGAGATGACTTGGAAGTGAATTTTCTCTGCAGGAGCTCTTTTCCTATGGAACCAGTTACAGAGTTAAGAAATTCATTCTTACTATTACTATTTCAAAGCCTCTTACAATGTGCTTATTTAACAAGCATTGGGGAATTAAGAGTGTTTTCATTAGATACACAGCTTGTGGAGGGTATTATTTGTTAATTTTGTGAAGATTAAAATGAAATGATTGCTTTTGACTATCTGATAGGGTCATTAGACTAATCAATAAGCAATAAATAGACTGCTATTTATTTTGTTACATGTTTTGCTGTAAGCCACTTATGATTGATTAAAATTCAATAAATATCGGTAAGAAACAGTAAATAAATAAATAAATAAAAATCAGTGCAGAGTTTTCCAAGATAGGGTCCTTCAGCTTCTCATTTCATGTTTAAAACCATGTTTTAATGAGCCACAGTAGCGTAATGGTTAGAGTGCAGTAATGCAGGCTACTTCTACTGACTGCCGTCTACCTGCAATTTGGCAGTTCAAATCTCACCAGGCTGAAAGGTTGACTCAGCCTTCCATCCTTCCAAGGTGGGTAAAATGAGGACCCAGATTGTTGGGGGCAATATGCTGACTCTGTAAACCTCTTAGAGAGTGCTGTAAAGCACTGTAAAGCTGTATATAAATCTAAGTGCTATTGCTAAAATAATAGTCAGAGTTTAAGAGGTTTTTGGGTGTAAAAGAAGAACAATGCAGCTTTTTCATGGATGGATTGGAACTGCCTGTCTGGGATAAACACTCATCATTCTTTTCTTTTTCTTCCATAAAAGGAACTACGAAGGCAATCAGATAAATAATATGACTCTCTTCTTGCATATTGGGTGCACGATGGCACAGCGGTTAAGGATGCTGAGTTTGCCAGCTGGAGAACTGACAGCCTGGGTTTGAGACCTGAGCTCCATGCAACCAAGTGAGCTCCTGTTACTTGCCACAGCTCCTGCCCACCTAGCAGTTCGAAAGCATGCAAATGCAAGTAAATTAATAGATACCAATTTGGTTGGAAGATAATAAGTGGTACCTTGCTCAATAGCAGTAACTGTGAGAGAGCTCTTGGAGTCCTAGTTGACAATCACTTAAATATGAGACAGCAGTGTGCTGCAGCTGCCAAAAAAACCAACCCAGTTCTAGGTTGCATTGACAGAGGGATAGAATCAAGATTATGTGAAGTGTTAATATCACTTTATAATGTTTTTGTAAGACTACACGTGAAATACTGCATCCAGTTTTGGTCACCATGATGTAAAAAAGATGTTGGCACTCTAGAAAGAGTACAGAGAAGAGCAACAAAGATGATTAGGGAACTTAAGGCTAAAACAGATGAAGAACGGTGGCAGGAACTGGGTATGTCTAGTTTAATGAAAAGAAAGATTAGGGGTGAACTGATAGCAGTATTCCAATATATAAGGGGCTGCCACAAAAAAGAGGTCATCTCCAAGGTCCCTTCCAACTCTGTTATTCTGTTCTGTTCTGCTCTACTCTGCTCTGCTCTGCTCTGCTCTATTCTATTCACCTTGGTGTTCAGTCATGCTGGCCACATGACCATGGAAATCGTTTTCAGACAATGCTGTCTCCTTCAGCCAAGAAACCATGCTCTAGAGTTGGACACAACTGAGAGGGAAACTTTTACCTTTATCTTATATACCAGAAAATGGAGAAGGATGATGGGAGCTATCAAGTTTTCTCTACTATCATTCCTAAGATGTGACTGAAAGTAGGGTTGAGTGTCCTATGAGTGCAAGGATTACAGATATGTCAGTCACTGAATCCAATACTCCTTCCTCCAACTCTTACTCCTAAGGCATTTTAGTACGTTGACAAGTATCAAGTGACAGTCTTCTTAAAAACTATATATTTTCATCCACTTTAATGTGCAGTGCCACTGTGGTCACCCAGAACACTGAACTCCTAAATTATATAACAGAGTTGGAGTTTCTGGTAAAAATTTCTTTCAGGGACAGGATCAGTTAGGCACTAGGATAGGGGAATTTAAAAAGCTTTCTGAGCTGATCCATTCCGCACTGAGGTCTGGGTTTGCATGAAGACAGAACACAGGTCTATCTGATGTGCTTTAATCCGTTATTCTAAAAGATGTAGTATAATTTAATAGTGTTGACTTTAGTGATGTCAGGACCTAGACTGTCTTCTAAGAGTCTTCAATATATAACCTTTATCAAGTTGGGAAAAATTGTTGCAGAAAAATGACAGAGAAGGTCTCATTCTATGGATAAAGTATTTATCCAGCTTTATAAATATAGTGGCATCTATATTTTAGATTAGTTACAGATGCCTTTATATGGCATCTGCATAAAGGCATCTGTAACTAATCTAAAATATAGATGCCGCTATATTTATAAAGCTGAATAAATACTTTATCCATGGAATGAGACCTTCTCTGTCATTTTTCTGCAACAATTTGAAACTGTACCTTAACCTCCAAGGCTCCTGAAGATTCATAGATATTGAGGCCTGCCACACAACTGATGAATGCACAAGTCATTCCCAACAAAATAGGAATTCATCCATTGATTGATCCTCCAAGGCACTATCACTGCCTTTAGTTTGCTCTCTGATTTCTGGGAAGCAGAGTGCATAAGAAATTCATCCATCAATAGAAAAATGGAAGATGTGACACAAGTTCCCAGTAGATATTCTTCATACTCTTTTCCAGCAGGTATTATTTTTACTACTAACAACAAAATGCCGCAAGAGTGCAGGTGAATGTGTTTGGGGATTTGACAACATCAGAAGCAGAAAATTATCTGTGTGTATCAGACACCCCCCCTCCCCACCAATGCAAGACAATATGACATGGTAGGGATTGAGGATTAGTGAAAATTGTCATTCACAGATCCACCTATTCTCAGAGGAGTAATTAATGAATAAGATTTCTGAATCTGAATCCAAAGACAATTTCCATGTTCATGTGGCCAGGATTGGCTATATGCCAAAGGCGCATGGAATGCTGTTACCTTCTCACCAAAAAGTAGTACCTATTAATATACTTGCATTTACATGGTTTTGAACTGCTAGGCAGGCAGGAGCTTGGGTCAAGTAATGAGAACTCACCCCATTGCACAGCTGACCAACTCAGCTTCTCTAACTGCTAAACCATTGCACCCCTCATCGCGCCCCTCACACGAGGAGCAAGATGGCTCAGCAAAACTGAGGGGCAAAGTCTAGTTGGCAGCAATAGATTACAGGTTTTGTATTCAATGGGAAGTTTGCAGTGCATATCTTAAAGCAGGGGTCCCCAAACTTGGCAACTTTAAGACTTTTGGACTTCAACTCCCAGAATTCTCCAGCCAGCTCTATCTTAAATCCTCATTAAAATCCAACAAGCATCTAACTCCTTTCCCTCTAAAAAGCTGTCCAAATCTATTCAAACTTATTGTTAATTATTCTTACTTATCTTTTCCTTTTCCTTTCTAAAAGAGGCTCCAATGAAATAGCAACATATTATTTGATTACGAATATTCAACCTTATGTGCTCTCTAAATTTGTCTCAAGATCATTTTAAATGGATTAATGTGAATTGATGGATAGCACAATACCATGCATTTCTTCTCAGAAGTCAATCCTATTGATCTGAAATTTTCTTAGTTTTGGGGTAATTGTGCACAGGACTGTATTCTCACTGCCCATAATATCAAAGAAATGCAGCACATTAACATTTCTGTTGTCTGGTTAAGGGTTTTATATTGCAGTATACAATTGCAGTATACAATTTCTAGAAAATGATTTGAAGCACAGCAACCAATATAAGGTTGCAATTTTCAGGTTATTGAATTTTTATTATTACACTAAACATCTACAGTTATGCTGTCATTCCAAACTGAGTTGTCTCATAGTGGTTTACAACACAGTCAAATATTTTTTAAAAAAACTGAAAAAATATGTTTTAAACAGACCACATTAACAATAAAAGAATTATAAAAAGTTACCATTCTATGCAAACCAGAAAGACAATAAAATAGGCACCAGGAATTCTAGCTATGGCAAATTCTGGCTTCTGACACAACTAAGTTGAAAGCAGATACATACACACATAATAAAGTGTATATTAGATTTCATAACACTACCCCTATCGGCAGGGGTGGGTTCCAACTTACCTCGCTGCCGGTTCGCTCCCTCCCGCGCCGTGTGGGCGCACCTCATGGGCGCGCTGTGTGTGCGCGCCTCATGGGTGCGCCGTGTGTGCGCGCGTGCATGCGCAGTAACAAAAAATCCGAAAAAATAATAATAATTAAAAAAACAAAGCCAAAAAAAAAGATGGCGACCGCATGCACAGTGCTGGAAGTCGGCTTCTGTGCATGCTCAGAAGGAAATTTTTTTTAAAAAAAATTAAAAATAATTCAAAAAAAAGATGGTGCCCCCCACGGACCGGCACCGATCGATCCGGTTGGGTGACATCATCGTGACATCACCAGTGGGCCGCTACCGGTTTGCGAGAACCGGTCCAAATCGGGAGGAACCCACCCCTGCCTATCGGATGTGTGATTTTTGAAATCTATTCAATTTTCATTCATATCTTAATTGCCTTTCATTTCTGGGACTGCTAAAAGACCAACTCATAATTTTAAAACAAACAATAAAACCATTCTATTTCCCCCTTTCTAATAATTCTTAGTCTGATCAAGATATATATCAGCAAGTATAACTTGTCAACTCTGTTATGAAATGCAGTTGAGAATGATGTTCATTGTCTTCTTTATTTTACAATAAGGAGAAAGCATAAATAAGACTGAACCCACCTTCAAAGTGACAAGAAAACAATTCTTCTGTCATTTCAGCCCCTATAAATAAGGGTTTCCATGTTCCAGATACATCAAATGATTTTTTTCCCCTATCGACGTGAATATGTGACAGAAGAAAAACCTTCACACAAACAACTGGCCTTGTCTACATGGAAGCTAATGCATGGAGTTGCATCGTTGAAGCCTTTTCTTCTTGCACACCGATGCTAAATATTAGCTGAGTTGTAGGGCTTGTCAGAAATGTGACATGGTGAGCACTCTGGATTTTAGAGTGCTTGAAAGAAACTGGGGTTCTGTTTTAAATTTAATAAACACTAGCTGATAACCCGGCATTGCCTGGGTATTTATTTATCCCATCACTCGCTCTCCTTAACGGCCCAGGCATTCCAGAGTTATGCTGAGGAAGCTGCGAAGGAAGTGACATCACAAACAATTGCTGCTCTAGGATGCTGCACTCGCTCTCCTTAACGGCCCAGGCATTCCAGAGTTATGCTGGAACACAGACACAGACACAGACACAGACACACACACACACCGAGGGGTGTTAGGGGTGTCTTACCCCCACAGTATTTCTTTCCAGAGGGTAAGTCATTTGTGTACCAAGTTTGGTTGGAATTGCTCAAGGCATTCCAGTTATGCTGGAACACACACACACACACACACACACACACACACACACACAGCCATTTATATAAAGGAAGCAGTATGCTCCCTCCCATATTTGGGTATACCAGGTGATTTGACAGAAAATACACACACACACACACACACACACACACACACACACACACACACACACACACACAGAGTATATATATAGATTACTGAAGGAAAATTCGAATTTTTCCTCTGTGTTATTTTGAACTGGTATCTCACTGCTTGGCAGATTCTATATTAACAACCTATTTTTAATACACATTGCAAGGAGCTCTTTCAACCCTCTGACAAATAGTTATTTTCTTTCTTTTTTTCATGCAAATGGTTTAATAGGTTCTGCTCCATCAATTCAGAAGGCCATAAGTTTCCTTCTTCTATTTTCTCTAGTGTTTCCCATCAATATGGCATTATTTCATATGCAATACTTTATTCATTTCTTTTTACAGCTTTCCATTCCTCTTCTTATCGGGGCTTTATTCTGCAATCTTGTGGACTTTTGCTCTCCCTGCTGCAAGGTTCAATTTTGTATTGCAGTCTCAGCCTACTGTTCTGCTTCCCAGCTATCCCGACATCTCAGTGAATGAGAAAATTGCTCACTTCATTTGCATAAGAGAAAGTAAACACGACATAGCCCAAAATCAGATGATGGGAGTGGAGGGGCTGTTGCAGGAGAGAGCACCAAGATTACTGGCCATGGTGACTCTAAAGGAGCTAGACTTTCAGTACTCTGTTTTAGTAGCCCTCCTTTCTCCCCAACAGTATCCATCCAATTTCTTTGCAAGGCTGAAGTGCTTTTTCTGTGTTTCTCCTTACATGTTGAGGCATTCGAGATTAACACCAACCACACTTAGATGCTGTAACTATGCAGCAAGTTGTATGCAACAGTCCTTCCCTCTTAAGGCATCCTGTGATAACTGCAAGGACTGTTGCATACAACTTGCTGCATAGTTACAGCATCTAAGTGTGGTTGGTGTTAACTTCAATTAATATAGGAGTGGGGATTATTAAACTGCATAATCTCAGCCTGTTTAGTTACTTTTAAGGTTCTTCAGTGCAAAGCAAATTGGTGCTTCAGAAGCACAGGTAGTCCTTGACATATGACCATTCCTTTAACGACCATTCTAAGTTAAGACGGGGCTGAAAAACGTAACCTACAACCAGATTTTGCATTTGCAAACAGTTCCTGTGGCCATGTGATCAACATTCGAAAGTTACTGACATGTGTTTACATTTGCAGCATCCCGAAGTCACATGATCACCCATTGCACTGTTCCCAGGAGGCTTCTGACAAGCATAGTCAATGGGGAAAGCCACATTTGCTTTAAATGAGCTGTGCCCAATTTTATGACCACAGCAAAAAGGTCATAAAATTGGGCACAGCTCATTTAAAAACCATATTGCATAGCGACGGATGTTCCGATTCCAACTGAGGTTGCAAATCGAGAACTGTCTGCGTATTTTCTCTTCTCCTCGAAGCTATATCCTATCTTGACTACTTCAATGTACTTTATGTGGAAATTTGAAAAGCATCTACAAATTGTAATTGATGGAAAATGTAGTAGCTAGGCTACTAACTAATACAATGTAACAAGAATCACATGTCTGTATTGAAAAAAATTGACTATGGAAACAATTCAAGGTGTTGCTACTTATCTTCAAAAATGGAACGATAGTTCCTACACCGATTAAAGATCTAGTAATTATTTCCAAAACAATTAATAGGTACTAATTGACCGTCCTCCCCTTGTACATTGAAAAATCATGAGAAAAAGGACTACTGTTTTGCAATCTTCACTTATATGGGGTTTTTGGGTTTTTTTTGCCTATATATAGGTTTTTCATTTGAAATTAGCTTCCTCGGTGGAATCCTTAACTTGAAACTTCAACTGTTTTCCTAATAAATCTTTCGGTTTAGATCTTTGAGATTCATTTTTTGATTAACATTTCCATTTTCATATGGTTACAAGAGAAGTCTGTCAAAAGCCCTAAATGGCTAAAGGTCTTTTATGCTCTATAAATTGTATGGTTATTTAGATCTGAAGAAGAGATCCCCTTTTCAATATACCTCTGCTGTTCAAACAACAAATATTTTATTTCTTATATCTTGCAAGCTGCCTCAAGTGTTTATATATGAGGAGAAAGTTAAGGTGCACATCTAATAAATAGTAATAAACTTTATTTTTTTTCTTCTGTACTCATATGGGAATATATGGAGACATACAACCATATACACATACCATAAGGGGAAATAGCATATCTTAATAATAACCAGGTGAACTTCGCATCCAAAAATGAAGGGCATAAAATTATGTTCAAGATGCCACTGCATTCCAAATTTGAAGCAAAGACTACAAATATGGCTTACTTCTAACAGTTCTAACTTCTAACATTGGTAGACAGCAGTGATGTTTTTTAAGTTATGCTTCTGGGTTAAAGTTCTTAACACATCTAGTATTTGTGTGTGTGTGTGTGTGGTGTGTGGTGTGCATGTGAGTGAGTGTGTGAGTCAATGAGAAGGAGGAAAAGGAGGATATGGGAGGGGACGTACTTTCACAACAAACCAAGGAATAAAACATTCTCCTAATTAGCTGTACAGGAAAAGCCGAAACACCGATGACTTTTGTATGAGTGACTAAAATTTTTGAATGTTTGAAATCAGAACAGTAAGGCAGATGTGCATAGCTAAGTAATCTTCTTGAATCCATTTTTTAGAATAGAGAAAGCATTTGAAATTGGAGATGTGAGTAAAGTAGGTATTACTCTTGAAGTCAATCAGAGAATGTCAATGGTGTTTATTCAATAATCTTACAGGTGTAAAAATGGCTAGCCAAGCTCATCTTAAAAACCCAAATGCCTTCTGATTTAGAGTGTTTTTTTTAAAATAGTCTTGTGAGTTTAAACTGATTAATATTTATAGACAATTTGTTAGTGTCCTTGGGGTAATAGCATTCATTTATAAATATAACAATGATAATGAAGCAAAAAAAGGTATATTTAAAAAAAGTATTTATTTCTTTCAAGTCATTTGGCTGGCTGCTGCAGTCATACAATATACATTCCATCCTGCATGCAAGATACAGCATTTAGATTGATAGAGAGAGAGAGAGAGAGAGAGAATTAGCTGATTCTTTACATGAGAAAGGGTTTTCCAAATAGCCATTTTGATATTCTTCTGGCCAATTTATTTCTGATGCTGAATTCTCCTTAACTTGATGGTCTCCAGATGTAATGAGATGAGAACTCTCAGAATTCGCACTTAGATTTAATCAATATATATATATGGAGGATGTGAGAACATCCTCCACATAGTTTGAGATATGTATTTCCAATATTGTTAATATTTTATAATAGCTGAAAGAGAAGAAAGCTTCAACATTAATATAAATCTTGTTACTCTTTCTCCATTTTGATGACTAAAAAAACAGAAGCCAGTAAGGCTGGGCAAAAATTCGGCTATTCAGTTGGTAATCATTCGAATCTTCAAAAGAAATTGACTTTCTGAATTGAATGAGAAAATCAAATTGAATTGTCAAGTCTGATTGGATCCCTCTAAATTGACTGGGACACTTCTGCACATATACAGAAATGGCCTTCTTGGAATCACTTCAGAAATCCAAACCAGCTCAATCCAATTTGGTAAGTTAATTGAATATCCAAATCAAATTTGCAGAATTTTCTGAATCAATGCAGAGCATCCAATTGAACTAATTTTCCAAGTGAAATTAATAATTGAAATTAAACAGTATCTGATATACATAGCTTAAGAAAGTAAAGTGTTTGTCCTTTTAATCTGCATTTACATAATTTACATGCAGTTTTAGAAACTGAACCATAAGAATAATTAATTTTACTCAGTCTTTTAAATAACTGGCAATAGAAAATAAAGTATCTGCAATATCATGTCCAATATTTCATGTACCAGATAACTGACTAGTTTTATCTTTTGAAGTAAGGAAAGGTGAAGCTAAATTTGACTGAAGCTAATTTCTTTTGATCTGTATACTGCTATTTTTTAAGGATCACATAAATGTTTTGGGTATTGAACTGAGTTACTATTGTCATATGTCTTTTGACTGTAAGAGCTCTTTTCATTAAATGTGATAAATACTAAGAATAGAAAGAAAAAAAATAAAGTTCTTTAAAAGCACTACAGGATAAAAACGTTTTTATTCTCTGAAGAACCCTAACCTTTTCTAAAGTTTTTAAAGTTAGGAAAAAGAAATCTTTGTTATTTACACATGCACATACACACACACATTCTGCCAATATGCATTTTGCATTTTTATTTTATTTATTTTTTCAAACACGTATTAGATAGTACATATGAGTATAAACATGATTTGAATACATGAAATGAATACGAATAAAAATAAAAGGGTACATTAATTAGGACAGGGATGGTAGGCACGCTGGTACGCTTATGCATGCCCCTTACAGACCTCTTAGGAATGGGTTGAGGTCAACAGTAGACAGTCTAAGGTTAAAATTTTGGGGGTTTGGGGATGAAACCACAGAGTCGAGTAGTGTATTCTAGGCATTGACCACTCTGTTGTTGAAGTCGTATTTTCTGCAATCGAGTTTGGAGCGGTTCACTTTAAATTTGTATCTATTGTGTGCTCGTGTATTGTTGTGGTTGAAGCTGAAGTAGTCATTGACAGGTAGGACATTGTAGCAGATAATTTTATGAACTATGCTTAGGTTGTACCGAAGGCGGCGTAGTTCTAAGTTGTTTAAGCCCAGAATTTCAAGTCTAGTGACATAAGGTATTCTGTTGCGAGCAGAGGAGTGGAGGACTCTTCTCGTGAAATATCTCTGGACACATTCAATTGTATTAATGTCCGATATACAGTGTGGGTTCCAGACAGTTGAGCTGTATTTGAGAATTGGTCTAGCAAATGTTTTGTATGCTCTGGTTAGTAGTGTAATATTACTGAAGAAAAATCTACGCAAGATTAGGTTTACAACTCTTAATGCCTTTTTGGCGATGTTGTTACAGTGGTCTTTGGCACTTAGATCATTAGATATGAGTACTCCCAGATCCTTGACAGACTGAGGGTCGTCTACAAGGTCGTGTCCTCCAAGCTTGTATTTTGTGTTCTGATTCTTTTTGCCAATGTGTAAGACAGAGCATTTGTTGATTGAGATTTGAAGTTGCCACTTGTTTGACCATTCTGATACATAGTCAAGGTCTTTCTGAAGGGTAGTAGCATTGTCTGTGGTGTTAAGTAGTTTGACATCGTCGGCGAAGAGAACACAGTTGCTTATAATGTGATCACAAAGGTCATTTATGTAAAGTATGAAGAGTGTTGGTCCTAGAACGCTGCCTTGAGGGACACCACTATTGACAGGTGCAGGATTTGATAGAGAACTCACTATTTTAACCACTTCTTCTCTGTTTGACAGGAACGCAGTTATCCAATCATGTAGGGGTTTTTTCCTGAAACCAAATTGTTTGTTAGAAAGTAGGTTGTTAGTTTCTAGGTGGAGGGTAATGGATTGGTTTATGATTGATTCCATGACTTTGCAGGTGACGCAACATAATGAGATTGGTCTGTAATTTTCGACGTTGCTGGGATCTCCTTTTTTGAAGATAGGGATGACTGTGGCTAGTGACCATAAGTTGGGTAAGGAGCTAGTCCTGAAAGATTTATCGAAGATTATGCTAAGAGGTTCAGCTAAGGCTGTGGAGAGCTTTTTTAAGAAATATGCACATAGTCCATCAGGTCCAATCGATAGAGATGGTTTTAGGTTGCGTAGTGCCTTTTCAACGTTATCTGCTGTGAAATCTATTTGTGTTAGGTCGTTGTAATTATTTGTGGTACGACTAGGGAATGTTGGGCAAGAGCCATTGCTGTTTACAAAGACTGAGCCGAAGAATGTGTTAAAGAGGTTGGCTTTAACTGCTTCATCATTACATTTTTTACCGTTAGGTCCTTTTAGGGGTGGGATGGATCTAGAGTCTTTAAGTTTGTTGTTCACAAAATTATAGAAGGCACAGTTGGATTTCGTGCGTAGAATGTTTTCCTCTTGTTTGATGTGATAATTGGTGCATTCAGTCTTTATTTGGTGCCATATATTTTTGTAGCGGCTTTTAATGTTTGCTACGTAGCCAGTTTTGTTTATCTATACATGTGCATGCGTGTTTGTTTTGCCCCCAGCTTGACAGGAAACAAACTATTTCAAACTCTTATTCAACTTGGAGAAATTTTTAGTAAATGTGAATGGGGTAACATTTCTTGCTTTGACCTTAGTTGTGAAATGGATGAGGATAATTCCTATTGGGATCCAATCTGAGTTGGTCACTGGAACCAAAGGTTTATTCTTCCAGGCTTTTAGTCTCGTGATGGAACACATCATCAGGCAACCTTTCTCTCTCCAGAATATATGTGTTACGCATTGTATTTATATAATTCCTGGTTGTGTGTAGCTTTTAGTTATTAATTAGGGTGTTAATGGCTATTAAGTTGTTAATTGTTGTTTCCTTGTGCCACCATGCTCTCAGCTTCTAAGTACTTGATGGTAAATCAGCACTCCTGTTGACTGACAAGGCACCCATTTCCTAGGCTTCTCTGGCTATTTTTGTCCCTGCTTGGCCAACAATCCTAGTACTGGTGAAATTGAATGCATGTCCTTGTTCATTGCAATGAATTTGGCTCTCCTCATCTAATCACTCACTCATATTCTCACAATCTGGTGGTTAGCTTCCTTCCTATTTCCCCTGCATTGTAGCAGGGGCAATCCATGCAGGGAATCTGATAAATTACTTTCAAAGATTCTCCCACTTCCAAACAATCTTTGACTGTCCTTGTATGGTAGCCTCTGGGCAGTGTGCAATGCCCACTTGCAGATCTCAGAAGTTGCGTTCTACTGCTTCTGAAATGTTTTTAATATATGATAGGGTGTTCCCAACATATTGTGCAGGCATCTTGCGATAAATGCTTGTGGGTATCCATTCTGCCTAAACTGATCACTTAGGAACCTGCTCTCCAGGTGTTTTGCTTGCTGGGTACTACACTGTGTTCTCACCCAGTGGTATAGGGCTCTGATGCAACACTTTTTATGTGTCAGTGGATTGGTTACTGTTGAAGCTCAGAATGCATGGAGTGTTGGTAGCCTTGCACTATAACATGGTTTCTAATCTTCCGTTTTCCCATCTGTTCAGCACATTTAAAAATGGCAATTGTTTAGCTGTTTCTTCCTCCACTGTGAATTGTATGTCTGGGAAAATGGAATTAAGTAAGTAGGGTATGAAAATGTTCCTGTGCAGTTCTTTTAATGACAACAAATGTGTCCTCCATGTAGAGGGCGGCACCAAAATTTATGTGCGTAGTTTTGAAATGCACGGTGTTCCAGTTCTCATAGGACTGTTTCTGCAATGCCTCCTAATATCGGGGATCTCATGGGAGTGTCTTTTATTTGTTCATACATTTCCCTTTTAAACATGAAGAAGGTTTGTTGACAGCACTGGAGTAGATTCATGATTTGTGTCTTGGTTAAGTTGTTTTGATCTGTGTTTCACTATCACTATCACAATGTTAGTTTCTAGTTTGCAGCCTCTCGGACCTGACTCATGTAATAGGAACATAAGAACACAAGAAAGGTTTTTGTGATGAAACAAAAAAAATCTCCCTTGTGAAGCATTCTACATATATGGCCAACTAGAGGCTTCCAAGAAAATTATAAATAAGGTGCAATGGCCCTCTTCTATTTTTGTTCCTTATCAATTGGTATTTAAAATTAACAACCTGTCATAAAGAATAATGTACATTAATATTCCTTTCCTCTATGAATTTGACTAGTTTCTTTTTTAAACTACTAAAACTACCTAATTAAATCACCTTTGATTCCAGTTTAAGTATGTTTGCATAGATGAGTACTTTTATAACTTAGGGAATTTCATTAATCTACAAATAATTAAGAATTCTAATATGGTGCAGGAATGGAGGAATTATCACTGTCTTATTTTCACTTTAAATGACATTATATACCATACCTCCCTGCATAATGTCCAGATGACTGTTTAGTTGCATTTATGGTGTACTGGTCAAAAAGCAATGAAAATCACCACTATTGTCCTCACCATTAGGACATGTTGTTGGCAGTAGAGATGTAGGTAGTATATTTTTTCCTTCTCTTTAAAAAAAAAAGACATTAAATGATTGACCAAAGCCATAATGGGTAACAGATCAAATCTATAGGTTCAACTGGTGATGATCATAGCGTAAGACAGACTGAAACTTTATAGTAACAAAATTGATAGATTGATTGAATTAATAAATGAAATGAATGAAAGAGTGTGTTTGCAAAATGAAGTCATAGAATGTAAAAATTCTAAAATTTTAGGCTTCCTAAAATTACATGGCACAGCCCAAATAGAGTCGATGGTCTTTCTTTCCTAAGGACCTCAGTGGGACAGGTCTGACAGAAGGTGGCCTATGAACTGGGGTATGAACTGGGGTCATCTAGATTGTTGTTAGGAAGTATGAGAGTCGAAAACCACAGGTTGAAAATAGCTGAATGTTACCCTCTAATGAAAGGTTGTAATTAAAGAACTAGGGATGACTTTGAGGAACAAATTGCAACCTTCTAGATCAGAGGTCTCCAACCTTGGCAACTTTAAGACTTGTGGACTTCAACTCCCAGAATTCTGGGCGTTGAAGTCCACAAGTCTTAAAGTTGCTAAGGTTGGAGACCCCTGTTCTAGATGAATGTGATCTGGGGGGGGGGAGTAATTTTGTTGGGTGGCATGAGGGAGTAAGTGAAAATGGGATGAGATAGAACAGAAAAAAAATGAGTGAGAATTGTGATGGTTTAGTGAGCATCTGCTTTAGAAAAAAAAACTGCTTTAGAAAAAAAAGCTGTCTTGGATATATCGTTTAAGCATTAATTATATGAGAAAAACAGAAAAGGACTGAAAGAAAAAACCTTGATTGATTTGTTTATGATAAATGGTTGAGAGAATTAGTAAAAGCTACACGGTTAATGAGATATCCTGAATATGTTATAAGCCTTTTTTTGGCTTATAGTGATAATTTTATCTATTTATTTATTTTATAGGCCTAGAGGAAAACAAGTTTCAGAAGGAGATTGCTGGCAATATTCATCTTGTCTACTATAAACATCTACTTTTTATCTATTGTTATGAATTAATAAAATAAGTATGCACATTAGTGATCTTATAGGCAGTTCCATTAACTCTGAAGTGTACTTTCCCAAAAGACATACATTGGGTTAACACAATACAAAAAAGTGAGTTAAATAATTAAATAAATATTGATACAAAATATAACACTAGGACAATCCATCCCTCCCCCACCAAAAAAAAAAAAAAAGCACCGTGAGAAGGAATAGCATTACAGCTTCCAAGTCCTCTTGTGGGAGACCCACATCTTACAGCTCATGATCTGTATGGATATTTGGAGAAATGCTGTTCCATAGAATGAAGACAAGGCTTTCTATGGTCATCCCTGAAGATGCTAATCTTGAGCATAGGTATAGGAAGGGATACCAGCATAACAGATATTATTGGGCAGGTAGATACAGGAATTGAGGATTCCCAGAGCTAACCCAGGTGGTCCTGGTGGTAAGAGAAGAAAAAGAAAGTGAAAGCAGCCAGTGAAAGTAGAATGACTTGAGGATAAAAGTCCTGCATAAAAAAGTATTTGAAGATAACTTTAATCTCCCAAAGAGGGAGTGTGAATTGGATGTAAGGAACGAGGATGTGGAAACCATTCAGAACACAGGGAAAATAATTATATTGCAGAAGACAACAGGTTGTTGATGAGGAACAGTGCATTTAAGAGAAGGGTTGTTGCCAAAAAAGAAAAAAGAAGAAGAAGTCAAAATACTATATTGTGTGAATTGAGAGAAAAAAAAGTGTGATAAAGAACATAAAGTGATAAAGGATATAGCAATAGCACTTAGACTTATATACCGCTTTACAGTGCTTTACAGCCCTCTCTAAGCGGTTCACAGAGTCAGCATATTGCCCCCAACAATCTGGGTCCTCATTTTACCCACCTCGGAAGGATGGAAGGCTGAGTCAACCTTGAGCCTGGTGAGATTTGAACCGCCGAACTGCAGCTAGCAGTCAGCTGAAGTAGCCTGCAGTACTGCACTCTAACCACTGCGCCACCTCGGCTCTTACCTCGGATATGTCTAACTTGACTTTTACTGCCTGAAGTATGACAGTCAGAGACACAGCTTCAAGACATATAAAATATGTTAAACAGCACTTACAACTTTACTGAAACAGACCTACTGCTTAGTAACATTCAAATTGAAAAGAAAAATGTTTTAAGATTTAAAATCAAAGGTACTAATCTTCCCCTTTGGGTCTTTTGCAGTATTTAACCATCAGGAATGAAATGTTTCCTAATAAATATATTGCATGCTCAGTGAGCACACATTTAAATCATTTGCAATCGTTTATTTAGAGGGATTCACTGAGGTGTAATCCTCAGAATTATATTTGCATCTTTGCTTATTCAAGCAGTTTTAGAATGGCAGAAGACAGATGGCAGCAGAACTTGATCAGCTAATAGATAAGCAGATATTTGTTTCAATATAAGTAGCCCAATTCTAAGCAAATGTACATATAAATTGGGAACTTGGACCAATCCTTTAAAAAAAAACCTCTCAAGGATCTTTGATCTGAAGTTGTTCTGCCTTGTGGTTATCCCAAGTAAAAATAAAAGTTAGAAAGGAAAAACTGGTTTCCTCACACAAAGAAAGATCTTGAGTGGTTAGGCCAGCAAATAAACTTACTTCTAGCCAGAGATCCCCAGTTGGAAAATGGTGTCTATTCTATGTGTGGAATAGACCCACCTATAAATTAATTTATTTAGAAAGTCCTCCAGTACCTGCTATTCTTTTCAGCTCCTTAATGTAAATCTCCCTTGTTTTTAATTGTAGGAATAGGGATGCAAAGTGTATGTTCTAGGAGACATGGTGGTTTGAGACTGTGCTCATCTCAAACTGGGGTGATTTCATTTGAACAAAAAGTCTTCATTAAAAAAAAATCCACCAAACTTTATTTCAATAACTGACCTTTTGTGCAAAATGTGTTGTAGGTTTAATTAGATGAACAAGCAGGCCTGGTGAGCATTGCCACAAATTTGGACAAGAAAGCCCTTTCCACAATTTATTCCAGCCTCAACTCCAGAGACAGGAAGAGCAAATAGGAATAGTTGTGAAAGAGATTTTCTTCGTAATCAGGGTCTCTGCTCCAGGAGTTACAGAATGTGAAAGCCTGTATGTTAAGAGGGTAATAAGTCAGGCATCTTGCTCAGCTATCAGCATCCAGCTGCCCATCAGGATCTCTTTCTGAGCTCCTGGTTCTTGTCAACAGTGTGGTTTCCCAAACTTCCTGTTTTGGGAACTTTAACCTCTCTGCCTTGGGAGTAGACTCAGAGATGGTTCTGGAATTCATGGTTCCATGCCAATCATTTGGGTTTATCTTAAGTAATATCTGTTTTCTTTGACAACATTCTGATCTTGGTATGAAGGATTTTAGATTTAATCCTTTGTTATGGTCAGTTCACTTTCTAGACTGGAAGCAACTAACTGCTACCCAGGATCTCTGCCAGGTGGCTGGGTCTATTGAGATGACCCATTCCATGTATCTAATACATATGGAGGATTTCCAAGAGCACTTGGGGAGTTTCCATTTGGAGTCCATTTGGTCTTGGAAAACTGTCAGAGTTCTTGATGTGAGTAGGTCACTTACTGTTAATTGATCTTGGGGAAGTCCTTGGTTTGCAGAACTTTGGGAGCTGAATTGATAACAGAAAATTGGATGACTAGTGGAAAAGAAGAAATGAATCTGAGTGAGCATAGGTATGATTTGTATGTCAGTTCTTCAAAAATCTATATTTGAATCCAATAAATGTATTACCCAGTG
This sequence comes from Thermophis baileyi, assembly GCA_003457575.1. Classification (NCBI taxonomy): domain Eukaryota; kingdom Metazoa; phylum Chordata; class Lepidosauria; order Squamata; family Dipsadidae; genus Thermophis; species Thermophis baileyi. Next base: position 785,809 of record QLTV01002005.1, read on the forward strand.
TTCAACCTGATTATTCTTTCTTTCTTTTTTTTTTCAAGTGGTAGAATGACAGAATACTCTTATGGAGGCAAATTATCTACATACATTTTAGTCTGGATTCAAACTGAGATGAAAGTAGTACTTGTTGACCATAAAATTCTGGACTGGAAGAGCGAATTCCTTTCTGCTTCTTTTAGATGTTTCAGACACTTTCAATACTGTAAAGTACCTGAAAAATTGGATTTGGGTGTATTGTGTTTCAGTGGTTCTCCCATCTGAGCAGGTAATGCCAATTCGTGGCAATGGAAGACAGTCAACTTGCTTGGTCCTCATTTGTGGGGTCCTGCAGGATTTGATCCCCTGTCTCTGATGTTTTCATAGATATTTGAAGCCAATGGGGGAGGATGAAGCCAATTGGCTATATGGAATTGATATATGAAGCCAATGGGAGAGAAGAAATAACACCAATATACTGATGATATTCAGTTATATTTGTCCACACTGGACCAATCTGTGGAAGCTTTTAACTGGTGTTTGGAGGCTTCTCAGTAACATATGAAGTAGTCTGACAATGAACCTATTACCACCAAAATGGCTGCTCCTAATTTAAACAAAGCATCAGTCCACAGCTATCTTTTATTTGGTGCCAGATGTCCGGGCCGATTGCTTATTCAGGAATAGTGTTCAACCCATAATGCCATACCAATTTGTCATTTGTAAAATAGGGCCACTATCTTAAATTAACTCTTTAAAGCAGTTGTCTCTCCTCCTTGGAGTGTGCAACTATAACATCTTTCGGAAATTGACCTCCAGACACTGTAATATGTTCATTCATTTCAGTTGGGGGTTCAATTAATTTGTCTGATTCAGCATCGACACCAGACTCAAAATATTCTAACACATTATGCAAAAACCTAGCTCTCTGGGAAAGAAAGGCTCTAATGCTAGGAAAGGTGGAAGGAAAGAGAGGAGGACAACCAGCAGCAAGGTTGATAGTCTCTTTTACAATAGCCATGAGTGCAGTGTTGGTAGAGCAGTTTAGAGACTGATCATCCTAGAGAAAATCTATACCAGGGGTGTCAAACTGGATTTCTTCGAGGGCCAGATCAGCATTGTAGTTCTGTGCGGGCCGGCTGGGGGGAGATGGGACGGACACCTCCTGCAGCACCCTGACAGCCAAAATGGGGTGTAGGGGCCACGCAAGGCCCCCTGCACCCCATTTTTGGCCTGGATGGCCTCCTGCAGCATCCTGTCAGCCAAAACAGGACATGGAGGGGGCCTCATGCACCCCTGATGCCCCATTTTGTGCCTAGATGGCCTCCTGCAGCACCCTACCAGCCAAAACAGGTGCAAGGGGGCTTCATGCAGCCCCCCCATGCCCCGTTTTGGCGAGTGTGTATGAGTTTTTAACTGTTTTTAACTGTTTTTATTATGTTTTCTTTTAATAGTTTTTTATATTGTTGTCAGCCGCCCAGAGTCCCTTGGGAGTTGGGCGGCATACAAATTTAATAAATAATAATAATAATAATAATAATAATAATAATAATAATAATAATAATAATAATAATAATAATAATAATAATAATAATAATAAAAAGCAGAGTGCTGCAGAAGGCCATCCAGGCTGAAAATGGGGCACTACTTTGGCTGCCAGAGGCACCGCAGGCCAGTCCTTTGCTATTGAGTTTGACACCCCTGATCTATACAGTCGCTAAGAGTCAACAATGACTTGATGCATGCAATCAATCTGTCAGTCAGTCAGTCAGTCAGTCAGTCAGTCAGTCAGTCAGTCAGTCAATCAACATAGTCAGAAATGGATGCTGAGCTAGTTCATTAATCTTCAAATGATAAACAAAACGTATGCAGACAAGGAGGCATTAAAGCAAGTAGATAACATTTTTAGCCTTTTAAAAATATATTTTTCTCTCCAACACCCCTCCCCCCACTTTCCATTTTGGAATGGATCATGATACAAATAAAGGGCAATCAGAATAACAGAATAACAGAGTTGGAAAGCGCCTTAGAGGTCTTCACGTCCAACCACCTGCTCAGGCAGGAAACCCTATACCATTTCAGACAAATGGTTGTCCAATCTCTTCTTAAAAACTTCCAGGTTGGAGCATTCACAACTTCTGGAGGCAAGTCATTCCACTGATTAATTGTTGTAATTGTCAAGAAATTTCTCCTTAGTTCTAGGTTGGTTCTCTCCTTTATTAGTTTCCACCCATTGCTTCTTGTCCTGCCTTCAGGTGCTTTGGAGAATAGGTTGACCCCTACTCCATTGTGGCAGGCCCTTAGTGTCACTACGTTCATTTTGTCAGCAGGACTCTTATTCTGAAATGACACTGTATACTGATATGAAGTTCTCATGTGATACCTGTACTGTGCATGTGTTAATTTTTCTTTTGTTCTTCACCATGTAGACACAGACTTAGGTGTTCTTATTTTTGTTATGCAAATATATTATTTTTATTCTTTCCTGGACTCCGGTCTTATTATCGAGAATTGAGAGCAGGGAAACAAGATTCATTTCACCTCTAATTATTTTTATCTCCGCAACACTTAAATACTGGAATACTGCTATATTTATGCAACAGTCCTATGCAACTGTCCAGATTCTTCATTAGAATTGGCTGGTTGTAAATCACACGTGTTTACAAGCACAGAATGTCTCATGTTTTCTCTTTATATTGTATAAAATAGTTCATTGGTTTTTACCAAACTGGGCAGAGAAAAAAATGGATCTATTAAGCATAAAGTGTGAGTGTTAGAACCCATAAATCATGGCAACCTCCCAAATTGCTCTAAGTGGCCTGTATTGTATATTTCTTGGCTGGATCACAGTGTAAAAAAAGAAAGAAAAAGATAGCAATATTGTTAAAAAAAAATCAAGAGCCACTCTAATCTCCTTTGTTCTGACCGTGTCAAAGAAAATGCTGAAATAGTGAGAAGTAAGGATTTCAAGCAGGAATGAATGAACGAAAGCTGGAGCACCACTTGCTCCTAGGACTCAAAGGCAGTAGAGCTGGAAGCATCTTAAAGACCAGATAGGCACTCAAGAGGAAAAGGCAAGAAAGAGACAGGCTTAAGCCGAGATTATTACAAAAAGCGTAAGTAAACAAAAAAGGGTCATTTGCTGCATCCTCTTCATACATTTGCAGTCACTTTGTGCAATTGTCTTTGTAACTACAATGAGTTGGACTGAGCATGTAAAACTGAAGAAGATTAAATGAAAATGCCCACATTCTGGGCTTGCCAGCCATTGATTAGTTTGGAACAGTTAAAACATAAAGTTTGATACCTTCTGCCGAGTTTGGCTTGCTTCACGTAGTTTGTAAGAACTTTTGATACCTGTCCAGTGCCAGTGCTGAACTCATCTTGAAGCCATGTTTGGTTCATTCTGGCTCTGTTGGTTTTTTAACATTCTCTAACATGGAGTTGCTCTTGTTAGATAACTACATGGAATTCTTCTGCAACCTGAGACCCAGAGCTTGATATACCCCAGCTATCTTCTGGAATGCTCTTCTTGGCATACCACCTGTTGGAAGAAAAATCCATCTGGGTTCAGTTCCAAGTGGGGAGAAAGACACTGGAAATATGGAGGGCGATTGGAAAGATGGTTTATTGATGAACAGGACCACATGGGTTTGAAGTCCTGGTGCAGCTGAACACATGGTGTGGAGAGTGACGGTTATTTATACCCTCTCTGGGCTTTGAACTTGAGCTTCCTTTTCCTGTGGCAAGAGCATGTATTCTCT
>QLTV01002005.1:793148-816802 GCA_003457575.1 Thermophis baileyi
TGCCGGCTGGCGGGACCGCGTGGTAGGGCCTTCTCTGTAGCCACTCCGACTCTGTGGAACCGGCTTCCCCCCGAGATCCGCACTACCCCCACCTTACTGGCCTTCCGTAAAGCCGTTAAGACCTGGCTTTTCCAGCAGGCCTGGGGCCAATAGTTGTTCTGATTGGCCCATGCATGGTTGTGTGAATGTTTTATTTTAAATATGGATAGTTTTTTTAAATCCAATATTTGTTCTGATTGGCCCATGCATGGTTGTGTGACTGCTTTATTTTAAATATAGATTTTTTTTAAAATGTTGTTTTATATGTTTTCTTTTTTTATGATGTAAGCCGCCCAGAGTCCTTCGGGAGTTGGGCGGCATATAAATTTTATAAATAATAATAATAAATAATAATAAATAAAATAAAATAGAATGAAATAGCTCTAGATGATGTTGATGCTATCTATCAATCATGTCCAGTTCTCTGTGATCATGTGGACCAGGTGTCTTCACATTTTCTGATCTTCTTTCAGTTGTTTTAGGTTCTGTCTGGTGTCAGCCTTGACGGTATCTAACCAATGTGCTTTTTGATGGCCTCATTTCCTTTTATTGCTGACCATTCTGAGAATAACATTGCCGTTTCCAGTGAGTTTGAGCGCATGACATGGCTGAGATAAATAAGTCGGAATTTTGTGGTTTTGCCTTCCAGCGATATGTCTGGTTTTATACACTCCAACGCTTGTTTGTTTGTCTCCTTTGCTGTCCAAGGAATGCACAAGAGCCTTCTCTAGCACCACAGCTTGAACAAGCTGATTTTCCTCCTGTCTAGTTTTGGTCCAACATTCACAACTGTGAAACAATTACCATGAAACTCTTAGCATGAAACAATTATGCTCCCTTCATGTAAAGTGCTAGTGTGGTGGTGTGATTGCCTTGCCCTGGGTTATGTTTCATTTTTTAGAATAAGAAAGCATAAATTACACTCAGTGGTGGGCCCTGTGCACCAATTGGTATGAGTTTTAATTTTCTGAAAGCATCTTTGCAATGGAAATCTATTTGCATATTTTTAAAATGTATTTTCTCCCTCATGGACTGATTATTATTTTTTTGTAATTGTAGCCATTTTGCACTACCCTATAGCAAGTGAAAACTCAGATGTCCCGTGTTCTACTGACAAACTGTTTTACCACTAGAACATAATCAGTGGTGGGTTGCTCCCAGTTCGGCCCGGTTCTAAGAACCGGTAGCGCCGGCGGTGGGAGGCTCCGCCCACCCACCCGGGACGCTTCTGTGCATGCACAGAAGTGTTGCGAGTGCGCGCAAGCGTGTGTGCGAACCAGTAGTAAAGGGTTTTAGAACCCACTACTGAACATAATGCTTAACAAAATAGGGGGGGAAATCTCAATCATATCCTCAGCATTAAAAAAAAGTATCAACTATTTTGTGTACATATTCTTTTTTTCCTATTGATATTTTTCTGAGGTGATGTTGCATGCATTTCAGTGTTTCATCTAATTGAATACTGTAAGGAGTTAAAATACATTCCAATTGCCTGTGATAAAAACCCAAAATTACATCCATTCAAGATAAATCCTGATATGTAAAAAGGACATCAAAAATTAAAATCTGCCCCATATCTAATCCTATAAAATGCAAACAAATTTCCTGGAAGTGTTACAGATGATTATCAAAATGATACAAAAGGCCTTCATGAGGTGAATTGGACCATTGCTGCACCTTAGTGAGGTAAAGAGTTTCATGTCCACGGTCTGAGATTTATAGCTATCTTGCACATGTCTAATGGACATTACAGAATACATGAAAGAATGTACATTATTGTGCTGTTTTGTATAGTAGCAATAAATATGTCTCTGCTCTGCATTGTTCCATAGCTTATCAAATTCTGCTTTTTTGGTGACATTAGAGAATCTTACCAAAGACAACATTGTGAGGAACATTTCCTCACTTCTATACTGCCTGTTTTATAGTTCCGATAGAATAATCCCAATTTGTCCCACTTAGATCTCAAAATATTATTTCAGTTAATGCAACTTGAAAATTGGAGGCAGGTGACGCTCTATATTACTGATCCAGTTTTGTTAAGTTCATACCTATATGATTTTAGTGAATAAAAGAGCTTTTTAGTAGTTATGGGCAGGCTACAAACTTTTTAGATATGTTTGTAGAACTGAATATGTGTTCTTACAGGTTCCTGAAAGAACATTTATGGGGACCAGCCCTTAAAAGTGTTCCAGAAGTTTAAATTCAGGTGCACGGTTGTAAATGGCTATGACCAGATGGGATCACATTAATTGTGATAGAACTCAACTGGTTGCCAATTCCCTTCAGGGCCCAGCTGAAAGTTTCTGGTGTTTACTCTGAAAGCCCAAATGTCACAAACATTTTCAAGGTTGTCTTTCCTATGTTGGCTGTGAGATCTTCTAAGGAGGTCCTCTTCCAAGTGCTTTTCATAGACTCTGAGTTACAAGGGAGGAAATGTCTTTGGTTAACCCACCTTTTCTACAGACATGTGTTTTGCTATGTGTGAAAATGCCACATAAATGGTTCTGATAACGTAATGCTCTCTGCAGCTATGTAACCCCCCCCCCATATCTTTTTCCATATTTTTTTAGTAAGAATGAAAGAAATAAACAGATTCAGAATGAGCTGGACATAGAGCCGAGGTGGCGCAGTGGTTAGAGTGCAGCACTGCAGGCTACTTCAGCTGACTGCTAGCTGCAGTTCAGCGGTTCAAATCTCACCGGCTCAAGGTTGACTCAGCCTTCCATCCTTCTGAGGTCTGAGGTAAAATGAAGACCCAGATTGTTGGGGGCAATATGCTAACTCTGTAAAACCGCTTAGAGAGGGCTGTAAAGCACTATGAAGCGGTATATAAGTCTAACTGCTATTGCTATTGCTATCCTAAAATGAAGGGGAAATCACAATATGTCACTAACTCCTTGAAATATGTAATGATCTTCTTCAATGCCACTACAACATGTCACTGTCTTTGAGGCATTAGGAGAAAAGCAAAATTGTTCTCTGCCATGGCATTTTAGTGAATTATTTTTTCAGGTTTTTTTTTTATTCTCCTATTTAATTGTGTTGTTTATTATACATTCTATTGCTTTTATCTTGTTGGATTTTATTTTGGATACTGTATTTTTGAATGGATGGTAGAGTAAGATCTCTCTCTCTCTCTCTCTCTCTCTCTCTCTCTCTCTCTCTCTCTCTCTCTCTCGTCTTCTCTCACTAACTCTGGGCAATTTATGACCAATAAAAATACTTAAAACAAACCTTAAAACCATACCCATGTACACCCTAGAATCCAACTCCAAGAGTTCTATTTAAAGATAACAAATATATGTCAAAATAGAAATAAAGACAATAATAATTAATAATCAACAATAAGGGAGACCAACAAACTTCTAGTTGCATCCCAAATTCTCAGTAAGATAAGATTGTCTTCTTGAAAATAGGTGGCATATGTGTGGTCTCATTTTTTGGAGGCTAGCTGTTCTATAGCAATGGGGCCATCACATAACAAGGTTACTTCAGTAAGAAGGGCTGAGGCAAAATTGCAGAGAAACAAAAAGGTTTATGATATATGATCACTATTTATTTGGAAACATATCCTAGCATATCATGAGACGCTCCCTGATAGGAACTACTGGATTATTGTCAATGTTCTAGCAAGGACCTTCAAGTATATTTAACTTTTGACTATGCAAAATCACCCATATTATGATCTGTCTAACAAATTTTTGGTTATTGGTATACAGTAGTACAGATCAAGGGTAGGCACCTTGGTGTCCTCTACATGCTTTGGATTAGAATTTCAATTAATTCAGATCAGCAGTGGTAAGAACATATAGGTTTTGCAGTCCAAATCTGTATGGCATCAAACTGTCTTCCTTAAATTAATTTCTCATACTTAGAACATGTTTTATGCATTAATTCTAAAGACATTTAGGTAGCTATCAAAGCTTTTCAAGGTTCCAGAATGCTTATTAGCTGAGTTCTCATGATATACTGAACCACAAAATACCAAGCACATTTTAGCCTGCTGTGTCCCCAGGCTGAAGTTTATACTTCAGTGTGTTGTGCAAACCCTGAAAATTGGGTTGAATAATCATCATGGTTCAAATAATGAAGGTTCACCAAGATATGCAAACATAATCAGTAATTATTTTCTTTTTCTTTTTATAGCCATGGTGTCTTCTCCTACTCCATGTATTCTGAAAGTTTATTTGGCTGAGTCAGGTTTGTTATATTTTAACTATACAACTGGAACACTATTATAAGCAACATGCTAAGAAGTTACTATTCCCTTAGGCTAAATGACACTATTTGAAAGGTGAATTGTAAATCCCATACAGTGGGAGTATTCAACTCCCTTTTTAACATTTAAAATAAAATCTTCTTGCAGACAAAATCTCCTTCCGTTGAGTCAGCTTTATGGTAAGAAGGGCAAAGAAGCAATAGGCTCTAGCCAAGGAAAAGTGTTTAATTGACATTTGTCCTCATCATAGAATACTTGCTGACTTGGCCAGTTCAGATTCTGTAGTAATTTTCAGCATTGATTATAGAAGCATTTGTTTTTAGCATTAGTTCTGGCTTCTTTTCCACCAGTTCCTTTCCCAGTTATGGTATATTGCTGAATTAACTTCCATAAAAAGTATTTAGATCTATTGAATATTTTCCCCATTTTGGATATCATAGAGACCCAAGTTATGCTTGGCTGGACCAAACATTGTACTGCAAAGAGAACTTTATGGAGGATCAGCTGCTTAGGATGGCCCGAGATAGAAAGAGGCGAACAATAAAAATGAATTGGATAATCCTGGAATTTAATTAGGATGCCTTGCAGTAGTTGTCATTGTAAGTGGGTTTACCCCTGAACATACTGTATGTTTGTAATATTGAGATCCGTTCATTTTAATGTTTTCAGGGTTTGTTTTTGTGTTAGAATTATATTTTTTGCTTTTTTTTAATCCAAAGCAGCTTACATGACCCTTCACTATGTCTGCATAACAGTGAACCCTAGGAGGTACGTATGTTCAGCTGAGAAGATCACTCTAAAAGATTGAGTTTCTATGGTTGTGCATCTCTGTCAGGTTCTAGTTCAATACCTTAGCCACTACCAGTAGTCCTTATGACCACAATTGAGCCCAAAATTTCTGTTGCTAAGCGAGACATTTATTAAGTGAGTTTTGCCCCATTTTATGACCTTTCTTGCCATAGTTGCTAAGTGAATCACTGCAGTTGTTAAGTTAATAACATGGTTGTTAAATGAATCTGGATTCCCCGTTGACTTTGCTTGTCAGAAGATCACAAAAGGGAATCACATAATCCTGGGACATTGCAACCGTCATAAATATGAATCAGTTGCCAATTGTCTGAATTTTGATCATGTGACAATGAGGATGGTGCAATGTTGTAAATATGAAAAACAGTCATAAGTCATTTTTTTCAGTGCCATTGTAACAGTCACTAAACAAACTATTGTAAGTCATGGACTACTTCTATATCACAACGTAGAGAGAACGAGAATTTCAGTAACTATAGTTGAGAAATACAATATTGTTGCTTAAATTACCGTACTTGCTCTTTGGGTGTGTTTTTTAGCGTCTCTGATTGTCAAAGCCCCCAAAATTGGTTATCTGTGATATAATATTTGGAGTTAATAGAAATTATACTTCAAACTAACACTTATATCCGAACTATAAATCACAAGGTTGTTTACTAGTCACAAATAATTATATTCTGAGTTACAATGGCCCAAGCACCAACATATAGCATCAGTTCAAGGATAAATTTTTAAGGGGATGTTTCCTTTTACTAAATGTATATGAAAATCTATATGACATTCTAATTTTAGCAGCTTCCTCTAGCCCTATTATCCCTTCACTACTTCTATTTCTTTCACGGAACATGTCCCTTTTCTGTAAAAAAATCCTGGAATGGGCAATGGGGGCTTAGTTTCTTGTTTAATCTCACATGCATCTTTTCTTACACCCCATTTCTCTCTCCTTTATTTCTTTGGCATTTTTCTTCAGCAGGATAATCATGGGCAAAACTCTAGTGTGCGTAAAACTGATTCTTCAGCTTGATGTTCACCTTTCCCAAACTCCTTATGCAAAAGTAAAGGACATTTTCAACTCAATTCAGTTTATTACAGACATAGACCAGAGACCAGAACAAATAATAACACTCAGTAAACATACAATTAAAAATTCCAGTATAAAATAATAAATAACAACTAAAATCTATGATTAAATCCAGTCTGTCAATTACATATGGTTTAACTGTACTAAAATTACAATCCATAAACTGTGTGGCCCGTTGTGAGTTTAATACTAAAAGGGAAAGGAATAAGCAGTGCAAAGGGTTTGCCACATTTGTTATATAACATAACTATCGTGGATTAGACACTTGTTTCCGATGAATCCCCAGTGCTGCTGTGCAGAATCTAGCCACCTGTGCTGTAGTTATGTACTGTTCGTCCTTAAGCAGCCACTGGAGATAAGCAGTGTCAGAACGGCCAGGATACCTAGCAGTTATTGGCAGAATATGTTTTTTTCCCGAATCTCTGTGCAAAAGGAACATTGAAGGAGTATGTGGCCCACAGTCTCTACCTCTCCTGAACCACAGCAACAGAGTCTTTCAGTCAGTTGTATCCTTTTATACTTGCCGTACAGGACGGCCAATGGAAACGCATGGCAATGTGTGAGCAAAAATGCTTTCTGGTGGTTTGCTGACTCCACCTGGCTAAGATAGCTGACAGGAGTAACAGCATATCTAATGGCGCCTGGAGCCAGAAACAGCGGAGCTTTACCTAAGTCTGTTTGCCTTTCAATGTCCTCTACCCTTTGTCACAAGGTTTGTTTTGCTTGGTCATAGTCCATCTTGAGTATTGAAGCTGGAGAGAAACCTAGTTCGGCAAGGTTGGACTTGACATCCTTGATCAATGATGAGGAGAATTTGTCTTGGAGGACATTTGTATTTTCCACATAAAACATAAGATCCTCTTTCTCTTCATCTTCCTCTTCCTTTCTAAAGGCTAGCTTGGAATATTCTATTACATATGAGCATGAATCTTAGATCTACTTGGATGAGGTTATTTATATAAGACCTACTTAATTCTCAGTATAATTACTGAGATCTCATCTCCAAAATGAAGATTTGTCATTTCTTTCTATTGAATAAGTAAAGTGCTAGATTTAGGAATTTAATTACAATAAAGTTAACCTTCCAACTACTCCTTCAGCCTTAGACAGTTCAGGACGCTAAGTTTACATTAGTGTTAAGAGCCCTCTCAATATGCTGAAGAGAAAATTCATTGGAATATATATATATATATATATGTCTGTGGTTATTCGGGTTTTCTCCCGCGTGAAGTTGGAGATGTCATTGCAACGTTTCGACGAAGTCTCATTCGTCATCTTCAGGCTGATTATCAGGCTTGTGTCTTCAGCCTCCTGCTTCTAGGAGCAATGTTGCAATGACATCTCCAACTTCACGCGGGAGAAAACCCAAATAACCACAGACCTACATACAAATACCCGCGAAAAACTCAAAAAACATATATATATATATATATATATATATATACATATATATACATATATATATAATATAATATACAATAAGAAATTGCATTATATATAAGCAAACAATAGTATTAATATTACAGTTATTATTATCATTATTTTTATTAGCAGTATTATCATTATTGCATATTATAAGTAAATGATGTAAGAATTTTATCATAAATAAGCAATTATTAGTATTTTAATGATGGTTGTTATTATTATTATTACTCTCAGTACTAGTTTATTAATACTTTGTATGAACAAATGGATCCAGACAATACACTGCTCATTAAGCATTTATGTATTTTAAAGAAGAAAAATGTATACACAATTTTTAAAAAAATCATCCATCCATCTATCCATCAATCATCCCTCCCTCCCTCCCCCCCTCCCTTCTATGTACCTGCAGTTTCTAAGAGCCACAAAGTCAGAAGCTCCAAGACATGAACAGTTTTAGTGTAATATACTTGTAAGATACTTGTAAGAATCCTCTTCTCCTTCCTTTTCTCGCAGCTCTAGAACTGACATAAATGTTCCTGTGGTGCTTTTCCTAACACTGTTTGCTCCATTCTTACTGCCAACATGGGATGTGTATGCACAAAGACTGTGAAAAAGACTCACTGGGTTATCATTGCAAAATATATACTCACCTTGGGAAAGATTTCCACACAAACAAGCAAGTATGTAAAGAGATCACCATCATCTTTAGCAAAAAAAAAAAAAAAAAAAAAAAAAAAAGAAAAAAAAAAAAAAAAATAAAAAAAAAAAACCAACAAAAAAAAAAAAAAAAAAAAAAAAAAAAAAAACCACCCTGTAGAACAAAATCAAGAGGTCACCAAATTAATGAAATGCATTCAAAGAGGCACACTCAGGATTATTTCTACCAAGCTACAGGAAGTGGAAAGAGAAAAAAGAAATAACTGAATTACAGGGGTCTCTTCCATGGATCAAGAGATAGTTGAAGTGGTGTGTCAGAGTGTGTGACTATTTTGAGACAACCCAGTAAACAGAGGTTTGTCTTTCAAATAGTTGTGTATCTACAACAGAGGTGGGTTTCAGCAGGTTCTGACCAGTTCTGCAGAACCGGTAGCAGAAATTTTGTGTAGTTCGGAGAACCGGTAAATACCACCTCTGACTGGTCCTGCCCCATCTATTCTCTGCCTCCCGAGTCCCAGCTGATTGGGAGGAAATGGAGATTTTGCAGTATCCTTCCCCTGGAGTGGGGTGGTAATGGAGATTTTACAGTATCCTTCCCCTACCACACCCACTAAGCCACACCCACCAAGCCACGCCACGCCCAACAAGCCACATCCACAGAACCGGTAGTAAAAAAATTTGCAACCCACCACTGATCTACAAGGAATATATACATACACGTACTAGGCAAAGTCAGGCAATCAATCATCAACTATAGCATGGAAGCACACATGGAAAGAGAGCCGCCCTCACAGGGCCTCTCTTATAAACAGCCTCTTAAAGTGATAACAGTTAAATAACCCTGCTGACTCATTCTCATTGCATCATCATTTCAGTATTACAGCATTACAGCAGCTGGTCGGCTATTAAATCATCATTACCCTGAAATGGTGAAATAGTGAAACTGGTTGAATTTTGCAGCCTGTTCAGCCTGTGGATCACACAGAATTTCAAAACACCAAGAGGTGCATTCTGAAGCTATTTCCATATTGCTTTTTTACATTCTGTTTCTTGTGTTCCATCATATCTGGGGATCGGAAGCTCTCCTGATGTGACCTGAGAACGTTTCTTCAATTTTTCCATTTCCCCTTTCCTTTAAAATGTAAGGGCTGAGAAAGTGCTAATAAAGCTAGATTTCAATGTCTGAGATGGGATTTCCTTCTAAGAAGGGAATCTGTTTGATTACTGTGAGCAAGTGGTCTCAGGAAATGAGAGTAGTGACTTTAAATATTTAAGCTCAAATAAATGCCAAAATTTTCTTTGTAATTTCTATGAAGTTTTCTTCACCTATGAATGATGCTTCCATATTTCTGCTCTGTTTCTAGAATATTTATTCTCAGATCCATTCTGATACCGTTTTAGAACTTATGTTAATTTTGGTGTCCCTCTATGAGGGGCATGGGCGGTTCTTAAATATGATAGATGATAGATAGATGATAGGTGCTGATGTTGATGTTTTTAATAATTGAATGTTCAATCTTTCTGATACCTCCTTGGGCTGCTTTCAATTCAATTCTGAAAATTCTCAGTTGAACATACTTTTATGTTATCCTTTTCTTGGAATTTAATCAAAGCATGGGAACCCCAGGAAATGCCAGACTAGATAGATGACTCTAGATGAACAAAAAACAAAACATTCAAACATTTGTCTCCATCACCTTTTTATTTAAGGAGTATAAGAAAGCTACACACCATCCATGCGAATTTTACTGAAATTCTTCTGAAAAGTATTTTGAAAGAAGAACCTTAACAAAATGAAAAAAGCTGGTAAAAAGTAATGCAGGAGAATTTTTCTTCATGTCACTAAAATTTAACCAGAGTTCATCAAATTAGACCCATACTTAATTCTTTTAATGTTAACTGTGCCTCGAGACTTTACTGATTTTGATGATACATAAGTTATATGGATAACTTTCTGCATATTACATACTAGTGTCAAACATCTCTCAAGTACTGTTTCCTTCATCCTGGCAAGACTTGGGAGTGGACTTGCTGTTACAAGTTGCAGTATTTACTGAAAAAGATAATATTCACTATCTAGGACAAGGGTCTCCAACCTTGGCAACTTTAAGACTTGTGGACTTCAACTCCCAGAATTACTTATCCAGCAAAGCTTGAAGTCCACAAGTCTTAAAATTGCCAAGGTTGGAGACCCCTGATCTAGGAGAATTCTAACAGTCTCCTTTTTTTGTACTTTGGGAGAGAGGCCTTATTCTCTATTTTTTTTAAAGAAGAAATAGAATTTCAACTTCTATCTATGCAAAAAAAAAAACTTCCCTGCTAATTATGACTAACACTCTATTTACTCACATTTAAATTAGTTTGCTTTTGCAAACATTTAACCTTGGTTGGGTTATACAGAACATCAATCTTCCACTGTGGTCTGAGATAAGGAGACAGCTGGTATCTACAAGCTTTAATAGAAAACGGCATATATCTGTGCTGGTTTGAAGCTCAGAACCTTACAAAGTTTGGTAACATAGAACTAAAGGAGAATAACTAATGCTTTAATTCTCACTTCTAGCATGGCATGGCTGCCTAGCCATGGCTATCCCATAATTAAATGATTACAAAAAGCTCCAATGCAATATCAAAATATTGGACTTCGACCTGAGATACCCAAGATCAAGTCCCAAATCAATGACAGAGCTCACTGGATAACTTTGAATCAGTCTCTTCCTCTCTTTTAGCCCAGTTCCACTCACAGGATTGCTGATATGAGGTTTAAATTAGACAAGTTCCTAATACCGGTATCAGCAACCTTGATAAATCCTAGAAAAGATAGGTCATTGAAATAATGATAAGAATTATTGGTGCTTTCTAAATTCTATGAAGAAATTCCTTACTGAATTTCAACCTTTTGCCATGATATGTGCACTCACATGTAATATATCAAGATTATGCCTATGAATTTGTTATTATTGTTGCTGTAGCAGCAAACCAACCATTTATACTGATGATTCAATCAGGCAATATGTATTTTCCTGTTCATTGCCATTTGAATGACAAAGCCATCTGTACATACAGTAAATCTCTCTTTCTTTCTTGTTTTTTTGAGATGTGGATTACTATCAGGAAATATATGTGTTTGATCATTGCAGTGATTGAAATGATGGAGGGCAAGGACAGGAGTGCTTAATGCTTGCTTTTCAAGTGTGACATGTTTTCATGTGTGATAATAAAGTTATATTTATATTGCTCCTGACTTTGGGCTCCTGTGATAGCCTATTTCTCTCAAGCATAATATCCTAATGGGAGGGAGAAGGTAAGACAATTTGTACTTATCTGAAAATATAAAAGTAGCTATCAGAGTAGATGGGGTGAAAACATTCAATCATAGCAAGAGGCCAAATGATGTGTATTGTAATAGTAATAATAGTTGGCATTCGTATAAAGCTGTGAAGTACAATAAGCCCTTGATATTACATTATATCGCTGTAAGGTAGGGAAGTTATATTATCTCTGTACAGGGATATACATGCCAACTAGATAGGGAGATGCTGGCTAAAGAGTTGACTTAATTATTATGCTGATTACAGAGGCAAAGTTTAAATAGGGACTTTTGTAGATCTGTCTTCTCTTAGAATGGTGTCACCATCTCAAAAAGCTAAGAACGTGGATATATTGTTTAAATGCTCTCTGAAACCCCATCTATCCCTCTCTTAATACTCTGTTTTGTTAGGAAGGTTTTGGCCTCATAGGGTTGTCAAAAACATTCTTTTGATATCCTCTTGACAGTCTGATTTAATTTTCACAGTTCTTTGCCTACTTCATACATTATCCGTTTCCGTTTTTGGGGTTGTGTTGTGTGTGTGAATTAAATGCAGTTTTATTTATTTATTAATCACATTTGTCTAGCCTTCTCACAGTAAAGTGACTTTAGCTGGCTAACAATAAAAACTAAATGTTAAAAATTAATTTAAATGACATCAACAATATGATTAATAACAACATAGTGGAGAGAACTGATGTTAAAAACAACACAGCCATCTCATCAAATTGCCATTTCTTTGAGATCCTGAGGTCTGATGACATTGCCATTTTTAGGGGACTTTAGGAAGGATGTCAAAGATCGGGCCAATCACACCTGAGTGGGGGAAGCAACGTTTCAAGGCTGAGTGCCATGGAAGATCTCTTGTGTCCTGCCAGATCACAATAGCACATAGACTTATGTACTGCCTCATAGTGCTTTAACACTCTCTAAGCAGTTTACAGAGTCAGCATATTGCCCCTAACAATCTGGGTCCTCATTTTACCAACCTTGGAAGGATGGAAGGCTGAGTCAACCTGAGCCAGTGAGAACTACTGGCAGTCGGCAGAGTTAATCTGTAATACTGCATTTTAATCATTGCACCACCATCACTCTTTTGCAGATGGGAGATAGATAGGTAGATAGGTAGACAGGTAGATAGATAGATAGATAGATAGATAGATAGATAGATAGATAGATAGATAGATAGATAGATAGATAGATAGATGATAGAGATAGATAGATAGATAGATAGATAGATAGATAGATAGATAGATAGATAGATAGATAGATAGATAGATAGATAGATAGATAGATAGATAGATAGATAGATAGATAGATAGATAGATAGATAGATAGATAGATAGATAGATAGATAGAAATAATAGAGATACATAATACAGATAGAAATAGATGATGGAGATGGAAGTGGAGATGGACATAGAGATAGATGAAACTCTTTTGCAGATGGGAGCCACAACATACTTCTTCCACCAGATTTGATGGGGTGGGCAGATGTAATCAGGTGAAAGTAATACCTTAGATCATGGGTGTCAAACTCACAGCATCACATTGCTGTCACGTGATGTTTTGTGACATTTTTCCCCTTCGCGGAACTGGGGTGGGCGTGGCCTGCGTGTGACACATCTCTGCCTTAGATAATTTGGCTCAATGTCATGAAGAGCTTTATAGGTCAAAATCAGATCTGAACTTAGATCTAGATTCTAGAAGCAAACTGGAAACCAGTATGGTGTCCACTGAGACCAATCTGCCCCTGTAATGGTATTTGAATATATCCTTGAGATGGGAGGAAGAGGAAAAGAAGCAGTAGACTAGGCCATGATCAGATAAGAGGCAGCTTAACCTGCAGAAGTAATGGGTGGTGGAAAACATCTCAAAAGAGACCCTTCCTGGTTTCTTGGATTGTAAAGACAAGGAGAGGGAGGGATCTGTTTTCAGACTTACAAGACTTTGTTACTGTAACATTACAATTGTAGGAAGTTAGCACCCACCCCTCTCCTAGAAAAATGAAATATCCTAGGAAAAATTAAAAAAGGCAGAATATTATAGAATATCCCTAGAGAAATTGAGAAACATGCTTTTAGAAAGGAAACAGATTCACTCTTAGTAGCCCCCACCTTTGTCAATGGGCCATCAAGGAATGGCCCAGCTCACTCATCCCCCCACCCTTTGTTAATAGCCTGGAGCAGCCTGGATTCTACATAACAAAGGTCTCCTTCAGACAGAACCATATTAGGAATTGCCCAAAGCCCTATCATCTGGAAGCATGTGCTCCACCTTTTCTGTTCAGGAGCTCATGCCATGTGCTCCTGTCCCCCATTAACCCTTCTTTCCAAGCAACTTCCATGAATCCAGTGTCTTTTTCCCCACTTGGAACCGAACCCAGAAGGATATTCCTTACAACACAATAAAGGTTAATGCTTGTTAACTTGTTACTGTTATTAAGTTAATGCTTAATACTGGTTAGTGCTTGTTCCCTGGACTACCTCTGATGGCTGACAGCCCCAGTGCCTGCTGTTCACCGAAACCATTTTAGTTGCAAAAATAAGCCCCAGATTTCTACAGCCATTTTCCTCTCCACTATGGCTATGCCAAAGTGGACATTCTATATAAAGATATCTATGCTCCATCATTAACTATGCAGAAGGCAAAGAAAGATAATGGCAGAAAATCTATGCACAAGCAATAGTTTCATGGATCGTTGAGAGTGAGGAACTTGATGAAGTAGAACATATAACATTCTTTTCATTGTACTGTGTGTGGTTCTGGGATTATACATGAGTAGTCAGGGCTCTGTAAAGATGGACAATCTGCTGCCATCGTTGCCATAACATGGTTTCAGGTTTTCTAATTGTTCCTCTTCACTATGAATCCAGCTAACATCTTCCATGGATGAATTGGTTTTCAGACTGTTAAGCAACTGTTCTATACAGAAGTCACAACTGTAGCCTATCCCTTTATCACAGAAGAGTCCTACCTCCTGTCAGGTGCATCAGAAAATCTCTAACAGCTTACCACATTTATACTCCCATATTAGTTCTAATGAAAAATAGGTCAATTCTTGTATTGCTACTGCTTTTATCCTCATTTAGCTTGCTAAAGATACTGTAACTTTGGGACATTCGTGTTTGGGAAAAGTTGTTTTCAATTTAGCAGCTTACGTTCTAAACCATATTTTGTTTTGGTCTAGCCCAGGGGTGTCAAACTCAAGGCCCGCGGGCCGGATCTGGCCCATGGGGTGCTTAGATCTGGCCCAAGGGGCTGCCCTGGAAACAGCGAAAGACCTCGGTGCCTCTGCCAGCAAAAACGGAGCTCGGGAGGGCAGCGGGCGGCCCCCCGAGCTCCGTTTTCGCTGGCAGAGGGTTGCAGGAGGCCGTTGCAGCCAAAAACGGAACTCGGGAGCCCGTTTTCGCTGGCAGAGCACTCGGGCCACCACAGGCGCCCCGACACGAGTGATGTCGAGCTGGCCACATCCAACCTGGCCACGCCCACTCCGGCCCCCTGAGGTCAAACACAACCCTGATGCAGCCCTCAATGAAATTGAGTTTGACACTCCTGGTCTAGCTGACAGAAAAGTCTAGATGGTAGACCAGTCCCTATGCAAAAAAAATAATAATGTTGTAGTTATATATACATGCCATGAATACCGAATCAAGTCAAACAGGGGATCATTGATGTGATCCAAAGTTAAAAAGTTTTAGCTATCTTTTATCAAGTAACTTAAGGAAAAGTATTTTGGGCAGTGGGGATGGGGAAAAGCTCCCGAATTGATTTTCTGTCTCCAAATCTAACAGTGTACATGTACTAATTACACACTTCGACTTACATAAAACCAGCATTATTAAGTAATATCCTAGACACATTTAAATCTCATTCTCATTAAATTCAGGGAAGCAGAAATTTCTCTAAGGTGCATTTACACACTATTTGACTACAGGCCATAGTTTATTGCACCAAACATGAATGCTAATATTTTCTTAAAGAGTCAGATTGGTATAGTGGTTAAGATATTAGGCAGGAGATTGTGAATTCTAGTCCTGCCTTGGGCCAACTAGGTGACCTTGAACTCATCACTTGGTCTCAACTTTAGGAGAAAAATCTTGCCAAGAAAATTGCAGGGACTAATCCACACTGACAACAGGAGTATGTATGTGTGTATGTATGTGTGTGTACATATGTGTAGACCCACACCTACATATATACACATACAAACTGACTTGAAGGGGGTGTATATATGTATATTCTTGCTTGTGATCTGATAATTTGGTGTAGAGATAGGGCAGCACTTCCTTCTTACTGAGACATTAAAAAAGTGAAACACTCTGCAAATGCCGTATTGTCATCCCATTCTAATCTATAGCTTATTGTTAAGGCGTATCGAGTAGCTAAAATAAATGAGACCATTAAGGCTATCTGATGGCTGAAGCTCATCTGCTACTTTTGTTTTTGCGATATCACCCAAACACATAATTCCAAATGAAAGTTAAAAGGATAAGTTAGTGGAGGGTTACCATGTTTGAAGCATACAGATTAAAAAAAAAGTGTGTGCTATTGGAACTGCAAACCCATCCATGGCGTAGTAGCAGATGTACACATGTTAAGATTATGAGAATGGATCTAAAATTGTGCTATTTGATAAAACACAGTAAAAAAAAAACCATGAGTCTACTTTATTTACTTTTATAATCTTATTCTCTTTCCTCTCACATAGTGGTAAAAAATTCTGAAGTGAAATAACTTAACAGATGCCTAAAGCAGTGATTCTCAAAGTGTGGTCTGGGAACTCTCCAAGGATTCCCAAGATTCTTTCAGAGGAGTTTGTAAAGTCAAATGGATGGATGGATGGATGGATGGATGGATGGATGGATGGATGGATGAATGAATGAATGAATGAATGAATGAATGAATGAATTTTTCTCAGGTATAACACAGATAAACCAAAGTTCTCTGGGGCCCACAATCATTTTTAAGAGTGTAAAGCGATTCTGAGACCAAAATATTTGAGAACTGCTACTTGTGTAAGATGCAAGAAACCAGTAGCTGGGGTAGAGGTCAAAGGTACTATGAGTTTATTTCATGCTATCTACATATAACAATCTGAACTACTAACAGTCAAGGCAAATTGGCGCTAGATAAGAGTCAACAGAATTCACAGGGGGCTGGACCCTTTGGGGAGCACAAAGACTTCAAACTGATGATACACTTGACCCTTCCCTCAGGCTTAACACAGTCATATTCTACAGTTTGAGCATTCATAAATGAATTTGATCAAAC
This sequence comes from Thermophis baileyi, assembly GCA_003457575.1. Classification (NCBI taxonomy): domain Eukaryota; kingdom Metazoa; phylum Chordata; class Lepidosauria; order Squamata; family Dipsadidae; genus Thermophis; species Thermophis baileyi. Next base: position 809,964 of record QLTV01002005.1, read on the forward strand.
ATTGATAAGAGCTTGAAGTTACCCTATGATGGTAAGCGCAGCAAAACATGTCTACTTCTTTAGTCTTAGTGCATCCACAGATAGCTATCTGGTGGGTTTGTTTGTTTGTTCATTCATTCATTAAACAAAAATTACAAATTTGAATGAACAAAATATAAAAAAACTAAAATGTGACAGGGACAATAGGCATGTTAGTGCACTTGCACACACCTTTAGGAACCTCTTAAATATTGGATGAAATCCACAGAAGTTAAGTTAGAATTAAAACTGTGAAAGTTAGTAGTTGAGACAACTGCATTGGGTAAGATATCCAGACTTTGACAACTCTGTCACAAAAATTGATTTTTTTACAATGAAGTTTAAAGTGGTTTACATTAAGTTTAAAGCAGTTATTTGCATGCGTTACATTATGATTAAAATTTAAAAAAAATTCAAGCCTAGTAGCATAAGATATTCTATTATGGGCAGAAGAGTGCAAGACTTTTCTTGTAAAATACTTCTGAACTCACTTGATTGTATTAATGTCCAATGTGTGGTAAGGATTCCAAACAATTGAATAATATTCTGGGATTGGCCTAACATATGTTTGGTAAGCTCTAGTGAGCAATACAGTATTTCCAGGAAAAAAAAGCGACTTGGCCCCTATTAGAGAAAAACAAGTTGGATGATCATCTGATGTGCCTTTGTAGTGAATATGGATAGCATCTAGAGGGGGGGAAATCACTTTCATTCACTGTTAGATGCCAGCTGGAATAGTCTTGTCTTGTGAGCTTATCTGGGATGGATTTGTATTCTGTGGATCCAAAATTCAAAGACAGAGTTCTTTGAGCTGTTAGCTTGGCAATCTGTGCACTGAATTTTTGCCCTACCTGGCTAGGGAAAACTGTTAGGGAGACCACAGTTTACACAATATGTGGAGTGGAAAATGCATCCTTGAGTGAGGTAATAATTTCCCCTGCCTGGAAACAGGCACTGATGTATCTCAAGAAGCTATATTAGATTGTTTGCTCCCTTTTCTGCTCTCTTAATTTCCCAGCTGATTGAAAAGTCTGGCCTCTTGTCTCACCAAAAGAAGTTGAATCTTTGATTTTGGGCTTACCCTCAAGCTCCAGAAAAGCATCATCTCAGGAGATTTATTAAACATTTACAATCTTTGCTGGAAGCTCATTTCAGTTAAACCTTTTAATAATGTCGGTATTTTATGCCAATTCATCCAAGGTTGAAACGCAAACATTATGTTGCTAATTTATTAAAAAAAAGTTGATCAAATCTTCCAGAAAATTATAGATGAATTAGCCTAATTGAACTCATGTCCGATAAATATGCCAAATATCTAGACAGCAAACACTCAACAATTGTTGTTGGATCATTCGATTAAAAAAGTATCTGAAATGTGTTAAAGGAAATTGTTTGCTGCATTTGTTGATTTTCATGTAGGCTTTGGTGCTATTGATAATTAGCTATAGAATATATTAGAGAAGCTAAACTGGACAAAAGATTACTGATATTAATTATGGCATTAACTCTTAAAAAGGTGAAAAAGGATATAGATTAACACTTTACTTATTCTGCTTATTTATCAGTGATATACAGTAGTCTGAGCAGAGGGATTTTTTTTCCCTGAAAGAAAGAGAATAGGAATTTGTCAGTATTTTTTGGTACAAATAATTTATTTCTCACTTCATACTCCCAGAAAGATTTCTGCAGATTGTGATAGACATTGGATAATCACTGTTCCTTAATTTTAAATGCAGTTAACACAAAGGCGTAGGTATTTGGGAAGTAAAGAAAACTGTATGAATGGAGAGTTGGGAAACAAGTTACAGAAATGGTTTTCTTAAAGTAATATCTGGGCATTCTTTTTACAACTTCATATAATTTGTGATTTCATTATTATGCCCTGGCAAAAATCAAAGCTCACTCAGTCAGTGCCTGTAATAACAAAGTTTGGAACATTGATTTTCCCCAGGGTAAATGTCTATGGAGATTCTCAGTCATCCAGGCCATGGTTATCACAAAGGTGCTTTTTCAAGAGGCAACTGGACTTTTGTTTTTGTTTTTTCTTGAAGAACTGAAGAAGCTTCTTGGATGAGAAGTGAAACAAAGAAAGTCCAATTGCCTCTTGAAAAAGCACCGTTGGGATCCCCAGGGTAAAGTATATTGATGGTATGCAGCTACTATATATATAGCTCTACTCAGTGGTGAAATCCAATTATTTTTACTACCGGTTTTGTGGGCGTGGCTTGGTGGGCGTGGCTTGGTGGACGTGGCAGGGGAAGGATACTGCAAAATCTCCATTCTCACCCCACTCCTGGGGGAAGGATATTGCAAAATCTCCATTCCCACCCCACTCTGGGGCCAGCCAGAGGTGGTATTTGCCGGTTCTCCGAACCACTCAAAATTTCTGCTACCGGTTCTCCGAACTACTCAAAATTTCCACTACCAGTTCTCCAGAACCTGTCAGAACCTGCTGGAATTCACCCCTGGCTCTACTCTGGCTGGGCAGGTTGTGCAATGTAAGGCCACACACAATACCTAGAGACTGAGAAGTTCTAGGTGGAGAGAAATAAAGTTAAATTGAATCCCAGCTGGATGGCTTCATAAGGCATCTACTTCCAGAGATAGTCTATTCTTGATTGTCAGTGGAGTTGTGACCATCCAGATGGAGTTAGCTCAAAACTTGAGGTTTCTTCTGGATTCATACCTTCCTGCTGAAAACATCCTATGTACCTGTTACAGTTTTGAGAAAATCTATGTGGTTTCTAGGAGTAAAAAAAAATGACTTGATGACATATACTCAACCAATAATCAATAAATGGAAGTACAGTAAGTAAGGGAGAAAGAAAATACATTATGAGCTAGTCTTAATATCTCAGTGGTTGGCTACATTTTTTAGTCATATAGCCCCAAGTTTACTCTCCAAAGTCTGCAGGTAAGTCGCTCAGCGAGAATGAATGAAACTAGAGAGGGAGATTCAGAAAATGTATAATAATGAAAAATGCTGAGTGTTTAAAGCAAAAGAAACCTCCCAAATGTGAAGGTTTGTCATTCAAATGTCAATGAATTTGTTAATGTTCAGTTGCAGTTGTCATATAGAGTTTGGGTTGCCTTCCTTTTTTGGTAGGCTTGTCATATTTTTCAGACTATAGAAGAAATAATTCTTGTATATTTAGGTTATGAATAGCTGGAACTTTCACCTAATGAGGATTTTGTTCTTTTTTTAAAAAATAAAATAAAGACTTTGACATTTCTTCATGGAGAGAAGAAGAATTTGAGTGCACATCTCTTCATGGAAAATTGAAGGAGAAAAAACTCACAAATATGTGAGAAAGTGAAACTGACAGTTTTTCCCACTTTTGTTCTCAGTCTGCAAATGTGAAAAAAAGTTTTTGTCTAAAGCCTGCAGGAACTGTTGTTGGGCAGAATCTTAGATTACTCATTGTGTGTTCCTTGAATTCAGAAATCTTATATGAAATGAATGCTGTTCCATTTTTAGTTTCAATCAGTAGAAGGCAACTATCCATTTTTTTTTCATCCACAAGTCAACATGCTAATCTTTATTAGGACAATGGCTGCAGTATCAGAACTGAATGAAGTTTTGAAGAAGCTTCTTGGATGAGAAGCAAAATATCTTCAAGGAAAAACAAAGAAATTCCAGTTGCCTCTTGAGAAAGAAACTTTGGGACAACCATGGCCTGGATGACTGAGAATCTCCATAGACATCAGGCTAAAGTATCAGTTCAGCTATATGGACTGTTTACTTTTTTATTTATTAAATAAATGTATATAGCTGCCGATTTATCAGAAGGAACTCTGGCTGTTGACAAAATAAAAACACAATATAATAAAATAATAGTTTAAAACAGCAAACAATGTTGAGGCCAGGATAAATCTTACACCCATCTATCAACTGCCTCATACCAGCTCAACATCTTGGCCCAAATGTCTGGGAGAAAAGGCAGATTTCACTTTTTAATTAATTTACATTTTGCTATTAAATGCAAAATTAACTTTAAAAAAAGGAAAATCAAACTGAAATATATATATTTCATTGAAGCAACAGTATTTAAAAATTTGAAGAACAATTTGGTTGAAAAATTAACAGAATTATCAAAGATTGTTGAAGAATCATTTAGTTTTAGACAATCTGGTATTCCATATTTTTTAGATATATTAATAAAGTAATTCACAAAAAATTATCTGGGTGTATGCAAAAACATTTTGGACAAAAATAGCTAATATTAATGTTTACAGTTTTGCATACATGCCTACAGATATACTTAGTACAGTGGTTCTCAACCTTTCTAATGGTGTGACCCCCCGTGACCCCCCGCAACCCCGCCACCGCAAACCCCGCCCCGCCCCCTCCCCATGCGGGATGAGGTGACAAAGGGGGCGTGGCACCAGGGGTGAAATGCTCCCAGTTCGGGCTTGCCTGCGGGTCGCCGAACAGCTGATAGCAAAAAGAACCCAAATGGTGGTGTCCGGGCGGGTGGGCGAAGTCTCCCGCTTGTGTCGCTACCGGCTATCCGGCGACCCGCAGGCACAGCCGAACCGGGAGCATTTCACCCCTGCAGTGACGGTGGCACCAAGATGGCGGGCTAACGTGCACGGCGACCCCTGTGAAATTGTCGTTCGACCCCCAAAGGGGTCGCGACCCACAGGTTGAGAACTGCTGACTTAGTATGTTTTTTTTAAAAAACAAAGAAATGCTTTTAAGCATTTTTCTTTTTATTTTACGGTTTTTACAGGGTTAATGTTTCTGTGTGTAGATGAATGGGTGGAAAAGAAAGAAGAGAAAAGACAAAGAAAAGACAAGAAAGAAAGAAAGAAAGAAAGAAAGAAAGAAAGAAAGAAAGAAAGAAAGAAAGGAAGGAAGGAAGGAAGGAAGGAAGGAAGGAAGGAAGGAAAGAAGGAAGGAAGAAAAAAGGAGGGAAGAAAGAAAGAAAGAAAGGAGGGAGGGAGGGAAGGAAGGAAGGAAGAGAGAGAGAGAAAGCAAGCAAGCAAGAAAGAGAAAGATAAATAAATAAATAAATAAATAAATAAATAAATAAATAAATAAATAAATAAATAAATAAATTTGTTTAGTTCATGGCTATTAGCATCCATGTGCACATCAGAAATGAATGTGTTAACTGTTAGGCTTTTTTTTTTTAAAGAAACAGACTTTTCCCAATATTGCAAACTGTACATTTTGTAAGCAAACTCCAGAATCAGACAAACAAAAAGAAACAAACTCTCAGGCTTCTTCCAGGCGAGCTCATAAGAATCCAAGAAATAAATTTCAGATTAAAAAATATTTACATGAGAAAATTAGGAAGTGATATATATAAAACTATTGAGCAACTGCTGTGAAGAAGCCCTGGAGGGAGAGAGAAATTCCAAACCTCTTGCTTTCCTATTTTGTTCCCACCTAATGGAACAGACTGCTTATGTGCCCCCTCCCCAAGCCCTTCCTGGGCTGCCCTGTTTCCATCTGCCTTCTACTTTTGAAGGAATCAAATTTGTTCTTATCTTGTTTTTCATTGACTGCCTGAAAAGTAACTGTCACACACAAACCATGCTAAATATGGATATTATGAAAAGTAGGTACAAAATGCATTTATCTGTGAAAATAAAATTCATTATCCTAGGGAAAAATGCTTTCAAATGCATCTTAGGAAAAGAGCCTATATAAAAATGTATACATGAGGAAAAAAAATCTATTAAAATGTGTATATATTCATACTTTTTTTAAAATACAAACACATACACACATGAAACTGAAGTGATGCAGAGACATAATGAAATAAAAGTTGTAAAAATAGGAAACAGCAAAATAAAGCTTGACAGAATCATTTCTCACACTTTGTAGTAAAATGACAAGCCTGATAAAAGTTCTTGCAGCTATTAAATTTTTGAAGAACAATGCATTATACAATGCAGGACAAGTTTGCTAGGATAGAGAGAATCTACTTACCTCAGCTAAGCCATTAACTTTCAAAAGTTTATGGTCTTTTAACATTTTCATGGATGTGTCAATCACATTGCTTTCTTGTTATGCATAAACTTCAAGCCACATTTTACAAGTTACTTACCTCTTTAAAGGAAAGGAATATGGAATATAAGGTAAGATCCATGGAGTTTTTCTCAAACGCTACAATGTCTTTTCCTGTTGACGTGCAAAAAAGCCCATCAGGAAGAACAGAAAATGATTGGGTCTCATTTCCTCCAATTCTGAGCTCTGGTTTCATAGGGAAGAAAGATGTGGTTGTGGCACCTTATACATGATTGAAGAGGAATCAAAGATTCCCGATTTGCTTTAATCAAAAGCAGGTGTTAAGGAATTGTGCAGAGTAACCTCTGGGCCCTGAAGGTTTGCACAGTTCACCGTAATGTTGCAGTAGATATGAGTAATGGTTCAGTCAATACACAGATACGTTAAAGTGTATAAAAGTAGTTTACTTAAAGAGATAGCACAGTCCAAATAACAGTCCGAATCATACACGTTCTATCAGTCAGTATTCAGAAGTACAGCAGTCTTCTTACCAGCAAACAAAGATTCTCTACTATCACAGATAGCTAGCTACACACAGAGCTTACAGACACGAAGTCACTCAGCAATGAATCAGCAAAAGAGAGAGAACACTAACCATGTTCCCTAGCTACCTCTTATGGCCGTTACTGCCAGTCAGAATGCACCAATGCATTTAAATCAATGACAGATAGCTACAGAGCTTACAGACACGAAGTCACTCAGCAATGAATCAGCAAAAGAGAGAGAACTAACCATGTTCTCTAGCTCCCTCTTATGGCCGTTACTGCCAGTCAGAATGCACCAATGCATTTAAACATTTAAA
>QLTV01002005.1:819628-833491 GCA_003457575.1 Thermophis baileyi
ATACACGTTCTATCAGTCAGTATTCAGAAGTACAGCAGTCTTCTTACCAGCAAACAAAGATTCTCTACTATCACAGATAGCTAGCTACACACAGAGCTTACAGACACGAAGTCACTCAGCAATGAATCAGCAAAAGAGAGAGAACTAACCATGTTCTCTAGCTCCCTCTTATGGCCGTTACTGCCAGTCAGAATGCACCAATGCATTTAAAGCAATATTACATACAGCAGTCTTCTTACCAGCCTTTCTTTGTCTTAATCAGCAAACAAAGATTCTCTACTATCACAGATAGCTAGCTACACACAGAGCTTACAGACACGAAGTCACTCAGCAATGAATCAGCAAAAGAGAGAGAACTAACCATGTTCTCTAGCTCCCTCTTATGGCCGTTACTGCCAGTCAGAATGCACCAATGCATTTAAAGCAATATTACATATATACATTAAACAGTGATTTGTGGCTTGTTTATATTAACCTACCCAACCGTTTGGACAGAGTCCTAACAGCAGGTACAGAAATATTTAATTCAAAACAAAAGAAAAAATGGTCAGCACAATCTTGCTTCACGTTGAATCTCTCCCTCCCTCCATCCCTTGTCCTTCTTTCTTCCTTGTTTGCTTGCTTTTCTCATTTACTCTTTCTTCCACTCTTCCTACTTCCCCCATTCCTCCCTTAACTCCTTCCTTCCTTCCTTCCTTCCTTCCTTCCTTCCTTCCTTCCTTCCTTCCTTCCTTCCTTCCTTCCTTCCTTCCTTCCTTCCTTCCTTCCTTCTCACTTCCTCCCACTTCCCCCTTTCCCTTTCCCTTTCCCTTTCCCTTCCCTCTCCTTGTCCCTTTCCCTTTCCCTTTCCCTTTCCCTTTCCGTTTCCCTTTCCCTTTCCTGTCCCTTTCCCTTTCCCTTTCCCTTTCCTTTCCCTTTTCGTTTTCCGTTCCCTTTCCTTTTGCCTCTTCCTTCCTTCCTTCCTTCCTTCCTTCCTTCCTTCCTTCCTTCCTTCCTTCCTTCCTTCCTTCCTTCCTCCCCTCCCCTCCCCTCCCCTCCCTTCCCTTCCCTTCCTCTCCCTTCCCTTCCCTTCTCTTCCCAACAGGCAGGTAAATGGCTGCTGCCAGGTGGGTGAGGGAGTGAGAGAGCCCTTGAGTGCCTTACAACAGTGCAACTACAATGGAACTGACAGAGAGTATACGGTTTCCTCATTAACCTTCTCCCTGAAGTGTTTTATAAGCAAAGACTTCACTAGTGGGAAGGTAGCAAAGAGAATCGCCATTCATAGCCGTTCCTTCCAGGTTCCCCACTGACTTGTGGGAAGCTGTAAGGGAATGCTGAACAATGAAGATCATGTGACCATAGCTGACTACAACAGTGTGACGATGCTGAACAGCAATAGCAGAGTGGTGCTGAGGTGGCAAAAATATCCCCAAATTTCATTCCCTGAGGATTAATAGGTCCTAGCATTCGGTAAATTAGCTTATTTGAGGTATCTTGCTGATAAAGTCTTGCCCTATTGTGCAGTGTTTTGCTCCACTGAAACTTACAAAATATCAAACAGACACAAGAGTTTTAGTAGTATATAGATACTAAGAAATAAAAACAAACAAACAAACAAACAGCAGGGTGGCTAGTTTCAAGTATGAATGATAATAGTTTATCCTGTTGGAAGGTAATAAACAGTCCACATTCACACCGAGTGGGTTTATCTAGAATGTAATAACAATCCACCACTCTACTTAACACTGCTTAGTGCTGTATTTGCCAAGATGGTAGAACTGAACAATATACCTGAGCGAAGAAGATTGAATTAATGATATTTAGCAGGCCTGTATAGGTTCATTGGTAAGTAATTCACTAGCTGGTCATTCAAATCCCATTCACAGTTCGATTATCTTAACATTTCAATGAAATGCATTCACATGGAACTGGAATCTGATTTTGGTAGACTGAATTATTTCAAAATGAGCAGCCTCTCTTGTGCCCAAAAAACAACCAGCACACTTTCAAATATTTTAACAAGTGGCTGTACTATAAGGAGGTCTGTGTTCCAAAATATTATATAAATTGAGCAGCTCAAAGGAATGCTGGTGGCCAGTTTCCAGATTTTTGTAACCCAGTTCTCAGATTGTTAGATCTCTTCATGCAGACTTCAATAAAAAACAGTCCTTAACATTAATGTTCAGTAATAGGTGACTGAAAGGGAATGTATGAAAGTACACTTTTTTTTAAAGAGAAAAGGTGCTTCCAAAAATTAAACCGATTTTTCTGTTCTTGCACAAAATAATTTAGGTGAGAAGTGGAAATTATCAGTGGTGAAACAGAGAAAATATTCCATGTTCATAAATAATTGAAAAACCTGAAGGCAGAAATAGTCTGCTGGCAGTTGATGACATCTAATAAAGCCAGAAGGAATTAGAAAAGAAGCAGCAGCTTCAGGGAAGAAAAGTTAGCAACCTCGAAGTAATATGACCCAGTTGCATTTAATTTTCACCCGGTCAATTAGTTTTAGTTCAACTTTTTTTTTTCCAGTTTGAATGGAAGGTGGAAATAACTCCTTTTCATTCTCTGTCTTTCTTATTGTAAGACAAAACCACTGAGAACCACTGCACAGGCTTACAAAATGGCAGGAGAATAATAAATGAAGGTGGGCCTGGTGGGTAGGCCCATTTTTCGTCCTCCCCAGGCTCCAGAGGCTTTCCTGGAGCCTGGTGAGGGTGAAAACGGCCCGTTTCCTGACTTCCAATGGGCCCGGTAGGCCCGTTTTTCACCCTCCCCAGGCTCCAGAGGCTTTCTAGGAGCCTATGGAGGGTGAAAACACCCCCCCAGAGGCCGGAGGCCGGAAATGGCCCATTTCCCGACTTCTGGTGGGCCCGGTAGGGCCGTTTTTCGCCCTCCCCAGGCTCCAGATACTTTCTTGGAGCCTGGGGAGGGCGAAAATGGCCTCCCCCCCATAGGCCCTCCGGAGGCTGAAAACACCCTCCCAGAGCCTCCGTGCGAGCCCTGTACTTTCCTGGCATCCAAAACAGGCCACATGGAGACTCCTGCGAGGGGAGGGGCAGCATGGGCAGGGCCAGCTGAAAATCAGCTGGCTGGCGCGCACATGCACACTGGAGCTGAGCCAGGGCAACGGCTCGTGTGCCCGCAGATATGGCTCCATGTGCCACCTGTGGCACGCGTGCCATAGGTTCGCCATCACGGCCTTATTGTCTTAGCATCTTTTCTTGTGGTCATGGAGATGAAATAATTTAAGAGTCCCCAGAACGACACTAGATGACAAGTACTCTGTTTGGTAAGATCTGACTACCAATGAGCAACATCTTGGCCTTTAAAACCAGCACTGAACTTGAATATCGTCATGAAGAGGGTTACTATATGTGAAGTATGGTATATTGCACCCGATAGGGTAGAAGACATGAGAACACAAATTATTGTACATCACAAATGTTTGCAGACCTTTTGGGAGCTAGATAACCCAGTGTTAGGCACAAGAAACCCTTAGGTGTTTGGAGTTCAAAAGAATAATGAGTTTATTCTATGCAATCTATACACAAGAATCTGATCTACTAAAGGTCAAGGCAAAGTGGTGCCAGATAAGAGTCAACAGACTTCAAGGGGAGCTAGACTTTCAGGGCCATAGGGACTCCAAACTGATGATGCGTTTGACCTCACCCTTTGGTTCAGCCTGTTCATCTCCTACACTCACCAATGAACTTTTATTTTCCTTCTATATGCAGAGTATATACAAGTCTGGAACATGGTACTCCAGATGTTGTTGAACTGCATTCAGTGATGAATGATGCTGTAATGTGTGATTTAAAACAATTGGAAGTTGCACATTCTGGACTCTTACTCTAAAATGATTTATTTCTTGATACACATGAATCTAATCTTGCCTTTTTTTTTTTTTACATAGCTTAGCTACGTGATAGCCTCTGATCAATCTGCTCCTCAAATACTACGCATGAATGAATTTGGTTAGTATTTGGTAGAAGACCATTAGGAAATTCCAATCTGGAAATCAAAACAGCTTCTTGAAAGAAGGCAAACTACTTTTGCCAAATCAACAACATGGAAGTGCTCAGTCATTAGAATTGAAGTTTAGCTTATAGACGATTCTGCTTTGTCACATGAGATCATTCAATCCACCAAGAAATTGGCATTTTTGCCTATCTTAGGTGTAAGCCAGTATTTAATGTATTTCTAATAGCTCAAGTGTTCTCATTTATTTGAAACTCTGAAAAGTTGTAATTGAAGATGTTCTGTCCTTCCTCTGAACCATGATGATCTAACTCAGCGGTGTCAAACTCACGGCCTGCAGACTGGATGCATCATGTGCTGGCCATGCCCACCCTTGGTTTAGCAAAGAAGAAAAAAGTCCCAATGCATCATGTGATGATGATCCGAGGTGGCGCAGTTGTTAGAGTGCAGTACTGCAGGCTACTTCAGCTGACTGCTAGCTGCAGTTCGGCGGTTCAAATCTCACCGGCTCAAGGTTGACTCAGCCTTCCATCCTTCCGAGGTGGGTAAAATGAGGACCCAGATTGTTGGGGGCAATATGCTGACTCTGTGAACCGCTTAGAGAGGGCTGTAAAGCACTGTAAAGCGGTATACAAGTCTAAGTGCTATTGCTATTGCTATTGCTATGATGTGACGACATGAGTTTGACACCCCTGATCTAACTGTTTTGTATGTATATAGGGGAGAACAGTAGGATTGAGTGAGAAGGTATAGTGAGGTGTCAGATTTTTCATCTCATGTCAACATATTACAAATAATTTACTCAAATCTATTTGTATTTGGACTACACCTGATACAGAAAAGCACTGTAGATTACTCTTCTTGTACCAAACTGGTGCCCAATTCAGATAAGGATGTCCTTGGCACTTAGCCCAAGAACAAGCTTATGATCAGAACAAAGTGACCTTTAAATTATAAAAGGCAGTTGGATTGCCACAAAGAAGAGGGAATCAAGCTATTCTCCAAGCATCTGAAGGCAGGACAAGAAGCAATGGATGGAAACTAATCAAGGAGAGAAGCAAGCTAGAAGTAAGGAGGAATTTCCTGACAGAACAATTAATCAGTGGAACAACTTGCCTCCAGAATAGAATAGAATAGAATTCTTTATTGGCCAAGTGTGATTGGACACACAAGGAATTTGTCCTTGGTGCATATGCTCTCAGTGTACATAAAAAGACAAGATACATTCATCAAGAATCATAAGGTAAAACACTTAATGATTGTCATAGGGTACAAATAAGCAATCAGGAAACAATCAATATTAATATAAATTGTAAGGATACAAGCAACAAGTTACAGTCATACAGTCATAAGTGGGAGGAGATGGGTGATAGGAACGATGAGAAGACTAATAATAATAGTTATGAAGCCTTAGTGAATAGTTTCACAGTGGTGAGGGAATTATTTGTTTAGCAGAGTGATGGTATTCGGGGAAAACTGTTTGTGTCTAGTTGTTCTGGTGTGCAGTGCTCTATAGCATCGTTTTGAGGGTAGGAGTTGAAACAATTTATGTCCAGGATGCGAGGGGTCAGTAAATATTTTCACGGGCCTGTTCATCAAGAATCATAAGGTACAACACTTAATGTTAGTCCGGGTACAAATAAGCAATCAAATCATAGTAGGAACCAGTCAATATAAATTGTAAGGATACAAGCAACAAAGTTACAGTCATACAGTCATTTGTGGGAGCAGATGGGTGATGGGAACGATGAGAAGATTAATAGTAGTGCAGACTTAGTAAATAGTTTAGTGTTGAGGGAATTATTTGTTTAGCAGAGTGATGGCGTTCGGGAAAAAACTGTTCTTGTGTCTAGTTGTTCTGATGTGCAGTGTTCTATAGCGTCGGTTTGAGGGTAGGAGTTGAAACAGTTTGTGTCCAGGATGTGAGGGGTCTGTAAATATTTTCACAGCCCTCTTTTTGACTCGTGCAGTATACAGGTCCTCAGTGGAAGGCAGGTTGGCAGTAATTGTTTTTTCCGCAGTTCTGATTATCCTCTGAAGTCTGTGTCTGTCTTGTTGGGTTGCAGAACCAAAGCAGACAGTTATAGAGGTGCAGATGACAGACTCAATAATTCCTCTGTAGAACTGTATCAGCAGCTCCTTGGGCAGTTTGAGCTTCCTGAGTTGGCGCAGAAAGAACATTCTTTGTTGTGCTTTTTTGATGACGTTTTTGATGTTAGGTGACCATTTTAGGTCTTGCGATATGGTAGAACCTAGAAATTTGAAGGACTCTACTGTTGATACTGTGTTGTCTAGTATTGTAAGAGGTGGTACAATGGGAGGGTTTCTCCTAAAGTCTACCACCATTTCTATGGTTTTGAGTGTGTTCAGTTCCAGATTGTTCCACTCGCACCACGAGGTTAGTTGTTCAACCTCCCGTCTGTATGCAGTTCATCGAATGAGACCAATCACTGTTGTGTCATCTGCAAACTTCAGTAGCTTAACAGATGGATCGTTTGAGATGCAGTCATTGGTATATGCAGTCAAGTGGTGAGAGCACACAGCTTTGGGCTAATTGTACAGGTATCTGATGTGATTTTGCATAGCTTCACCTGCTGCTTCCTGTCCATTAGGAAGCTTGTGATCCACTTACAAGTGTGTTCAGGTACCACTAGCTGATTTAGTTTAGTTAGAAGAATGTCCAGTATGATGGTATTGAATGCTGAACTAAAGTCTACAAAGAGGATCCTTGCATAGGTCTTTGGAGATTCAAGATGTTGTAGGATGTAGTGCAGAGCCATATTACCAGCATCATCTGTCGATCTATTTGCTCGGTATGCAAATTGCAGGGGGTCTAACAGTGGATCCGTGATGGTTTTCAAGTGGGACATCAGAAGTTGTGAATGCTCCAATCCTGGAAGTTTTTAAAAAGAGATGGGACAACCAGACAATTGTCTGAAATGGTATAGTGTTCCCTGAGCAGTGGGACAGCAGGTTTCCTGAGCAGAGGGTTTCCTGGGCAAGGAGTTGGACTAGAAGACCTCCAAGGTCCCTTCCAACTCTGTTATTCTGTTTTCTGAAGATATAATTGCACTTTGGGGAGGATTTTGGTCTAAACCAGGGGTCCCCAAACTTGGCAACTTTAAGACTTGTGGACTTCAACTCAGACTTCAGCTATGCTGGCTGGAGAATTCTGGGAGTTGAAGTCCACAAGTCTTAAAGTTGCCAAGTTTGAAGACCTCTGGTCTAAACCATCTGCTATGGCACTGGACTGCTGGGTTGATATCCACTATGTTGAAGGATTCCTCTGGTAGGACAAAGCTATATGTTTGGGTAATATTTCACTTATGCTTCTCTTTGTACTTGAAATTTTACAGCAAATAACTTCCTATTGCTTTGTCTACATTCCTTAAGCATGGTTATTGCTTTGACGAACCTCTTGGTTTGGTGCCAAAACAGGAAGACTTTGAGATGTCCCAAGAGAATTAGAACCTTCTCTTCTCTTGTTTGAGTCTAGCACTCTGAGCTCAGTGTTACAATGGATCTTCCTGATTTTATTGATACAGAATGTAAGAGTGTCTGCTGTGAAAGATTGTTACCAATCTAATTTGAAGATTATATACAAGTGTTGAGAGTGAACAGTGTGGTGGCCTAGTGGTGAAGATGCTCTCCTCCCACTCAGAAGGTTGAGAGTTCAATCCTAGGTAAAAACAGATGTTTCTCTCTCAGGGCGCAAAGAGAAAATATCAGCTGTGAACTCTGCATGGTGTCAGGAAGGGCATCTGGTCAGTAAATGCTTGGCTTTATTTATTCACCCCAATCCCACCCCTCAATTAAGGGATTACGATGTCATAAAAAGAAAAAAAATGCAAGTGTTTAGGGTGGGAAGAATGACTTCAATTTACCATGGCAGAAAAAGTGTCTCATTTATTTTTTATTTCTTAAACTTTAATTTCTTTGTTGGAAAAAGTGTGTCACTTAGCTTACAAGATTAATTTGGTCTCAGTTTCATAATGGAGGATTAATTCCCTGCAGGGTAGCTACTGAATGTTGTTCTCTTCTTTTCTTTTTTCCCCTATGTCAGATTTCATGAGCCTTCATAATGTGGACTAGAAAAATAATAATAATAGGAGATATTAACCTCAAATAATATGCTTAAAAGCTTACTTACAAAGGGTAAATAATACCACAGTGATAATTATATTATTATGATATGAAGGGGTCATGTGGAGAAAAACTAAACCCTTTATCATCTTATAGTTTAAGCTCAAAGCTATTTTTCATTCCTTTCTTATCCAATAAATCAGTCAAAAGAACTTTAAAAGAAAAGGATTTTAAATGTAGATAAGGATATGCTGGCAATGAAAGATCTTGTTGTGAAATGTCTAGCTGGCCTTAGTCCATCAATAATCATGACACATAATTAAAAGAATTGAAACTGCCCCGTGTGTATTCTGTGACACAACGTAGTAAAAGACCTTTGGAAACCAAGTTTTTTTTTTTTTCCAAATGCCAGAGTTATTTTAAAATCAATCCCACTAATTTTAAAATCTTTCCTTCTTAGTTCTCTAGATTATAATACAGTCAATCCTGCATCAGGGCCTTAGCAATACCTGTGCAAAGATAAGACAATTTTATAATTGCTTCTAAATATTTAGCTAAACGCAATTTAAAGCTGTTAATGTGAGGTCATCAGACCATCACTAGAACTTCTTCACAAGAGGTCATTCTAATCATCCAGACAGACCTTATCCTGATTGTGTTCTTTCTCTTCACATATTGATATTGGAAGCATGGTCTACACAGGCAATTGACTTCTGACCAGACCAGGGATTTTGTAGTCCAGCATCTTTTGGCTTCCTATGGCACATAGGAAGCATTGACAACCAATGTCCCAAGCATTGCAGACACTACTGGAATACCCTTTTCGACAGCTTCCAGAACCTTGCAGAATTGCATTGCCAAAATTCAGCAGCAAATACCCCCAAAATGCATGGTGCTATTTCTCAAAGCTTCCTGGCAGGAAATGTTTAAAAATACCATGTTGTAGGCATTTGGTTAGGCTCTCCATATGTAAAATAATAACAAAAGAAAAATACTGAAAATGAAAAAAAAAATGAGCGTGAGTCTTGACATCCCTGTTCTACCCTCTATGAATCTTTGCCATTGACATTAGTGCCAACAAAACTTAGGGGTACTGGCTATAATATTTATTTCCAAGAACTGTTTTTGGTTTAGCTGTAAGTTTGTTTTGCTTTTGGTTATCAACTTGGTTGAGAGCCAATTACTGTGCTAAGCTTGCAGCTGGGGGTTAACTGAAAACCTGAAATGGAACTGTTGGGGGAACAGACTAAATAAAGCTCTCTACACCAACCCTGATGTATGAGTGACTGGAGGCAGCACAGTGTGTGAGAAGGAAAGAGAGAGATATTTTATTTTAGTAGTGAAAAAATATCCTTCAGTTAGGTATGCAAATCTTTAATATTTTATATTAGTGTACTTATTATGAATAATGACATTTTTCTCCATTGGAAATTAAAATATAAAAAGGTAATCCTTATCATTTCAATTCTCAGAAACATTTTGAAGGTCCTGTTTAGCTTCTTTCTGAATTATTTGTCAGGAAATTAATAAATCTGTAATAAAAAGCTTACCGATTTGACAAAGTACTTCAGATGTACCCTAAATTATAACATTAACATTCCACAGTAAGTAGAGAACCTCATTTCATTTAGATAGACTATCTAACTATATATCATTAAATTAACAGAATTTATTTTCAATAACCATTTTTATGAATCATAAAATGAACCACTTCATTTTTATCCACCATCTCCTTAACTTTATTTCTTTGTTAATTGCTATGATCTGTTTAATTTTATTTCTAATTTTCTCTCCTTTATTTTGGCCTATTTCTATAGCCTTTTGTTATTTTATTCCAGAATTAGTCAAGAAAATGTTCATACACATTTTATGTTTCTCTCTAATTACTTGCCTTGTTATATGGTTTTCTGAGATGGATTCTCCAACTAGAGGGTGGTGTCAACCCTGAAGTGAACCTGGTTGGTGCCATCTTGGAGGCTTCAGGGTTGCCACACAAGGGGAAATAGTTAGATGGGGTTTTGTAGCCAAAACAATAAAGCTTTCATGTGGGAACCAAGATCATTCTCACAGGTGACTGGCCAGAGGAGGAGTGAAGTAACCAAGCAACTGGCCAGCACCTGGATTGGACAGAGTGACCAGTGACTTGGAGGGAAAGGGGAAACTTTTACTTTTAATTAGGTGAAAGCCACAGGAACTTTTAGAGTCGGCTTTCACCAGTCATGCCAATATGATGTATCCAATAAATTGTTCTTTGAGGAATTTGCCTGCCTCAGAGTTCTACTTTCTATGGGTGCATTACTTGGACCCCTGACAGGTGGAGGAGGTGGGAGAAGGGGAACGAGCTTAGTGTCCTTGCATAGCAAAAAGCCACACAGATCTTACCTCTTCCAGTATCCATGAAATCATCTGGCAGTTCCCAACAAAAGGGAGTCAGTCTGGCAAGATTCTTGTGAATAGGCATGCAGCAATAAAGAAATAACTTTCATCAGCTCACAGTGTCATTCTGGTTTCTTTTGCTTGATAGTTTGTCTAATCTGGCACATTTTATAGCAATTTCTTCTAACGCATCATTGCATGGATTTTCTCACCATTTTTGTACTTTTTTAAAAAAAATTGCACCCCCAGATCAGAAAAGAACAAATGTGGGCATTTCTAGAAGAGTTCAGGAAGTGAGAAATAGGGAAATCCACGTCAAAATGATACCATTTGAATTTCAGTATTTAGGACTGGCCAATCCTAAATAATTTTGATGTGATACATATATTACAACTTTGTACGTATTTATCTTGAAATAAGAACTATTAACTCAATAGAACTTCTTTAGAAAATTAATACAATTACAATTCATTAAGATTATCATCATAAATCTTTCCTCGTTTGTTTCAATTTTTAGTTGTGTCTGATGTTGAAGTGTTTCTGGGTCTCAGCTGTTTAATTTAGAACTAAAATATAAATCTTTTTTATTTTCCTTAACAGATTGCATGTAACACTTCAGAATAGCCCTGGTTTTTTTATCATTCTCTCTTTATAAGAACTAAGTAATTCAATTAATAATCCATGCATTAATCTAACATCAATATTAACTTTGCTAAATTCATTAGACATTGTTCTGAACAAGCAGTCAAAAATAAGAGAAGAATAGAAACCCCAAAAGCAAAGAAAATGCAGACTTAGCCTCTCAACCCAAAGAATCAGTTTTACTCATTTAAAATTCAGATTAATAAATAACAGAAAACTAAAACAGCCTAGCAATTCTTGGATGAAATTGGATGCTATGCCAGCAGGAATGTCTGCAGTTATGGAGAAGGGAATCAAAGAAATCAAGATGGAAGCCACCATTGTGCAACTGACTCTCTTCACAGCTTTGATTGCATTGTCATTACTGCCATCTAGATTTTTTTTTAACCCTAGAGTAGCGGCCCCCAACCTTTTGAGTGCCAGGGACTAGTCACACGGAGTGCATTTTTTTCCTGTGGACAGGACAGGGCATGGTTTCATGTGCTGTGTGGATCCCACACATGCACACCAGGGGTGGGTTCTAACTTACCTCGCTGCCGGTTCGCTTCCTCCCACGCCACGTGGCTGCGCACGCATTGCGCACCACATGGCTCCACGTGCATTGCGTGCTGTATGGCTGCGCTGCGCATGCGCAGTGGTGAAAATTTGCATTTTTTTTTTAAAAAGCCAGAAACAAAATGGCAGCGCATGCGCAGTGCTGGGGACTCGGCTTCTGTGCATGCGCAGAAGAAAAAAATAGTAAAAAATTCAAACAATTTTTTTTCCAAAAAAAAAAATCCAAAAAAAAGATGGCGGCGTCCACGGACCGGCACCGGCAGAACCGGATCCATGACATCACCAGCGGTTTACTGCCGGTTCTATAGAACTGGTACGAACCGGGAGGAACCCACCTCTGATGCACACATGGGGCTTTGCTCAGTTGCACTGCCCAATTCCTGGTGGGCTGCGGACTGGTGCCACTCTGCAGTTTGGGGTTTGGGGAGCCTTGCCCTAGATAATTCTGGACAGGAGACATTTTTTTGTTGTTTATTTTCTTCTTCCCTACCAAATATAGACTCAAAATCTTCTGCAAGAAGGTTAGGAAGCTTCCAAATAAATATTTGAAGAACGTGGGTGAGCTGTGAAAAGAAACTTCTTTCCATTTCTCTGAAGGAATTTCAGTTCTTCATGTTCACATATATTACATAAACGGCCATGAGATAGATTTGATGTTTGGCAGATTTGTTTGATGAGAAAGAAATTTCACCGCTCCCAAAGGATTACAAAGTTGATTTATTGATATTAATGCAAGCTGGGCTATATTGTCAATAACACAACTGATTGCGGATATGTTCTTATTTGATTGGTGTTTAAAAACAAGATGGGAAACTGCCCAACACACACAGAGGATAGGATAGGATAGGATAGGATAGGATAGGATAGGATAGGATAGGATAGGATAGGATAGAATAGAATAGAATAGAATAGAATAGAATAGAATAGAAAGCAGAGTTGGAAGGGGCCTTGTAGGTCATCTAGTCCAACTCCCCTGCTCAAGCAGGAAACCCTACACCATTTCTGACAGATGGCTGTCCAGTCTCTTCTTGAAAGCGTCCAGTAATGAAGCACCCACAACTTTTGAAGGCAAGCTGTTCCATTGATTGATTGATTGAGAGCCGAGGTGGTGCAGTGGTTAGAGTGCAGTACTGCAGGCTACTTCAGCTGACTGCTAGCTGCAGTTCGGCGGTTCAAATCTCACCGGCTCAGGGTTGACTCAGCCTTCCATCCTTCCGAGGTGGGTAAAAGGAGGACCCAGATTGTTGGGGGCAATATGCTGACTCTGTGAACCGCTTAGAGAGGGCTGTAAAGCACTGTAAAGCGGTATATAAGTCTAAGTGCTATTGCTAAGTGCTATTGCTATTGTTTTCACTGTCAGAAAATTTCTCCTTGGGAGCTTGGCAACTGGCATGTATTTATAATGGTTGCAGCATCCCAGGCAGCGGTAGGTTGCTCCCGATTCAGCCCAGTTCAGTGAATCCGTAGCGGCGGCGGGATGCTCCGCCCACCTGCCCGGGACGCTTCTGCACATGCACAGAAGCTTCTGTGCGTGCGCGCACAAGCGAACCGGTAGCAACGGGAGTTACAACCCACTACTGTATGGTACATAGATGTAGTAGAAGCATGGGTAGTTTGCAAAATTAAGAAGATATGCTAAGATAGAGTGAATGGTATTGGTAACCCAATAGATTTATTTTCTTCTCGTCTTACTAAGGCTTTATAGAGTGGTATTAGTACTTCACATGATCTTGATTGAATCCCTCTGTTAATGCAATTTAGGATTGTATTGGCTTTTTTGGTTGCCGCCGCACACTGCTGGCTCATATTTAATTGATTGTCCACTAAGAATCCAAGATCCCTCTCACAGTTAGTGCTATTAAGCCTGGTTTCACCCAGTCTATATGTGTACTTTTGGTTTTTCTTGCCTAAGTGTAAGACTTTACTTTTCTCTATATTGAGTTTCATTTCGTTTGAAAGGGCCCAGTGTTCAAGCCTGCAAGATCCATCTGGATCTTGAGCCTATTATTTGGGGCAGGGGTGTCAAACTGGTGGCCCACGGGCCGAATGCATCATGCGCAGGCCATGCCCACCCCAGCTCCATGAAGAGGAAAAGCGTCAGTAACGTGACACCCCGAGTTTGACACCCGTGATCTAAGGTGTTGGCTATTCCTGCCAGCTTAGTATCAGATTTCATCTGCAGGTTTGGTGAGTTAGAGGGAGGGAGGGAGGGAGGGAGAGAGGGAGAGAGGGAGAGAGGGAGAG
>QLTV01002005.1:852782-863020 GCA_003457575.1 Thermophis baileyi
TTGAAGTATAAGACGCACCTTCGTTTTTGGGGAGGAAAATAAGAAAAAAGCTGATTGGTGAATACCCCCAATCAGCTGTTCTCAGAGGAGAATTTTAGCAACAGGTTTGTTGGTTGTGAGCTCTGCGCCTTGCTTTTTTTTCTGCCTCTGAAACCTTCATTTCAGAGGCTTTTTTTCTGAAGTTCCGTTTGAGAGGCTTTTTTTCTGAAGCTCCGTTTGAGAGGCTTTTTTTCTGAAGCTGTTTCAGAGGCTTTTTTCAGCCTCTGAAACCTCCATTTGAGAGGCTGGGCGGGGCTACATTCGGAGTATAAGACGCACCAAGATTTCCATCCTCTTTTTTGGGGGAAAAAGGTGCGTCTTATACTCTGAAAAATATGGTAGATCTGACAGATGGTTGTTTTTCTGATGGAAGTTTCTTCAGATGTCAGAAAAATTATGCAGCATGTGTGGCATCCATACATCAACCAGGAACTGAGAAAATCCTTCTACTATTGATACTTGCCAATTCAAATGGTATCCCATGTTCAGTGGCACTATCTTAAGCAGAACACAGAAACTTTCTTACACCAGTACAGTACTCTTTGATATATATTATTTTACATAGTACATGTGTCTTTGTGTGAACTCTTTAAATCAGCCAGGAGATAGGTAAGCTTTAAAGCAGAGCTGCATTACTTTTGTAGGCACCCAAGGATCCTAGAATAACTCAGAATTGTACTACAAGAATTTGCTGGCGCACTATGAAACTATAAAGTGGTTATTCTCTATATTTTAAAAAAGAAAACAAAAAAAGTTGCAAATATTTATAACAATAAAAAAGTTTATCTTCCCCTTTTCAAAGCCCCAATATCTTGGTTGTCATCCAGCATTATGTGACAACTCCATTCCCCCAGCCCATGCAGCCCATAGCTACATACATACATACATACATACAGTGGCGCAGTGGCTCAGTGGTTAAGATGCTGGCTGGAAAGCCAGCAGCCCAGGTTCG
This sequence comes from Thermophis baileyi, assembly GCA_003457575.1. Classification (NCBI taxonomy): domain Eukaryota; kingdom Metazoa; phylum Chordata; class Lepidosauria; order Squamata; family Dipsadidae; genus Thermophis; species Thermophis baileyi. Next base: position 853,774 of record QLTV01002005.1, read on the forward strand.
AGGCCCGAGTGCCACGTGGCAGGGTGAGCTCCCGTGCTTGCCTCAACTCCTGCCAACCTAGCAGTTTGAAAGCATGCAAATGGAAGTAAATAAATAGGTACCACTTTGGTGGGAAGGTAACAGCGCTCTGTGATGTCATGCTAGCCACACGACCGCGGAAATGTCTTTGGACAACACTGGCTCAATGGCCTTAAAATGGAGATGAGCACCTCCCCCTATAGTTGGTAATGACTACCAGAGTAAAATCTGCAAGAAAAAAAAATAAAAAAAATCTTTATTTATTTATATTTATATATTTAGATTCTGTTGATCTTTTCCTTAACTGATTGATCTTTGAAAGCATTTTCTTACATGTACAGAAAACTCTAAACTGAATTTGTGAGAAATATTTTTGGTGAACTGAGGACAACATGGAACGTCATCCAGCAGCAAAATGTTTTATTCCTATGAAGAGAGCTAAGCAAGAATTTTGACTCTGAATTCCTGCCCATTTTGAACGCGCTTAGAAAAGTATCTGTAGTTTCTAGATTATCTCCTTCCAAAGTCATCGGTGTCATCCACACTGAGCAGCTATAAATCTAAAGGCTATTTCATTAATATTTCTGAGAAACAGCAGTAGCATTATATAAATGAACAGCAGTTATTGCTTTTACTAGGGTATGAAGGCTCACAGTAACTTTTTTGCATCTTTGATAGGGCATGAAGGAGCATTTGGCAGTGATCGTAAATCTACAACCTGTACAATTGCTCAGAAGTAAGGGTGTGCTGAAATTACAGTATTTTTCTCCATCAATTACAAAGCAAGGCCATATTTCAGAAACCTTGCATAGATGTGCCCTAGTTTGCTGACTGGATACATTTCCATTTTTTCCCCTAAGTCTAGAGTAACAGCTGCCTTATAATATCATATACACTTATTATGCATGTCAGTCTTCTCCAAACTGGTGCCCTTCATGTCTGTCAATATTTTATTGACAGACTTTAAGAATGTAAGCATTCCAAGCTTTTGACAGACTTTAAGATTTAAGAATTCCCAGCTTTTTGGCCATAATCTGAGAAGAATGTCTAGGTGGAGAAGGGTGAGATATTTGATATAATCTAAATTTCCAAAGCAAGGTTGCAAATAGATTGTGTATCTGTGGTGATATCAAGGAACTGAAATCAGAAGCCAGTGTTGTATGTGGTTAATAAGGTTATGGAATGCTGTAGATTATATTATTATATTTTATTATATCATTTCTCTTACATGGGAATCCTGTTTTGAATATAGGAAGTCCAGATATGCAAGATAAGACTAGTATACCAGAGGTGGGTTGCTGCCGGTTCGGACTGGTTCATTAGAACCGGTAGCGGAAATTTACCACTGCTCGCTGAACCGGCAGCAAAGACTGGCAGTCCACGCCCCTGAACCGGTTCTCTGGTCACCGCGGCTTGAAAAATAACCCTCTGCGCATGTGCAAAGGCTTCTGCGCATGCGCAGAGGGTCATTTCTGGGTGTTTTGCGCGAATGCGCACTTCCGTCGCGATCAGAACCAATAGGGAAGGTAAGTAGAACCCACCCCTGTAGTATACCCTAATATTTAGTATTACATAAGAGGCATCAGAAATATTTTTAGGGGATTAATGTTGTTGTATAGTCTTGTGTAATTATGTATGCTAGGGGTGCAATAGCTCAGCAGTTAAAGACACTGGGCTTGAGAGCTGGAAAGTCAACAGCCTGGTTTCAAGACCCGAGGGCCACACAACAAGGTGAGCTCCCATTACTTGCCCAGTTCCTGTCCATCTAATAGTTTGAAAGCATGCAAATATGAGTAGATAAACAGGTACCACTTTGGTGGGAAGGTAACAACATTCTGCACGCTTTAGCATATAGTCATGCTGGCCACATGACAACGGAATTCTCTTCGGACAACACTGGCTACCTTGGGTAAGAAATGTAGATGAGCACTACCCCTTAGAGTCAGACATGACTGGACAGGGGAAACCTTTACCTTTAATTATACATGCACCCAAAAATAAAAATAAAAATTGATTGAAATTTTACAACTGTGGCCCCCAACCTTTTGGGCACCAGGGACTGTTTCCATGGAGAGAGGTTTTTCCATGGACTGGAAGGGGTGTGGTTTTGCATGCTGCCTGCATCCTGTAGATGGAGCTTCATGGGCCAGTTTTTGGCATGCCACGGACTGGTGCGGGTCCATGGACTGTCTTACAAGATTTCTTTCTTTCTTTCTTTCTTTCTTTCTTTCTTTCTTTCTTTCTTTCTTTCTTTCTTTCTTTCTTTCTTTCTTTCTTTCTTTCTTTCTTTCTTTCTTTCTTTCCTTCCTTCCTTCCTTCCTTTGTTGCTTGCTTTCTTTTTTGTTTTTTCTTTTCTTTTCTTTTCTTTTCTTTTCTTTTCTTTTCTTTTCTTTTCTTTTCTTTTCTTTTCTTTTCTTTCTAAATTTAGAGACCACTCATAGATTATATTATTATATTATTATATTTTATATTTTACATCTACTTCACACAGGGACTCTGGGTGGTGTACAAATAAAATTTTAAAACCTCAAAACTATTAATAAAATTTATATAAGAGGCAAAGATAGTTCTTGAGCACCTCCGTGCTTTCATCTCACAAACTTTCATCAAGACATACTGAACTTGTAACAAATATTGTAATATTTATTTAAGAAGGATGCAGACAAAGAGCTTCTACAAGGATGATCAAAGAGTTTGAAATGAAATTCCATCAGGCAAAATCAGCAGACCTGGGATTTTTTAGCTTTGAAAAGAGAAATCCAAGAAGAGTTAGAATATCACAAATAAAGATCATGATCTGTTTTCTATCTTCCCAAAATTGAGGATGTAGAATGATGATGTAAAGTTATAGGATTCCAGTTGAAAAATAAGAAAAAAATTCTAATAGTAAAAGCATTTAGATATCAAACCAATTACCCTTTGCAATATGTCTACAGACAGAAGCTGGATAGTCATTTATTGGGAGAATTTAATCCACTGAATGGAAATTGAACTCAATGGCCTACAAACCTCTTCCATTTCTGCAGTCTGAGTTCTGAACTCACCCAGATTGGAACAAAGCAAAGCAAAAATGGTAAAATGCATAGATGCGGACTGTTCATCTTGTACCATAATTATTTCATTCTGTTATAGTTTGCAAATTCACTAGAACTGGGCATATCCTCGAAGATGCTAGCAAAACATCCAATTGACACAACTTTACCAAGAAAGGTGACCCTCCCCTTCACTTCTGTAAGCAAAGTGAAGAGAGTGAGTTGTGTCCCTTTCCATGCTTCACAAACACTCATTAGCACAGTTTCTCTGTACTTATCCCAACCTTTGGTGCTAGATTGCAGAGGCTGAATCACACCCTTCCCCCCCCCAGCATGTTCATATTAAAGCCACTAAAGATGCTAGGCTAACTCACTGCTCACTCCATGAGTTCGATCCTGATTGGCTCAAGGTTGACTCAGCCTTCCATCTTTCCAAGGTTGGTAAAATGAGGAGTCAGATTGTTGGGGGCAACATGCTGACTCTGTGAACTGCTTAGAGAGGGCTGTAAAAGCACTGTGAAGACACTATAAGTCTAAGTGCTATTGCTATCTCTGACTATCTAGCGAGAAAAGTGTGAGAGATAGGGAAGAAGTGTGAGAGATAGGGAAGAAGCACACCAGCATGCCTACCGTCCCTGTCCTAACGTCCCCATGTATTCGTAAAATATCATGTACTCGTAACCATGCTTGTACTTCTTATATATTCACAATCATGTTTATATTTTGTCTGTAATCATATACACCAGGGGTGGGTTCTGGATCCTTTTGCTGCCAATATGCTCAGGGTCGCGCCATGCACGCGCGCAGCAATCAAAAATTAGCTTCTGCGCATGCGCAGAAGCAAAATCCAAGATGTTGGCGCCCACGGAGACACCGATGGAACCGGCTCTGTGATGTCATCGCCGAGTTACTAACGGTTCTAAAGAACCGGTTAGAACCGGTAGGAACCCACCTCTGATATACACAAACAAAAATGTTAATACTCTGTTTATACTATGTTCATAATCATATAATAAATAAATAAATAAATAAATAAATAAATAATAAATAGATATAAAAACTCTGAACATTGTGTTTTGCTTCACTTCCACCACACAAATATTTTTTTTCCCTGAGGCCAATTAAAGGCAACTTGCACAGGCCTTGCACTCTTTTCAGTGCACTGGAGATCACAATTTCTCAGATCTATGATATGTACGCTAGTGAAAAATGCTTTATTTCTAAGATTTAAGATTTAAACATGACCCAACTCTCTTCCCTTTTTCTCTCCTTATGTAATCTCACTGAAAGCCCCCCTCCCTTTTTTTAGCTGTTTCAGAGAATTGCATATGTAATAAACCTATTATGTTACCAAAAGTTATATGGAATCTGAATGAGAAATTGACATTCCACAGACAACACAGAACTGTGATGGAAATGAACACAGTTTCCAGAAATGCCCATATGGAATGCAAATATGATGATTAAGTGGGAATTGATTGCTTTTCAAAAACATTCTTCTCCTTCCAATTTAAGTAGTCTTTTAAATTTACCCCTTCTCCAGCCTCCATCACAGTGGGATAGTAGCAGCATTATTTCTACAAAATGTGCAGTGAAATGTAATGGAAAGTGTAGTCAGAAGAGCTGCTGCTGAACTGGTGAAGTATTTACAAAACAAATTAAGAGTGTGAAAACGTTGAGCTCTCTGGGCAAACAGCAAAGCAGCAGTTTAACAAATTAAAAGGGGGAATATAATTTTGTTCAGGTGGGCTGGACTTAGAAAAACAACAACAGCCTCTCACTGTAGCAGAATAAGGATTAATATACCAGAGAAATGAAAATAGCATTTTATCAACAGTATGATCCAGACATTACTGTGCAGTGTACCCTTAGTTAAAATTAGCTGTGTTGAATAGCTTCTCTGGAGAACTACCAAGGTTTTTTTTTTAATTATTCTTGATAAGCCATTCTGAACTTTGATATGAGTGAGAATCTTTTCCTTCTGTACCTCCTGCCCTTTTGTTTAGTGCCTTAAATCTGGAGATGGTGACCGTATTTGGCTCTGATCAAGGGTCTTTGAAGGGCAATTGCCTTGACATTACACAAGGAAGCAGCCCCATTACTAGTTTGCTGGCTTGAGAGTTTTCATTCCAGGCAATAAAAAATAATCCCAAGTGTTATTTGGCTCCCTAGAAATACTGCCACAGCGAAAACACCAATCAGTGAAGGTGAAGTAATAGAGTTCTGAATAAAATTGGTAGGCAAACTCATTTGGAGAAAGGTAATATTTAAGAATTGCTACCCTTAGGCCATGTGGAGCTTTGAAGGCAAAGAAACAGCTTGCATTGTGCCCAGAAATAAATTTGTGACCTATAGGAACATAATAGGAGATGGCTGGGGAACAAAAAAATGGCTCAGCGAATTTATCCCATAGGAAGGGAAGGAAAAATAAGCTACTGTTTAGTTAACATTCTCAGATCTGGAAGAAAGGAAGGATTTGACTTCCTATGATTTAATGAAAGACACTGATATTAATAACGAATTAATTGTAGCTGTTGGTCCACACTCTCACTCTTTTCTATATTTCTACTCATATTAATAGGCATTATGGAGATTTCTTAAACAATACCGCAGAGTCCCTAAATATACCAGACAGTGAAAATTTACTCACTGAGTCAAAAGTCAGAATGTAGAAGTGCAAACCAAGGATGGGAAAAAGGACAGTCCTCTTGTTCAGATTACCAACTATCTCTAGCAATTTTCAACTGCTACTTCCAGGCTGAGCTGCCAATATATTCAGGGTTGGGCTGCTGGGGGTTCGCAGGAGTTCGGGAGAACCTCTAGCTAAGATTCTGTGCAGTTCAGAGAACCTCCAAATCCCACTCCTGGCTGGCCCCGCCCGCCCCTCCCAGGAGTCCCCACATGTTTTGGATGCAGGTAAGTGCAGGGCACGCGCGGAGGCTCGGGGAGGGCAAAAAATGGGCCTACTGGAAGTTCGGGCCTCCGGAGCCTGGGGATGCTGTTTTCGCCCCCCCAGACGCCCGAGGAAAGCCTCCAGAGCCCAGGGACGGCAAAAAGGCCCCCCTGCCATGGTGCAGGAGGCCGATTAGGCCACACCCACCATGGCCACGCCCACCCAGCAACCGGGCAGAGAACACCTTGCTAAAATTTTTGAAGCCCACCCCTCAATATATTCTTTGCAAATTGTCTCAATCTCTTTGGTAGGTGCAGAGAATGGAATCCCACCTTGGGAAAATGCTTGAGGGATAAAAAGGGACAAAATCCTCAATCTCTGGACTTCTGGATTTTTAAATGTTTCTTATTCTCTTCCTATCCCCTAAATAAATTTGTGTGTGTGTGTGTGTGTGTGTGTGTGTGTGTGTCAAAATCTGCAAGCTGACAGGTGTGGTATTGCACCAGGGCTTTAATCATAGCAATCCATCTGCCATCTTGCAGATTTTTTTATGACTCTCTGCAGACACCCCTGTCTCAAAACCAGCTTGCTCTCCTTCCCATTTCATGTAAACTGTAAGATTCTGATTACAGTATACGGTACCTTAATTCTAGAATCAGGATGCCTAGCAAGCACTTCTTTATCATTCCCTTCAAAGGCTACCTCTATTTACATACCCTCTCAGAATCTATTTCTTACATCCTGCAAGTCAGCTATTAACATAACAAATTTAACCTTCCCTGACTTGCATCAAGTCTACTGTAAACACTGAGTTGCATTAAATGTGGCAGTGTTTAGAGTTCAGAAACACCAGTTGCTACTACTGTACTGCTAATAAATCACACCATAGCCTTAACTTTTCATCCAACCATTTTACTCTGAATGTTTAATACATAAACACACAACAAACTTTTTATTATAATTCCGCAAAGCATTTTTATTTATTAATTACATTTATTTGCCACCCATCTTGTTTTAAAGCGACTCTAGACAGTTTACAGCATAAAAACATTAAAGTAATCAGGAATAAATATTCCTAACCCAATAAAATGACAATGCAATCAAAGTAAAATTATGGTCACAAGATGGAGAAGGGGGATTAGCTCTTAATTAATCCGTTGCCTCTGGTGTAATACTGCCCTGTTGGATCCTCAAGCCATCTGGCAGAGTCACGTCTTAAGGAAGATTGTGGAAGGTCAGAAGGGTGAGAACTGATCTCAATTCAGGGGCTAAGATATTCCAAAGGGCAGGAACCAGGGGTGAAATGCTCCCAGTTCGGGCGTGCCTGCTGGTCGTCGGAAAGCCAGTAGTGACAGCAGCGCTAGGCTTCGCCCACCTGCCCAGACGCCATTTGGGTTCTTTTACCATCTGCGCATGCGCACAATGCTTTCTGCACAATGTGCGTGCAGCCACGCGGCGCGGGAGGAAGCGAACCGGCAGCAAGGTAAGTTAGAACCCACCCCTGGCAGGAACCATGGCAGAGAAGGCTCTTCTCCTGGACCCCACCAGCCGAAATTCCTTGACTGATGGGATCAATAGTATGCCCTTTCTGCTAGGACGGGTGGGGTGGGCCAGTCCCATTGAGTGAAGTAATTCCTCAAGTAACTTGGACCAGGGGTGGGTTCCAACTTACCTTGCTGCTGCTTCGCTCCCTCCCACGCCGCTTGGGCGCGCCCTGTGGGCACACGCGCATGCGCAGTAACAAAAAATCCAAAAAAACAAAAACAAAGCCGAAAAAAAGATGGCAACCGCATGCACAGTGCCGGCACTCGGCTTCTGCACATGCTCAGAAGGGGGGGAAATTCGAAAAAAAATCGAATTTATCAAAAAAAAAAAAAAAAGATGGTGGCGCCCACGGACTGGCACCGACCGATCCGGTTTGGTGACATCATTGTGATGTCACCAGCGGGCCGCTACCGGGTCGGGCGAACCGGTCCGAACCGGGAGGAACCCACCCCTGACTTGGACCCATGCCGGTCTTTAAAGGTGATAACCAACACTTTGAATTGTACCTGGAAGCAAACCAGCAACCAGCGCAGTTCATGGAGCAGTGGTGCAACATGGACCGCTCTAGAGGCCCTAAGAATTGCCCATGCCATCACAAAGCATGCCTCATGAGGGAAAATATACAAATAATACAGAAATGTGTAAGCATTCTATAGTTTCCCATTGGGTTGCAAGTTACCTTGAATTCAAACTACAGCATGAGTCAGCCCAACCCAGACTGCTTTACTGTCAGAATGGGAATTGGCAGGGAAATAAAACATAACTAAGAAACGATTCATGAGCATGACATCAATAAATGGCATCTGAAAATCCTAATTAAGATATTATACCATTAGCTAAAGTACAGACAGATTGAGCTATTTGGGCCTTTCCTATATGTTCATTTGTGCATGAATTTCTGTTACCACTTATATTTTTCTTATTAATTCTATTAAATGAATAATGAGCGGTGCCCTGTGAATCTTGCTACATCAGCAGTATGTACAGCTGTATTGGTCATTCATCCAATTAAAATACAATCTTATCTTTTTCTTATTTTTAATGCTGCAGTTTGGAAACCAAAACCTTCCTTTGTTTTGCAGTTATAAAAATGTATTTTTTAAATAATTCTTGAATAGATAATGGAAGTCAGATATTTAAAAAAAAAACACTTCATGATATTAAAGCCAACCAAGGCCTATCTAGCCCAACAGTCTTGTTCCAGTTCAACCCAATGAGATATGTACAACTAGCACAAGAATCCACTCATGTCCTGAGCTACTGAAAATACTTTTTTTTTTTTGCAAACAAATAAAATAACCAAATTCAAGAGGACAGTTTAAAGTGTGTCTATACTATAATACAGGACTAGGTAATATTAAAATCTTCAGACACTGTTCAACTTCAATACCCTGCAGACCTGATTAGTATGACCATTGGTGAAAGATGCTAGGGGCTGCAATTCAATTTCATAATTTATTTTATTTTATTTTATTTTATTATTTTATTTTATTATTTTATTTTATTATTTTATTTTATTTTATTTTATTTTATTTTATTTTATTTTATTTTATTTTATTTTATTTTATTTTATTTTATTTTATTTTATTTTATTATTTTAGCCCATCCTACTATCCAGCATAACTCTGAGTGGCTTACAATGCAATAAAAATAGAATTATAAAAACAATTATACATATAGGAATAATTAACATTGCAAAAATTAAATAGACTAAAAACTAAGAGCTTATGCGGAGTGGGGATGATGCCTTCTTCTGTCC
>QLTV01002006.1:5884-20907 GCA_003457575.1 Thermophis baileyi
GGAAGGGAAGGGAGGGGGAGGGGGGGGGGGGGGGGGGGGGGGGGGAAGGAAGGAAGGAAGGAAGGAAGGAAGGAAGGAAGGAAGGAAGGAAGGAAGGAAGGAAGGAAGGAAGGAAAATAGCCACAGCACTTAGACATATACCGCTTTACAGTGCTTTACAGCCCTCTCTAAGTGGTTTACAGAGTCAGCATCTTGCCCCCGACAATCTGGGTCCTCATTTCACCAACCTCAGAAGGATGGAAGGCTGAGTCAACCTTGAGCCTGGTGAGATTTAAACTGCCAAATCGCAGGCAGCCGGCAGTCAGCAGAAGTAGCCTGCAGTACTGCACTCTAACCACTGCGCCACCATGGCTCATATTCAAATATTCACCCACTGCTCGCGCAAGCGAGGATGTGGGTGCACGCATGTTCATCGGCCATTTCTGCGGCCCGGTTGCAATTCCCTCATAGCCCACTAGTGGGCCCACAGTTTGGGGACCCCTGGAGGAACAGATCTCCCGAAATGCTTTGGATCATTAGCAAAGAAATGAGCCCTTCTCCAAGAAGGAAACAATCCCCTATTCAAGTGCTGTTTACCTTGAATAAGCACTTTGTGCTGTCTTCTCACAAACTTTCAAAGCAGGCGTTTTCTCTCAGACAGTACACCGGAGGAGACCAGCTGCTACAAAAGATGAAAGGGGAAAATGTGTATTGTGCTCAAAATAAAAGGGATAAAAAAAAGAGAGAAGAAGAAACCTCTAGGTCATCGTGACTGGAACCGGTGAAAGGAACACCAACTTCAGTTGCGTTATTCTCCACCGCAAAGACTGTTTGTAACTCACCATGTACACATTTGAGGAGTTATTTTCTCAAGGGTCTTTTAATGTGAAAAGAGAAGCTGGAAATGTAAGGGGTACTACATGAATGGATGGCTACGCTACACTAAGAAATAACACCGTCTAGCTCTTAAAATAAGCCCTTTGTATGATTTGGGATCATCCAAACTCTTTCAACTTCGATAAAAAGGTGTAAAGGTAAAAGTTTCCCCTGTGACCAGTCGTGTCTGACTTTAGAGGGTGGTACTCATCTCCATTTCCTAGCCAAAGGAGCCAGTGTTGTCCAAAGACACTTCCATGGTCACGAGGCCAGCACAGAATGCTGTTACCTTCCCTCCGAAGTGGTACCTATTTATCTACTCACATTTGCATGCTTTGGAACTGCTAGGTCAGGGGTGTCAAACTCAATTTCATTGAGGGCCGCATCAGGGTTGTGTTTGACCTTGGGGGGGGGGCATGGCCAGGGTGGGCATGGCCAGCTCAACATCACTCGTGTCGGGGGCACCTGTGGTGGCCCGGGCGGGGCTGAGGGGATCCATTGTCTCCAGTGGAGGAAGGCGAGACCAGGGAGAGCTCTGTTTTGGGGCTCTGTTTTTGACTGCAATGGCCTCCTGCAGCCCTCTGCCAGCAAAAACGGATCTCCCGAGCTCCATTTTTGTTGGCAGAAGCACTGTGGGCCTGTCCTTTGCCGTTTCCAGGGCTCCTTTGCTGGCAGAGGCACTGCGGGCCGGTCCTTTGCAGTTTCCAGGGTGGCCCCACGGGCCAGATCTAAGCACCCCATGGGCCAGATCTGGCCCATGGGCCTTGAGTTTGACACCCTTATGCTAGGAGCTGGGGCAAGGATGGGAGCTCATCCCTGCAAATTTTATTCTGCTAGTCATTTGCTAATTATAGGGACCTGTACTCGTCTCCATTTCAAGAGCCATTGAGCCAGTGCTGTCTAAAGACGTTGCCGCGGTCATGTGGCCAGCATGATGTCATGGAGCGCAGTTTCCTTCCCACCAAAGTGGTACCTGTTTATCTACTTGCATTTGTATCAGGGGTGGGTTCCTCCCGGTTCGTACCGGTTCTCCCGAACTGGTAGCGAGCCGCTGGTGACGTCACAATGGCGTCATGGACCCGCTTTGGTCAGTGCCGGTCCGTGGGCGCCGCCATTTTTTTCCAAGGATTTTTGGCGAATATTTGAAGTTTTGTGCCGTTTGTGCTCTGCTGCTGCTTCAGAAATGGCCCTCCCGCCCGCCCCTGGGTGTATGCTGACCTTTATTCTTCGCCCAAAGCACAGCTGATCAGCTCCTCAGCTGTGTTTCGGGCCGATTATAGTGACTGAGCATGCGCGGAAGCAGAATTGCACCGGGGGAACGCGCGCACGCACGCATGCAACATCGCAATGCACACCGGTGGCGAAGGTAAGTGGAACCCAACCCTGAGCCACGCCCACAGAGTGGGAGTAGAAATTTTTGGAACCCACCCCTGATTTGTATGCTTTCGAACTGCTAGGTTGGCAGGAGCTGGAGCAAGAACTAACACAGAAGCTCACCCCGTTGCACGCGCTTGGGTCTCGAACCACCAACCATCTGGTCAACAAACCAGGCGTCTTAACCGCTAGGCCACCGTGCCCTTCAACTTCGATATGGAAGCTTAAATTGTGACCTGAGTCTTGGACTCGATTCAACCTCAGATTTATTCGTTGATGCTTTGGGATCCATTATTTGTGTTGCTGGTTAATTCCTAGAGTATTCTGTGGCAATCCCAGGACAAAACTTTCACATTCCAGGTTAACCATCATTTCATCCTTTTGAATCTCCCAAAATGAAAACGTGCAGTGAAAGAGCTTAGCTGCTCAATTCCCCTCTTTCCTGTTCCTTCGCCTTGCTTGAAGCTAATTCTCACATATCCTTTCAATCATTAAATTAAACACACCATCGCCGAGACATCTGTGAGCTTTGAAATTGCAGTGATAAAGGATCTTCTCTTAGACGAGATACCAGAATTTAATCTGCCGGTGGACTTGTCTGCAGGTTGGGAGTAATTCCGAGAGTTCAAAAGCCATACAGATAAAACAGACTGCAAAATGCGAGAGGATTTGACATATGTTAGGCTGATTAGCATATTTGTCATTCTACACAGTGCAGAATTGCTGTGTTTTTGAACTGCCAGATCTTCAGGAGCGCTAACACAGAAGCAATTCTAAAGCTCTTTATGGTACATCTAAGTCAACAACACAGGTCTAGCAAATATCCAATAAAAATGACCCTAAAATTGCAATACTGGGACATCGGAAAAATCAAAGCAGCTGAATTCCAGATTATTGAAAAGGCAATCCTCGGAATTCGCTGCGTCCTTGAAATTAACAGGCATTGGAAATTTATATACCATATAAAATTACATCCTTCAGAACCTATAAGGATAGAATGATTTTTTTTCTCCCCGACAAAAATGAATCATTTTTACTTCAAATGTTATGTTGTCGCTTTTGTTCTTCCAGATTGCTCCCAGCTTTTCAAATAAATTGAGACTTCACAATTGGTTGAAAATGTTTCTGAATATTATCCAGCCACATTGTTTTCCGAAGACACATAAGGAGCTCAGGAGAGTAAAACAAATCTATCTTTCTCTTCTCTTTCCTTAGTATGTTCTTAGTTTTGTCTTTCTTCTCTCTTTTTCTTGCACTTTTACTTCTTTCTATTTTCTTTCTTCAAATTTAGTCTGTGTGAGTTTTTATGATCATAATTGACTTCCTAATAAAAATGATATATGTAAACCTCCACCTTCTACATTTATGTTGGCAAATGCTATTTTAAAATAGATTGTTTGGAAGCATGTCAGAAAATAACTGTAATGGTGCTGTCTTCTCATTGAGGGTAGTTTTCATACCCCCTGACAAGCTTTAACCAAAAGCAATATGCATAGAGCCATGGTTTAATTTACAGAGCCAAGAAGCTGGTGCATTGCTGTTACCTCCCATGCAGGGTGAGCTGATTGCTATGGATGTATGCTTGGAGCCATTATTGATCAAGACTGTTGAGTTAAACATGAATGCATCAAAACTCTTACAAGAGAATGGTGGTTTATGTGAGAAGCAAGCTAATACGGGCAACGCTGTTTGATCTTTATTTGATGCAATCTTAGTTTTTCTTTGCATCTGGGCCCAGAGGTAACCATGGTTTTGGTTTTCAGCTGGGTGGAAAATGTGCCGAGTTTCTTTAACTTCAGCAGCGATACCAATTTTTTTTTAATTTTTTGTTTGTTTGTTTGTTTCCCTGCCTATATTTTGAAACTGTCTCTCAATTTCCAAAAATTGGATCCCCCGGCCTTTTTCTTCCTCCCCGCTTCCATGTCCAACTTGATCCAAAAAAAAAATTAAAACTCCTCTCAAGCAAAATGTAGAACAAGAAGTGGGTAATATGATTTCTTTATAAATTATGGATATTTCATAGCATGCTTATGTCCAAGGCAAGGACAAAAGAAATGAAAATGATGCACAATATAAATACTATGCATTTTCACCTCCCAGGCACATTGTTTTGCTTTTTAACAAGCAAAACGAGGGATAGCAAAATTCAGAAAATCACAACATCCAAAGAGATGCATGTTGACTTCCTGCCTTTCCTCAGAAATTAATTATTTACTTTAAAAAGTTGACTATCAAATCTTTGAGTATCTTTACTAATTATACAGGCATGGAAAATACCTGTATATGAATTTGGACAAAAGACAGTTCAACCACAGTCAAATGACAGGTACTCTAGAAGGAAAGCTACAGCACTAATGATGTTACCTAGCTTGATAATGAAACATCTGCAAGAAAATCACCAAGCTCAGAAAACACCAAGGACTCCACATATTTGAGCCACAGTAGCACAGTGGTTAGAGTGCAGTACTGCAGGCTACTTCTGCTGATCACCGGCTGCCAGCAGTTTGGCAGATCGAATCTCACCAGGCTCAAGTTTGACTCAGCCTTCCATCCTTCCGAGGTCAGTAAAATGAGGACCCAGATTGTTGGGGGCAAGATGCTGACTTAGAGAGTGCCGTACAGCACTATGAAGTGATATATAAGTCTAAGTGCTATTGCTATTGCTATATTGATAGATGTAGCCAACAGTTAAATTCAGGATGTTGGGGGCCAAAAAAAGTTTTATTTTGGACCAAATCACTGGTAGTCCCACAAAGTTAGCCATATCGTTTAATGTTGACTACTACTTCTCCAGCTCCTGATTTTTCAAAGGCAGTTATTCGAATGATAAAATAACAGAGTTGGAAGGGACCTTGGAGGTCTTCTAGTCCAACTCCCTGCTTAGACAGGAAACCCTACACCACTTCAGACAAATGGTTGTCCAACATCTTCTTAAAAACTTCCAGTGTTGGAGCACCCACAACTTCTGGAGGCAAGCTATTCCATTGATTAATTTTTCTAAGTGTCAGAAAATTTCTCCTTAGTTCTAGGTTGCTTCTCTCCTTGACTAGTTTCCACCCATTGCTTCTTGTCCTGCCCTCAGGTGCTTTAGAGAATAGCTTGACTCCCTCTTCTTTGTGGCAGCCCCTGAGATATCGGAACACTGCTATCATGTCACCCCTAGTCCTTCTTTTCATCAGACTAGACATACCCAGTTCCAGCAACCGTTCTTTATATGTTTTAGCCTCCAGTCCCCTAATCATCTTTGCTGCTCTTCTCTGCACTCTTTCTAGAGTCTCCATATCTTTTTTTACCTTGTGGTGACCAAAATTGGATGCAATATTCCAAGTATGGTCTTACCAAGGCATTATGGAGAGTCTCAATGAATCGAGTTCATTAAGACTCTTTGGCACAAATAAAAAAAAATCATGAGTTGATGTAGGGATGTTTATTTCCCCCAGAGTCAAACATTTTGTGGCATTGTTGTATCAGCAAACTTCTTAATTGTCAACAAACTCCCCTATTTTTTCTTGTGGGTGCCATGATTTCGAGGCAACCAAGCAATGCAGCTAGATAGGTGCCGATGTTCAATTAATGTTTTGGCACATATTAATGAACTATCATTGGCTCTTGAGGGAACTATTCAAACCACCTTCTCTCCTTTAGTACTTCTGACACACCTGCTTCCGTCTGCATCTTTCACCTTTGTGAATCTCAGAACATCATGAATATTCCATCTGATGTGGAAGAGAAGTCGGATCTCTGCATAAAGTTCCTGATTACTCAGCATCAATTAGGTGATTGTTAATGACCTGTTTTACCTGCCCTTAATTGGCTCCAATGGATCTACATTTTATCCCGATGCTCTTCGGTGGTTATCGAATTAAGTTTTTAAGATTTGCAAAACGGGGCCAATTTTCCCAGCATTCCCTTTATTCTCAAAACATGTAAAATGACACTTATTCAGTGATGTCTAGCCAACTTCATATGAATATTAAGGGCAAATGACTATTGACAGCCGTATTGTTCACGTAATTGCATGGATTTGGCCTTAATCTTTTTTTGAATAATGGCAGTATCAAAGTTCCTATTCTGTCTTCTACTTTATCCACATAAACATGGTCTCCAAGTAACTTGGAACACCTACTTCAACAGACAGAGGATTCTAGCATAGATTTAAGAGTTACTTATTTAAGAGCTGTGGTGGCGCAGTGGTTAGAACGCAGTACTGTAGGCTACTTCTGCTGACTGCCAGCTGACTGCAATTTGGCAGTTCGAATCTCACCAGGCTCAGGGTTGACTCAGCCTTCCATCTTTTCAAGGTGGGTAAAATGAGGACTCAGATTGTTGGGAGCAATATGCTGACTCTGTAAACCGCTTAGAGAGGGCTGGAAAGCGCTGTGAAGCAGTATATAAGTCCAAGTCAGCGGTTCTCAACCTGTGGGTCGCGACCCCTTTGGGGGTCGAATGACCATTTCACAGGGGTCGCCGCGCACGTTAGCCCGCCATCTTGGTGCCACCGTCACTGCAGGGGTGAAATACTCCCGGTTCGGCCGTGCCTGCGGGTCGCTGGATAGCCGGTAGCGACACAAGCGGGAGTCTTCGCGCACCCGCCCGGACGCCGCCATTTGGGTTCTTTTGCCCTCTGCGCATGCGCAGAACGTTTTGCGCATGCGCAGAGGGTGCAAAAAGAAAAAGGAAATGGCGACATCCGGGTGGGTGGGCGGAGCCTCATGCCGCTGCCGCTACATCCTGCGTGGGGAGAGGGTAGGGAGGGGGTCGCGGTGGTACAGGGAGGGTCGCGGGGGGGGGTCGCGGCATTAGAAAGGTTGAGAACCACTGGTCTAAGTGCTATTGCTATTTAGTTTAAGAGTTTAAAAGTCTTTATTTGTATAGCCACAAGGGCCTGTCTTTTGCCTCCTTGGACTAACCTTGCAACTATGATCTCAGCAGCATCCTACTAAAACAGCACATTAGATGAAGATCAATGAGTAATTGAGAAGACCCACTTGTTGAAAAGAAGCTCTGATTCAATTATTGAGGGGTCCTTGGTGCTCCCTGCGCTTGGTTGTTTTCTTGCAAACATCTCATTACCCAAACTATGTAGCATCATCAGTGTCAGTCATCATAGCACTGATGGTCTTACCTAGTTTGGGAAAATGAAATATCTGCAAGAAAGCAACCAAGCTCAGAGAGCATCAAGAACCCCTCATTTCAACCCTGAACTACAAATATTATCCTTTATTGATTCAAGTATTCACTCATGAGAACAGTACACATCTCATCCACCCAGCACCATTGTTTTCATAGACTTTGACTACTTCAGTGGAAACTATATATAGCAATAGCAATAGCACTTAGACTTATACCACTTCATAGTGCTTTACAGCCCTCTCTAAGCGGTTTTACAGAGTTAGCATATTGCCCCCAACAATCTGGGTCCTCATTTTACCCACCTCAGAAGGATGGAAGGCTGAGTCAACCTTGAGCCGGTGAGATTTGAACCACCAAACTGCAGCTAGCAGTCAGTTGAAGTAGCCTGCAGTGCTGCACTCTAACCACTGCGCCACCTCGGCTCTATCAACATCCCTAGAAGAAACACAAAAGTGTTCACATCATTTTTATTGCCCAACAACCGAAAAGAATGCCCAGCACCCCATAGGCTGGAACTAAACATAGTCATGATCCAATAAGGAGCTGGTTATCAGCCCATGTCTCTACAGAAGCTGTTTCTCATAGGCAAGTTTTGAGAAGAGAACATACATAGTGGAACCAGTATGGTTCCTGGGCAGGGGTGGGTTCTAACTTACCTCGCTGCCGGTTCGCTTCCTCCCGTGCCGCGTGGCCGCGCCATGTGGCCGTGCTGCGTGGCCGCAGGCGCGATTTGCACGCACGCATGCGCAGTGCAAAAAAATCAAAAAAATTCCCCACCCCAAAAAAAACCCGAAAATAAGAGGGTGATGCATGCGCAGTGCCGGAAACTCAGCTTCTGCGCATGCGCAGAAGGAAAAAAAAACGGGAAAAATTCAAAAAAAAAATTCCAAAAAAAATTCAAAAAAAATTCAAAAAAAGAGATGGCGGCGCCCACGGACCGGCACCAACCGAATCGGCACCAGCACTGACCGTATCCATGATATCATCATGACATCACCAGCGGGTCGCTACTGGTTCGGGCGACCCGGTCTGAACTGGGAGGAACCCACCTCTGTTCCTGGGTACCAAAAGCATCTTCAGATGCTTGTGTGGTCTCCTTTGGAAATACACAAAGCACTGATTCTTTGCTTTCCCTTGTTTGGAGATGTTTCTGCTTCTTTAATACCAGAAATTAACAAGTTTCTTCACTCTTGCCTATCTGCTCATTGATAAATGCCTAACAAGCTTCTAAGTGTACCACAATACTGCTTGAAATCCAGTGGCCGTTTAGCTCGTGGAGGCAACATTGGATGTGTCAAATGAAACAATTCTGCAAAGAAGCACATACTGGAGTTACACCTGCCTCCAGGATTTCTTTATTTCTTTATTTATACATTGATGGATGGTGTGCCATCGAGATGTTTTCGACTCTTAGCAACCTGAGGAGCTGATCTTGGGGGAGCTTCCCACTCAGAGGGAAGAAAGGAAGGCTGGGTAACCAGGAAGGGTATTGAAGAAGGGATTAAACAGTCCAGAGATGGAAACAAGGGTGAGGAAGAAACTCAAAATAACCCCATCTTGATTCTGTTTGGTATAAGGTGGAGTAGAGGGAACCTTGACAAAAATTCTAGGTGCAGACCAGGGGTGAAATCCAGCAGGTTCTGACAGGTTCTGGAGAACTGGTAGCGGAAATTTTGAGTAGTTCGTAGAACCAGCAAATACCACCTCTGGCTGGCCCAAGTGGGTAGGAATGGAGATTTTGCAGTATCCTTCCCCCAGGAGTGGGGTGGGAATGGAGATTTTGCGATATCCTTCCCCTGGAGTGGGGTGGGAATGGAGATTTTGCAGTATCCTTCCCCTGGAGTGGGGAGGGAATGGAGATTTTGCAGTATCCTTCCCCTGCCACACCCACCAAGCCATGCCCACCAAGCCACACCCACAGAACCGGTAGTAAAAAAAATTGGATTTCACCACTGGTGCAGACTATAGTGGTTGAAATCATCTGCTCTCTTCTCCAACCATGTACTAAAACTCTGCTGAATTGTTTTTTGTTTTTTCAAATCCTTTCCATAAATCTAAGTGCCATTCTGGCTAAAATGCAGAAGCAGCCATTTAAGCAAGTGGGGAAAAAAAATCAGGCTGTTACTTCAGTGTTTGTTAAAGGGATAATCACTCACTTGACAAGAACATAGGATGCCTGGTTCATCGGCAGGGCATCTTCATCTTCGGGCATTATCTGCTGCTTAAAAGCTGTTTGTTTACCCAGTGACTCTTCTTTCCCCACTCAAAACCTCTTTGCAATGAATAAAATGTGGCTTCCCATCCCAACCATTTTGTCTTCATTTCATATATGCTCAGGATCTCATTTCGATGGTTGCAGATTTACAATTCCTCTAAGGAGGAGGAGGAGGAGGAGGAGGAGGAGGAGGAGGAGGAGGAGGAGGAGGAGGAGGAGGAGGAGGAGGAGGAGGAGGAGGAAGAGGAGGAGGAAGAAGAAGAAGAAGAAGAAGAAGAAGAAAGAAAGAAAGAAAAAAGGAAAAAGAAGAAGAAGAAGAAGAAGAAGAAGAAGAAGAAGAAGAAGAAGAAGAAGAAGAAGAAGAAGAAGAAGAAGAAGAAGAAGAAGAAGAAGAAGAAGATTATTTTTTATTTAGAAATGGACTTTTTTCTGAATTAATAAATGATTTGACAATTCCCATCTCTTAGTTAGAAATATAACATTAAATCGAATTGATTGTTATGGCATTTAGCTCAAGAAAGAATGCCCCAGTACTGAGAAAGGAGGTGACACATCATCTCTTATAATTGGAAGGGAAGGCATAAACACATCAGTGCCATAAGCAACGGGGAATGTCAAAATATAACCAAGAGGAAAGCACATTCAGCAGGAAACAAATAAACAAAACAATCTATTCACACCATCTATTCACACGCATGCCATGTGAAGGCATGAAGGAAAGGAGGTTATTTTTCCCCCCCCCTTCCATTTGCAGAACTTTATAAAATATTTAGACTAGCTTAGAATTTCAGATTGCAAGACAGTTCAGTGGATAATTGAAGATTCGGCTTAAAAGAAAAGGAGAGAAGCGGAAAGAGGTGGCCTCTTAAAAATGCAGTTTCCTTCACACAGAACTTAGAAATATAATTTAGCTTTTTCCATTCACATGCAAATCTGTCTTTTCAAGGGCACAAAGGAGATATAGAGGAAGGAATTAAAACATTACAATGCTAATACTGATGCTATTTCATGACAAGCAAAATTCCTATCCTCAGCTTCTTGCTTGCTTTCCTTCCTTCCTTCCTTCCTTCCTTCCTTCCTTCTTTCCTTCCTTCTTTCCTTCCTTCCTTCCTTCCTTCCTTCTTTTTCTTTTCTTTCTTTCTTTCTTTTTTTAGGAGATGGCAGCTGTTCCCATTGAGCTTCTAGTAAGAAAACATGGGCTGTAATTTCAGCAAAATCATATGCAAAAAGTGATTACTCGGCTTCATATCTGTGGCCAGGAGGGGTATAAAAAGCGGAAGCATCAAAGATAGGACATTTTTCTTTTGATATAACGCAAGAGGCAAATTAGGATACACGGTGACACAACAAGACAGTTGTGCTCGGCCTCCCGTTTTAAATCAGTTCAACCCTCAAAAAAATATCAGAAGTTATGATTCAGGCGTTTAGGAATCTGCCTAGAGAGCAGATAAACTGGGTTATGTGCAAATACATCATTGGATGAATTTTGTTTCCGTGGAAGAAAACAGAGTTAGCCACATTCATCCCAATTTCTCAAACTCACACAAAATATTGGAAAAAAATTAACACAGAAAACAGATAGGCTCTAAGACAGGACTAGGTGAAGAACAGTTGTATAATAGATGAACATCATACAATGGCCAAGAACATCTAGGAAATTCACAGGAAATGATTGCCTTCCACTGTTTTTCTTGGCATAGATATTTAAAAGAATTCAGGAGGTAATATGTAGATTAAAGACCTTTGCTAGACTGATCCTCTAGGAATCGTTCTGGCCTTCTTATAAAACCATTAATGTCGGAGGCCATCACATTTAATACAACAACAGAATTGGAAAGGATCTTGGATCAGGGTGAGCCTAGCAAAGGTCTTCTAGTCCAACCCCCTACTCAACCAGGAGACCCTATATCAGTGATGGCAAACCTTTTTTTGCTCGGATGCCAAAAGGGGGCGCGCGCGTGCAATAGCACGTGCGCGTGTGCCCATACCCATAATGCAATAGCAATAGCAATAGCACTTAGACTTATATACTGCTTTACAGCCCTCTCTAAGTGGTTCACAGAGTCAGCATATTGCCCCCAACAATCTGGGTCCTCATTTTACCCACCTCAGAAGGATGGAAGGCTGAGTCAACCGTCAATGCCCTCCCCCTCATGCATGTGTGCACAACCCCACACACACTGCCCCCCCACGCACGCACACAGGGCTCACTGAAGCCTCCGGACTTCCAGTAGGCCCGTTGGGCCATTTTTCGCCCTCCCCAGGCTTCAGGAAAGCCTCCTGAAGCCTGGGGAGGGTGAAAAATGGCCCAACGGCCCAATCGGAAGTTCGTTTCCGAACTTCCGGTAGGCCCGTTGGGACCGTTTTTTGCCATCAACAGGCTCCAGAGGCTTTCCTGAAGCCTGGGGAAGGCGAAAACGCCCTCCCACCCTCTGGAAGGCCGAAAATCAGCTGGCTGGAGCTGACATAGGGCAAGTCTCGTGTGCCCTCAAATATGGCTCTGCATGCCACCTGTGGCACGCATGCTATAGGTTCGCCATCACGGCCCTATATCATTCCAGATACGTAGCTGCCCAGTCTCTTCTTAAAAGCCTCCAATGATGGAGCACCCACAACTTCTGAAGGCAAGCCGTTCCACTGGTTCATTGTTCTCACTGTTTCTCCTTAATTCCAGATCACTTCTCTCCTTGATTAGTTTCCATCCATTGTTTCTTGTCTTGCCTTCTGGTGCTTTGAAGAATAGGTTGACCCTCTCTTCTTTGTGGCAGCCCCTCAAATATTGGAACATTGCTATCATGTCAACCCAGTCCTTCTATTCACTAGATTAGACAAACCCAATTCCTGCAAACTTCTTTATGTTTTAGCCTCCAACCCCCTATTTATCTCTGTTGCTCTTTTCTGCAATCTTTCCAGAGTCTCAGCGTCTTTTTTAATAATATGGTGACCAAAACTGGTTGCAGTATTCCAAGTGTGGTCTTACTAAGGCTTCATAAATGGGATTGATGGGAGTGAATTACACAGCTTTTCCTTGAGTTGTGCATTTCCTTTTATGGACCTTCAGAATCCTTGGACTGGGTTTAAAAGAACGACCTTGAATTCAAGGATAAATAATCTGATACTTTCCATTCCTACGGTGTCTGGTCATGGCTTGTTCTAGCAGGAGCTGATTAGAGTTGATCCAAAACAGTTGGAGATCAGGTTGCCTCCTCCTGTTCTTAATCCATTTAACCCAAAAGCATCCTTTCATAACTCTAGACGTGTTAAGGAAGTAATTGGTTGATTGAACCAAATTCTGTGTTATACTTGGAGATGATGCATCTACTTGACTCGATGACTCAATGGATTGATTATTTGTTTTAAAAACAATGGGATGTTGTAGCTGCAATAATTTGATTGTTCATGCTAGTCAGTCACTGCTAGAGAAGAAAGAAGGAAAAACACACATGTGATATTTAATTGTTTGTTGACCAATATATTGCCAGCAACATCAATCGCTCCAGAGAAGTGAATTTGTTTAGATTTGCGATTCAGGGGAATAATCATACTCATTTTTCTACTTAAACCACAGCAAAATTGACCCATTGGTAGTAATGATCCTCCAACATATATTTTGTCACATCTGAATTATAAAAAAAAAAACATCCAGTGTTTGTTTTTTCTTTCGCAGCCCCCAAGAATTCCACTGCCAAAATTTAGCAGCAAAATTGCCGGTTTTGCTCACTCTTTTTTAAAACCTTTCTTTTATGAAGATGGCACCTCTGGTTCCTGTTAGTGTCCATCCTCCCCAATTTCCCACGGCATTCTTTCAGACCACCAGCACTCTTCCGTTCCCAAATGCCCCCGCCTCGGATTATGGCAGTTGCTAGAAAGTGAAGGTGGGCAGCTGACAACTTGTTTTGTGTGTGCAGATGTGCCCTCAAGTGGAGCAGCATACTACAGAGATGCTCAAGGCCAAAGTTGATGTGCTGTGTAGTAGTTCCTTTAGCTTGGTGAGATTCCTGTTTATAGGTGAGCATAAACATACTGCTCTGATCAGCTCAGCGCATCGTTTCTGGTTCCTTGCGCCTGACATTGGCTGTTTAATTGTCTTCCCTCCCGGTACTTTCAACAGGAGAGAAACATTGAGGCTTAAAGGTACCGAAGAGAACCGAGCAGAAGTGAATAAATTCCCTTGGTTTGGGTTATTTACTTTCAGCCTCTCTCAGAAGAACGCAAAGAGGAGAATATCTCAGCATGCTCAATTTCACAAGCATGCTTGGATATTCCACTCTATACCTTAGGGGAGCATGAATTTTTGAAAGGGTTATCCATCGTAGGCTGGCAGAACAGAACTCTAGTTCAGCTGAAAAAAAGGAAGACTCTGATGCAGTCTATCCAAAACCAAAAAATAATATATTTGATACCATCATTTGGCCCATAAATAAATCTATCTCTTACATGTCTAGTTTCTGAAATTCAGAGAGTTAGATGCACTCTTTCAGACATTCTTTTTCATACATTCTTTTACGCACTCTTTCAAACATATCATTAGGGGTGACATGATAGCAGTCTTCCAGTATTTGAGGGGCTGCCACAAGGAAGAGGGAGTCAACCTATTCTCCAAAGCACCTGAAGCAGAGATGGGTTCCTCCCGGTTCGGACTGGCAAACGGAGAAGGAACTTTCAGAAGTGTGTTGACCAGGTTTTATTATAATCAATCAACCCCTTTTTGGACCAGTATTCAAGGATTTTGCAAATGCACATACAAAAAGGAACATTGTGTATGTAACATGGGCTAAACCCTTTAAGCTCAAATGTTAGAACCGCTAAAATATACTCCATGGTGAAGTGAGGAAACAACTCTACTGCATTAACCAAATATTTGTAACTCGTGTTAAAATGTAATTGCTTCTTTCTAAACCAAAGGTAAGAGAGAATGCTGGCTACAGTCAAGAAGTACCCCAATCAGGGAACCACCAACTCAGATAAACAAGCTGACATTAAACAATAAGACTCAGAACATTGCATCCAGTTTTGGTCGCCACTATATAAAAAAGATGTTGGGACTCTAGAAAGAATGCAGAGAAGAGCAACAAAGATGATTAGGGGACTGGAGGCTAAAACTTATGAAGAACGGTTGCAGGAACTGGGTATGTCCACTTTGATGAAAAGAAGGACTAGGGGAGACATGATAGCAGTGTTCCAATATCTCAGGGGCTGCCACAAAGAAGAGGGAGCCAAGCTATTCTCCAAAGCACCTGAGGGCAGGACAAGAAGCAACGGATGGAAACTAATCAAGGAGAGAAGCAACTTAGAACTAAGGAGAAATTTCCTGATAGTTAGAACAATTAATGAGTGGAAGAACTTACCTCTGGAAATTGTGGGTGCTCAAGACTGGAGGTTGGACAAATATCTGTCTGAAACGGTATAGGGAAGTGATGGCGAACCTATGGCACGCGGGGCACAG
>QLTV01002006.1:26941-37068 GCA_003457575.1 Thermophis baileyi
GCCTGGCTGGTTGAAAGTGCTGAAGAAGCTAGTCACAGTTCTCCTGGCCCAAGCCCTCGTCGCCACTGTTAGATAGTGGGTAGAGATGACAGGAGACAGACTTCCAAAGCAGCTCTTTATTTCAGCTCTTGTGTAAGCAACCAGCAAAGAGCAGTCTGACAGCTTGCCCTTTTATAGGGAGCTGTCAGACAGACCAGCCAATAGCGTTTGAGCTTTTTCCCGCGAAGATGTCTGCCTGGCTGGTTGAAAGTGCTGAAGAAGCTAGTCACAGTTCTCCTGGCCCAAGCCCTCGTCGCCACTGTTAGATAGTGGGTAGAGATGACAGGAGACAGACTTCCAAAGCAGCTCTTTATTTCAGCTCTTGTGTAAGCAACCAGCAAAGAGCAGTCTGACAGCTTGCCCTTTTATAGGGAGCTGTCAGACAGACCAGCCAATAGCGTTTGAGCTTTTTCCCGCTCAAACGCTGGACCTGGTTGGAACCATGCAACACAGTTGAAACAGTTAGAACATAACACAATTGAATGGGGGAGGAGGGATTGCACTTAATGTATTTTTTGCACTTTTTCTGAAGTTCTAAACTGCAATGCGGTATCAATTCAGGCCAGAAAGCTTTGAGGATGCTCAAAAGTAGAAGCTTTTTCTCTTCTATGGAAAAGACCATTTTCATTCTGGAGTTCAAGAATCCAACAGCATTTTAAACACTAAAGAGAAAAGAAAATGGAAAAAAAAATATTATTAAATTTCTCAAACTAACTAGCATAGCAATAGCATTTTAGGCTTTACGGGATTCTCCGGTTTACAGTGTAAGCATTATTTGCGTATTGGACTCAACAATCTGGGTCCTCATTTTACAACTTTGGAAGGATGGAAGGCTGAGTCAAGCTCGAGTCCCATCAGGGTTGAACTCCAGGCTGTGGGCAGAGTTTGCCTGCAATACTGTGCATTCTAACCACTGCACCACCAAGTAATCTTCAACTTACAACCAGAACTGGGATCAGAATTTCTGTCATAAGTTGAGACGTCGTCATGTGTCCAGACTCAATTTTACGATCATTTGTATCACAGGCATTAAGCAAATCCAGCTTCCCTAATTGACGTTTTTCTCAGTTGGAATGGGACAACTCACTGCAGCCCAATTGCCACAGCCAAACTGGCCACGGTCATCTCGCTGTGGCAAACTCACTGTGGTCAATTCGCTGCAGGAACAATTTGTTATGGCCAGCTCACCATGGGCCAATTCACTGCAGGACAATTCAACAATTCAATTTAATTATTTAAAATAATTTTTAATTTTTTTTTTTAATTTTTGCCATTCACATTTTATTTTCTCCCTCCTCTGTCTATGGATATTCTCAGTAATCCAGGTTGTCCCAAAGGTGCTTTTTCAAGAGGCAACTGGACTTTCTGGTTTTTCTTTGAAGACATTTCGCTTCTCATCCAAGAAGCTTCTTCAGCTCTGACTGGTTGGTGGGGAATGGAAGGATTTATATTCCTTGCAGACAGCTGGTCATTTGCATCCTTTTAGAGGGTCGTTGAAGCACTTGGAGGTTTATCTGTGTCCTCAGGGTCACCTGAGTGGTGCAAATGGTTCCTGTAGTCTGCAATTTTTTTTCCTCTGGAAATCCATTCCTACTCCCACACCATTCAGAGCTGAAGAAGCTTCTTGGATGAGAAGCATCTTCAAAAGAAAAAACAAGAAAATCCAGTTGCCTTCTGAAAAAGCACCTTTGGGACAACCATGACCTGGATGACTGGGAATCTCTACAGACTTCTTTCAGTCTTATTTTACAGAACTTGGACTTAGAGTTGGAAATGATCATCGTTGATGTAAAAAGATAAATAAATGCACATTTCATCTGCCATGAAAGGCCAA
The DNA here is from genome assembly GCA_003457575.1 of Thermophis baileyi. Lineage (NCBI taxonomy): Eukaryota > Metazoa > Chordata > Lepidosauria > Squamata > Dipsadidae > Thermophis > Thermophis baileyi. Next base: position 28,815 of record QLTV01002006.1, read on the forward strand.
GTCAAAAAAAAAATGTTGGGGTTTTTTTGGGGTTTTTATTTTATTTTTTTGTCCCCACAAAGCCTGCAGAAGCACTTTAGGAAAGTGCTAAAAAGATGAAAAAGTACCACGGCCTTCTCTCACCTTAGAATCATCAGGGTTTTTTTTTTTTACACCACTAATAATGGATTTAGGTTTTCAAGTAATCATTTCCTGCCATTTGAGCTGCCACTTGAAGTGTCAATGGCCGAGACCTGAAATGCGATGAAACCAAAGACTTTCTGCCGTTCGACAACATTAATGGTGAAGCAGTGTTTTAAAAGGAGACCTGCTAGGTCAAAAATTAATAACCTGTATCCCTGGATCCTTTTTATCTGACCCCAAGATACTGTCTTTCCCATAACTGCCAAGCATCGGGAAGTTATTTTTCTGCCATTTGAAATGGAAAACACATAAAAACTGAGGTTAAGCTCTGACAGACATTTGTCAAAGCTTTAAAAAAAAGCATAAAGAGTTCAAATCCTCTCCCCAAAACTAGAAGGAAAGGAAAAAAGTACCAAAAAAACATGGTCTCATCTATTTGAGTTACTATTTATTCCTATTGCAGCCATATTGTAATTGTAGGAAATCCTTTGCGGGGTGTGGTTTTATTTATTTATCTGTATCCCACCTTTATCCAACACACTTTCCTCCTCCTATTTTCCCCACAACAACAACCCTGTGAGGTGGGTTGGGCTGAGAGAGAGGGCCCAAGGTCACCCAGCCAGCTTTCATGCCTAAGGCGGGACTAGAACTCACTGTCTCCTGGTGATTGGCCCAAAGTCACCCAGCCGGCTTTCATGCCTAAGGCGGGACTAGAACTCACTGTCTCCTCGTGATTGGCCCAAAGTCATCCAGCTGGCTTTCATGGCTAAGACGGGACTTGAACGCACCGTCTCCTGCTTTCTAGACTGTGTTGTGGCCCGCCAGCGTCCCGTGCCGGTGCTCATGGATCCCGAAGACTTAACCACTAGACCAAAGTGGTTCATATGATTCATAATTAACCTGCAAGAAGAAAGCGGATGGCTTCAGTTTTACACAAATCAATTGTCAAATCAGTAGACACTTGTCCACTTGTACAAAAACCCAGTCATAGCACAAAAACTTTCTTTCATGTAGCATTGCAGTGTTAATTCTCACATACGCTCCAGAAAAATCAGAATTAAGGGGACACTTTCTAGCATGACATCAAAACCAAATCTCTGGGCCTAGAGGAGACTTTGACCAAAACATTTACTTAGATTAGAGGTTTCCCGTGTCCCTAAATTAATGATTAACCTTGCAGGGATGTTGTGCAGACTTTGAAGATGGGCATTGCAGTGGAAATATCTAGGATCGAATTCTGGATTTGCTCTCTTGATTGGGATGGGCCAAATATGCATGTGGGGAAATCGCTATTTTTTAAAAAGTCAGCAAATTAACAAACAGAAGACGGTTTGCAAATATGTGTATTAGAATGTGGGCTCTGTTTTTCAGCTTGCAGCTGTCTCCCAGTCTTAGATTAATAAAAAAAAACCCAACAACAACCCCCCAAAAATGTGCATTATATTCGCACCCTGTGTTGTACTTCTGCAGAGCGATGCTAGCACAAGCAAGCAGCATGCGGAATGTGCCTCTAATATAATTCTGCAAACAGTTTCAGAAGTTATCATCTGCTAACGATCAGGAGCAAAAGAATCTGACAGTTTTGTTTGACTGCATCGCAATATTCCATTAAAAACAAAAATGTCATAAATAGCTTGATGAGACGAGCCACTGCTCTAGAACAAAGCAGAGATACACCCCTGAAACAGCAGGAAATGATACATTTCGCAAGGTGCAGAGTTGCCGTTTCACTCTTATATGTTATATTTATATATTTTGTTTATTCTATTTATTTATTGTCACACGGTAGGGTTATTTTTTCCCCTTTTTGATTTTTTTTTTTAATGATCCATGCTGTCATACTGTTTGAGTTGGATTGAGTGGAGCCTTAGAAATCTTTTCAATAAATAAATAAACCACACCCAGTTGTCTTTAACTTGGTTACTTCCGAGTATCCTGGATTACAGCTTCCCACTTACTTACTTGACTTTAATCAATGAGAATATTTGTAGCTCAGGGTTGAGATGAGGGGTCCTTGGTGCTCTCTGAGCTTCCTTGTTTTCTTGCAGACGTTTCATTGCCAAGCTAAGCAGGTGTGGGATTGAAAAATTTTAGCAACCGGTTCTCTGCCCGGTTGCTGGGTGGGCGTGGCCATGGGGGCGTGGCCTACTCAGCCTCCTGCACCACCGTGTGGGGGGCGGGCGTTTTCGCCCTCCCCAGGCTCCCGAGGCTTTCCTCCTGCTGTTGTGGTCCGCCAGCGGCCTGCGGAGCTGGCAGCAGAGTCGGACAGCGAGGAGGTTGGGGAGGAACCTGGGCCAGGCCTGGAGTCTGGAGAAGACTCGGTGCCAGAGGCAGGGATCCAGCCAGGGCCATTGGGGAGGTCTGTCCCGCCTTCAGAACCTCCAGAGACTGACACGAGCAAGGCAGAGGAACAGGAGGAGCCTGTTCTCAATGCGTGTAGGCGCAGAGCTGCCAGAAGGCAAGAACAGTTACAGAGGAGAAGGAGTACTCGGGAGTAAGGCTTGGGGATACTTGGCCCCTCCCATAGGCTATATAAGTGCAGAACACAAAAGGGTTCATTGCAGGAAGCAACTCAGTTCATCTCTCATTCTCGTCATTGCAACTCGGATTCAGGTTTTGTTCCTGTTTGAACTTGCCAAGTTTTTCCTGCAAATTGGTCTTTGGCAGGTTGCCAAAGAAGAGCAAGGTTCGTGTGTGTTATCTGTCTTTCCCTAAAAGACTTTAATCAGACTTGTTTTACTTTATTAGGACTTTTATCTGCCTTTCTTTGAAAGACTTTAGTCGGACTTGCTTTACTTTGTTTGGACTTATGATGACTGCTAATGAAAATAATTAGCAGCCGTTACAAATAAAATACTTGCTTTACTTTGTTTGGACTTATGACGACTGCTAATGAGAATAATTAGCAGCCGTTACAAATAAAAGAGGGTTGTGAGACGCCGTTTGTGCCGTGTTATTTAATCAGGAAGCCTAGGTCAGAACACCTGCAACACTCCTTACTAGCACTAATAATGTTACCTAGTTGGGTAATGAAACATCTGCAAGAAAATAAGCAAGCTCAGAGAGCACCAAGGACCCCTTACTAGACTGCTCAATCCAACGAGGCTCGAAAGGCCGACCAAAAAAAAGTACAAGGCTAAAATCAAAACTATAATATACAATAACGAAGCCAAACAACAGCATCCCAAGTCCTCAACGTATGACCACAATTGAGAGCAGAATTTCTGTTGCTGAGCAAAGGGGCTGTTAAGGAAATCACTGCCGTTGTTAATTGAATCAGGCAATTGCTAAGCAAATTCAGCTTCCTTCGTTGTCCTTGCTTGTTGGAAGCTGGCTAGAAGGTCAGAAATGGTGATCACATGACCCCGGGATGCTACAACTGGTATAAATAGATAATGGTTGCCAAGGACCCAAAGTTTGGTCACATGACCCTGGGAAAGCAGTTATACTGTAAGCGTGAGGGCTGTCATACAGTAAGTCACTTTTTTCAATGTTATTGTAACTGCGAATGGTCCCTAAACATATGAATGTCAGTCAAGGACTACATGTATGTCCAAACTCCTATCTCCCTGATCATCAGTCTATTTCCAAAAGCTGTTTGGGGGAAAAAAAACAGATTTATTATGAGTTTCCCAAAAACTCACAGGATGGCTGCTAACCGAGAAGAATGCTGTCCACCCACCACCGCCCCAATAGGAGGACAGTGGCTAAGAAGGCTTGTCCTCATCAATCTTGGCCATGGCATTCTTTAAGATGGAGGGCACCATCCTTCACAACTTCCCCAGTCTCTTAGTCTGTATATAAGCATGTGTACCTAGAAGACTGCATCCAGTTTTGGTCACCATACTATAAAAAAGATGTTGAGACTCTAGAAAGAGTGCAGAGTAGAGCAACCAAGATGAGTAGGGGACTGGAGGCTAAAACATACGATGAACGGTTGCAGGAACTGGGCATGGCTGGTCTAGTGAAGAGAAGGACCAGGGGAGACATGATAGCAGTTTTCCAATATTTGAGGGGCTGCCACAGAGAGGAGGTGGTCAAGTTATTCTCCAAAGCACCCGAAGGCCAGACAAGGAATAATGGATGGAAACTGAACAAGGAAAGATTCAACCTAGAAATAAGGAGAAATTTTCTAACAGTGAGAACAATCAACCAATGGAACAGAAGTTGCCTTCAGAAGTTGTGGGAGCTTCATCACTGGAAGCTTTCAAGAAGAGACTGGACTGCCATCTGTCAGAAATGGTGTAGGGTCCCCTGCTTGGGCGGGGGATTGGACTAGATGACCTACAAGGTCCCTTCCAACTATGTTAATCTGTTTCTCAACCTTGGCAACTTTAAGATGTATGGACTGCAACTTCCAGAATTCCCTATGCTGGCTGGGGCATTCTGGGAGTTGAAGTCCATACATCTTAAAGTTGCCAAGGGTTGAGAAACAATGCTTTAGGCCTTATGGCCTTATGGTCCATTTTTTTTTCCTCCAGCCATGTTGACCTTCCCTTCTTACGCAAACATAAACTAAGAACACACCAAGCAGAGCAAACACATCCGAGGGCTTCCGAACCCCTTAAGAACGCTTTATTTGATGCTTTCTTCTTTTGCAAAAATCATAAAACTGAAGTGAGAAAAAAATGTTGCACTACGCGCAGACTTGCATAAGCATTTCTAGGATAAAATGAGATTTGATTCACCTTTTTGCGACCAACCCAAATGTATTTATTCTAGCCAAACCAAGTCACAAAGCAGAAGATCGTTTTCTTTGCATGCCTTAGAATTCGGGAATGTGATTTACTGAGCCAAGAAAACATGTCAGAACGGGTGCTACAGAAAGTCACACCTCAATAGACTTATGCTCATGGAGAGCGGACAACAATAGCAATGCCTAAAAGATGCAGAAGGAAGGAGAAGAGAAAGGCCCAGATATTGTCATGCAAATACATTTATTTGCATCCAAATAAAAATTCAAAGTGGAGCTTGACAAAAAAAACCCTGTAAACATCAACTTATCCATAAAAAGCTAGTCCTCCACCATTTATGATGTTGAAACTGTTCGGGGGTTTTTGTTTTTTTTTAAATCCCTGTTCTACTGTCAGCTTTGGTATCTAAACCATCTCTTGTCAGCCCTAGAAGGATCTATTTTTAATATTTTTGTGGTGTCTTGTGAGATTGTTGGGCTGGGGTATTGTGTATGAGTGTGTATATCTGAGAAGTCACAGCAGGAATCCTGGTTAGGTTTTCTTCTCACTGGCGCTGCCACCAACACAGGGAAATTAATGCCTCCATCTGTTAGTTGGTAAATGCAGAGGTGGGTTCCTCCCGGTTTGGACCGGTTCTCCCGAACCGGTAGCAACCCGCTGGTGACGTCACGATGAGTGGCTCCCGGGGGGGGGACGCCGCCCTCTCTTTTTGTTAAAAAATTTGGGATCTTTTTTTTTGAATTTTTTTGAATTTTTCCCGGTTTTTCTTCTGCGCATGCCAGAAGCCGAGTTTCCGGCACTGCGCATGCGTCGCCATCTTGTTTTGGCGTTTTTTTATTTTATTTTATTTTTAATTTTTATTTTTTTATTTTTTGGGACTGTGCATGTGCGCGACCCACGAGGCGTGGCCACATGGCGCGAGAGGAAGCGAACCGGCAGCGAGGTAAGTTAGAACCCACCCCTGGGTAAATGTAAATGTACATGGGAATGAAGCAAGGCCTCACCACTCCACATGGTGATTCAGGAAGTTGGCTTGTTTCTGTAAAACCATAGTAGGGTTAACCATGGTTTAGAATTAATATGAAAAAGCTTCATTTAGAAGGAAAGCTTTCAAGTACCTCTTTGCCCCTGTGATCCAGAATAGGAGAGGTTAAATAGATAACTGCTTTCTTGACATGAAATGATCTCTAGAAGACTCAAATGGCATTAACAGAACAGAGAATAATAGATTTGGAAGGGATCTTGGAGATCTTCTAGTCCAACCCCCTGTTCAGGCAGGAAACTCCCTACCATTTCAGACAAATGGTTGTCCAATCTCATCTTAAAAACTTCCAGTGTTGGAGCATTCACAACTTCTGGAGGCAAGTTGTTCCATTGATTAATTGTTCTGTCAGGAAATTTCTCCTTAGTTCTAAGTTGCTTCTCTCCTTGATTAGTTTCCACCCATTGCTTCTTGTCCTGCCCTCAGGAGCTTTGGAGAATAGCTTGACTCCCTCTTCTTTGTGGCAACCCCTGAGATATTGGAAGACTGTTATCATGTCACCCCTAGTCCTTCTTTTCATTAAACTAGACATACCCAATTCCTGCAACCGTTCTTCATATGTTTTAGCCTCCAGTCCCCTAAACAGAGGTGGGTTCCTGCCGGTTCTGACCGGTACTATAGAACCGGTAGTAAAAATAGGGACTGGTTCTCCGAACCGGCAGTAACGGCAGCCTGGCCACGCCCCTGAGCTGGTTCTTTCGGCGGCACCTACGGCGGCGCCATCTTGTTTTTCACTTCTGCGCATGCACAGAAGGTTTGTTTTAGCACTGCGCATGCGTGAAGCGTGTGCACGCTGCGCCACTGAGCGAACCGGCAGCGATGAAAACCGGAACCCACCCCTGCCCCTAAACATCTTTGTTGCTCTTCTCTACATTCTTTCCAGAATCTCAACATCTTTTTTACACCATGGCAATCAAAACTGGAAGCATTGGTTTTTCAAGTCTATTGACACTGAACTTCTAGTGATAGTTCCTATATTTATTTTCTCCTATTCATGATTTATTGCTTTGTTCCTTTAGCTCAGGTCTTCTTTTTTTGGTAATATTTTGCCAGTTGTTTATTGGTGTCAAGTTGAATTGGCATGAAGCTGCTTTGGGTTTCTCAACCTTATTTCTCAGGGTCATCTCAAAAGCTTTCTTGAGTGGTGCACAGTGACCTAGAGATGGACCTCTCACCTCACAATCAGGAGGCTGTGAGTTCGATCCTAGGTAGCGGCAGATATTTCTCCCTCTGGGCACAATGAGTAATTATGCTGTGAACTCTGCATTGGCGACAGGAAGGGCATCCGGCCAGTAAACACTCAGCTCCATTCAGTTGCCCCGACTCCACCCCGATGTAAGGGATTACAGGGTCATTAAAAAGACTTTTTTTAATAAAAATATCTCAAAAGTTTTCTTCAAAAGCAGAAACACACATGCGCACACTCAAAGATGTGTGTGCAAATTTCAAACCGTTGTCGGTTTACCGTCATAGTCCCAACTTGAAAGCCGAACATCTGTACCAATTCATATCTGGGCAGTAATGTAATTAACAGCAAGAATTTCTTTTCATGCCACATCACAAAGCCATTTTGAAAGAGAGCAAAACTCGTTTCTCCAAATTATAAAGAGACCAAATTTACCATTCAGCCATGGAATGCATTAGCTTTCAAATTAAACATATCTCTTAGTCTGTATTTCCATTTGTCTTGCTTATTCAAAGGAATCGCTTCCATCATCGGAGATGCTATAATGCAATAAACAGCCCTTGATTATTCAGCACTTTGAGAGAAACTGTTTGCTCATCGTTATACGTTCTTGAAAAGCAAAGCAAAGGCAAGTTAATGTTAGGATGCTAATTCCAAATTTTTCAAAAGGTTTGGCTTTCTGCTCTCCATACATTCATTATGTATGGATTCATTAACATCGCCAAAAAGCAGTTGGGAAGGAAAAGGAAGACTTGGGGAAAAGATAATTATGGCTCTTTTAATAAGACAAATGGCGCAGTGGTTAAAATGAGGTATTGCAGGCAAACTCTGCCCATTGTCAGGAGTTCAATCCTGACCAGCTCAAGGTTGACTCAACCTTCCATCCTTCTGAGGTCGGTAAAATGAGGACCCAGATTGTTGGGGGTAGTATGCTGACATTGTAAATGGTCCAGAAATGACTGTATAGCACTATGGAGCAGTATATGTCTAAATGCTATTGTTCTCCTCCTCCTCCTCCTCCTCCTCCTCCTCCTCCTCCTCCTCTTCCTCCTCCTCTTCTTCCTCCTCCTCTCCTTCCTCTTTTTCTTTTTTTTCTTCTTCTTCTCCTCCTCCTCTCCTTTCTCCTCCTTTTTCTTCTTCTCGTCAGAAGGTTGCAAAAGGGAATCGCGTGACCTCGGGATGCCGACACCGTCATAAATGTGAGTCAGC
>QLTV01002006.1:42719-56769 GCA_003457575.1 Thermophis baileyi
AGGGAGGGCTGTAGAGCACTGTAGAAGCGGTATATAAGTCTAAGTGCTATTGCTATTGCTATGGATGTTCTGATTTTTGGCAAAGATAGCTGCTCCATTTTACAGAAGGACGTGGATTCTTGTAAGGAACGATGACATCTGTCTAGTGAGAAGAGAATCTTCTTGATCCAGTAGAAGTGCTAATTCAAGAGATTTTGCTGCCAAAACCAAAATAGTTCTAGCCTTTAGATACCAACCAGTTGAATCTTATTTTATCTCGATAATGGGAGCAGTTTTCTTCATTCTATTCCAGTCCTGCGCAGATATGTATTATGAATTGGAGCCTTCATTAATTTTCAGTCAGCAAGAAAAATAGACTTGATTTACTAAAATTCATATAAATGTTCCTTTCTCATCATGAATATATAAATCAAGAATGGGACTTTTCATCAGAACCATGACTGGAAGCTTTCCCCCTGTTTTTTTATGCGGGCGAAAAAAGTATGTTTTCTTTATGAAGACTGTCAACAGATCCAAGTGAATTGATTAAGTGGGCTGGGAAGAGCAAGACAGTTAATATATCAAGCCAGATGAGTATTCTATTATGTCAATATAGGAAACAGTTCAAGGATATTTGATGAAGATCCGTTAAATGCTGAAGCCGCTGTGTGTGACAGTGAGTGTGTGTCTTAGCCCCTGAAATCATATGGGAATATTAAATTGTCTTCCAAAAATCAGATTATCTGCCCATCGAGAAAGATGTAAAGAAAATGATCTTCCACGGTTCTTTGATTCCTGGCTATCACAATGCTTTCTCAAAGTGCTACGAATCACCTACAGATCTTTTCGTTCATCCAGATCTATCTTCTGCTATACGTAAGATTTATTTGTGGGTTTTAAGATAACGCACACGCAGCTCAAAGCACCAGAAGGCAGGACAAGAAGCAATGGATGGAAACTAATCGAGGAGAAAAGCAACCTAGAACTGACAGGGTTTTTTCCTGACAGCGAGAACAATTAATCAGTAGAACAACTTGCCTCCAGAAGTTGCGAATGCTCCAACACTTGAAGTTTTTAAGAAGAAATTGGACAACTATTTGTCTGACACGGTAAAGGCTTTCCTGCTTGAGCAGGGGGTTGGATAGAAGACCTCCAAGGTCCCTTCTAACTCTGTAATTCTGTTCTGTTCTGTTCTGTTCTGTTCATATTAACTAAACTGGTCTTCCCATGGAGAATAATTGGTGCAGGTTTTTTTTTAACTGTTTCTGAATGGATCAATTGGGTTTTTTTTAAATCATTTTATAATGATAGTAAGTGTATGGAAGCTCAGATAGATGTCACTACCTACAGTAGATGACATGTCAGGATGACACTTTACCTGATCCTGTTGTTCCCTAACCCCCATACCTTTTACCTTAAACTGTCTACCGTGGACCTTACACGTTTCTTAAGAGGTCCCTAAGGGGGCGTGCATAAGCACACCAGCGTGCTTGTCCTACTGTCAAGCCTCGCACACTCCGACACCTGTCTTGCCGACCCATTTCTTCTGTAGCTGGTGAAAAGGAGGCCGGGGGTGATGCGTGGAAGTGATGTGAGTCAGTGGATGACATTCCCCCCCGCGTGCTAAATAAAAAAAATACCAAAAAAACCCCCAGAAAACAAGATGGCAACGCATGCGCAGTGCCGGAAACTCGGCTTCTGCGCATACGCACAAGAAAAAAAATAAAGAAATCCAAAAACAAATATTTTTTTCAAAAAAAAAATTCCCCAAAAAAGATGGCGGCGTCCACAGACCAGCACTGACCGAACCGGCTCCATGATGTCACCAGCGAGTTCCTACCGGTTCAGGCAAACCGGTCCAAACCGGGAGGAACCCACCTCTGGTATGTACTCATTTTATGTGTTTATGGCTATGTTTTGCTTCTTTATATCCATTTATTTGTGCCATTTTTCATGTGTCCTGTTTCCTTGCACTTGTTGACAAATAAATAAATCAATACAAATAAATGTCTGATCTCAAAAACAACCGGAGTTCAGCTTGATTAACACTTGGAGAGGAAGACATCGGGAATTCAGAGCTGAAGAAGCTCCTTAGATGAGAAGTGAAATGTTTTCAAGGACAAAAGCAACCAAGAAAATCCAGTTGTCTTTTGGAAAAGCCTTTTTGGGACAACCATAACTTGGATGGTTGAGAATCTCCATAGACATTCGGGCATTCTATCTTTTCGTCCATCTCTCCATTCCCATCCAAATAGGCTTTGTATTTCCAAACCTTACATGATCATCTAAAATATTCCCCTCTATCCACCCTATCATCAAATCTAAGATTTCCAAGTGCACCGCTGGAAACCCACTACTGTGTTTCCCTGAAAATATGACCTACCCCAAAAGTACGTCCTAGCTTGATTTTTATATGTGTGCCCAGTATAAGCCCTCCCCCCACAAAATAAGCCCTAATTAAGACCCCACCCACTCCAGGGTGCACGAGTAAAATTTAAGCTAGGGTGGGGATCGGGGGGGTGGAGCTGCCCTACTACTTACCTTCAGACAGTTGCAGCCAAGCCTCGCACACTCCGACACCTGTCTTGCCGACCCATTTCTTCTGTAGCTGGTGAAAAGGAGGCCGGGGGTGATGCGTGGAAGTGATGTGAGTCAGTGGATGACATTCCCCCCCCCCCCGAAAATAAGACCTGGGGCCTTTTTTGGTGGCAAAAAATATATAAGACAGGGTCTTATTTTCAGGGAAACACGGTATTTGACATCAGATTCTCTGATCTGATCGCCTTGTTCCAAGATGGCCGGTGGGCTTCGGGTTCGCAAGCTGACCTTTTCATTCTGACTTTCCTGTCGCGATAAGGCAAGCGCACTGCAAAATAAAATGCGTCCAGGTCTACGGAGGTGATCACAGCTTGTCCCCACTCCAAACATCTTGATTTTTTTTTTAAAAAAAATTGCATTTTAAATTTGTGATTAATCATTTAAGGGCAGTGGAGAATGGATTGATTAGCAATGGAATTTGCTCTCCGCAAATGCTCTTCGGTGGCATTGTGTTAACCTTCACAATTATTTACTAAGTGCGTGAGAAGAGAAAGGAGGGGAGAGCCGGGATCAAATCCTTTAGAAGAATAAGGTCTTTAGAACTGCAGCAGCTGAAAAAGTTCCTTGGCTTGCATAAAAGGTGTATCTCCATATAAAATGCTCCATAGTTAAGATTAGCCTCCGAGGAGCCAATCTGGCAGTTCCATTCCAAGCATCACAACAAGGTCAATGCTTGTATCATCAGAAATGTGAAACCCACAAGGTGCGGCTTTTGCTGATTCACACTTTCCAAGTTGTCGAGGACGGGGTTGGTTTCAGGTTCTTGTGTTAGAGGTGACACTCATTGCTGATCTTCCTCTCCCAATTAGGAGCGTGAAATCTTCCGGTGTAACCCACAGGGAAGATATTTCATCTTAACTAATGCAATATCAACCAATCCATATTATCCGGGGAATATCATCCTGCAGCAAATGACAAAGCATTGCTATTAGGATCAGAACCAAATGTAAAAGAGATGAATCAGCTGGAGACATTAATCCTGGGCCTAAAGTTTATCTGGCAATTTCTTTCTTTCTTTGTTTGTTTCTTTGTTTCCTTCTTTGTTTCCTTCTTTGTTTCTTTCTTTCTTTCTTTCTTTCTTTCTTTCTTTCTTTCTTTCTTTCTTTCTTTCCCTGGATTCTCCTTCAGCTGGATCATAAAGCAAATGCATTCATTTTCTTTTCCCTCTTTCTCTGTCCTTCCTTCCTTCCTTCCTTCCTTCCTTCCTTCTCTCTTTCTCTCTCTCTCTTTCCTTTCTTTTGTTCTTTCCCTCCTTCCTTCTTTCTTTCTTTCTTTCTTTCTTTCTCTTTCTTTCTTTCTTTCTTTCTTTCTTTCTTTTTTTCTTTCTTTCCCATTCTCCTTCAGCTGGATCATAAAGCAAATACATTCATTTTCTTTTCCCTAAAGTGTATAATGTCAATCTTAAGTATAAAATGCCAAGTTCTCCGTCTATCAGTTGGAAGAATGTGAGTGACCTGGGTTTCATTGTACAAGCTATCTTCTAGGTAAACCTTCTCCTCCAGCAACCCTATCTCCAATTAACCTCCAGATGTAGGAGAAGGAGTGGCAGCCTAGAATCCCTATGTAGCCACAAGCAGACTAAGTCCAATCCCTCTTGAATTCTGCTAATCCTTATCTAACTTCTAGCAAGTCCAACCTGTGTTACTTTCTACAGTGCAATGACAGTAAGCTCAGCCCCTTCTTAAAACCTCTCTCAGTCTAGCAAGAGTCCACCACATCTGGTGATGTACTCTACTGGATCCAGCCCATGGTTTATATGGTCTTTTGTGGGATCTCCAGCATCTTGAGAAGAAGTTTCTGCCACATCTCAGTTACTGAAGATCATTCTGACTAGAGATGCCACCATAGTTATCCACAAAATGTGTGTTCTCTTTCATTACAGTAGGGTTAGACAACCCAAAGGTTTACTGAGTCAGTTGCTTCATGGATTGAGGTTCTCCAAGGTGTGACACTGGGATCATTCTTAACCTTCTTTCAGAGGCATTCAGTCTGGGACATTCAGAATTGCCAAACTGATGTATTATATTTATTGTTCCAGTAGAAATATTAAAGGCATTATGGGATTGTAGTTAAGCGTTTATCCCATTATGGGATTCTAGGCTGCCACTCCTTCTCCTACATCTGGAGGTTAATTGGAGATAGGGTTGCTGGAGGAGAAGGTTTACCTAGAAGATAGCTTGTACAATGAAACCCAGGTCACTCACATTCTTCCAACTGATAGACGGAGAACTTGGCATTTTATACTTAAGATTGACATTATACACTTTAGGGAAAAGAAAATGGATGTATTTGCTTTATGATCCAGCTGAAGGAGAATGGGAAAGAAAGAAAAAAAGAAAGAAAGAAAGAAAGAAAGAAAGAAAGAGAAAGAAAGAAAGAAAGAAAGAAAGAAGGAAGGAGTGAAAGAACAAAAGAAAGGTTATACTTAAGATTGACATTATACACTTTAGGGAAAAGAAAATGAATGTATTTGCTTTATGATCCAGCTGAAGGAGAATGGGAAAGAAAGAAAAAAAGAAAGAAAGAAAGAAAGAAAGAAAGAGAAAGAAAGAAAGAAAGAAAGAAAGAAAGAAAGAAAGAAAGAAAGAAGGAAGGAAGGAAGGAAGGAGGGAAAGAACAAAAGAGTGATGGCTCAGCCACTTTCCAAACAAGAAAAGTTTTCTATTTCTTTAGGAGTATCACAAACCCACTTCTGAATCCTTTAGTAACATTTGCATTTCGCTTGATCAAAGACTTTTTTATTTTCGCTAGAAGAACTAGGCATTTCTTCTTAGAGTTATTGAGAAAGGCAGCTAAACCTGCTTGGTATTCCGGCAGTATAACAGCACAATAAAAATATTAAAAGAACAAGAAGCAAAAAATGAATTTAAAAACTCATTACCCGTCATGTAGAAGGCAAAATGTACATGGTTTTTCTCAGTAATGGAAATAGTTTCATCACTTTTCACAACTTGAGGCTGTGTATTGGTGTGTGTATGTGTTGTTCAGAATATACATTTCTTCAAACATACGGTAGATTTTCTGGGGGAGCTTAAAGACATTTACAGGGAAAAGTGTAAACATAACTAGAGGTGGGAAAAGAAATATTTGACTGTGATTTTATAATAAAAGAAGGAAATAACTGGAAATATGCTTGAGGAGATAGCGTAGTTGGAAATAGGACAACTGAGATCCTAACTCAAGTCCCATTTAACCATCATTAATATCTTGATATATTCTGAATCCTTGGGACACAGGGTACCATTTAAGTTTTCTTGCCTCTGTCTTACATATAAAGAAGGAAAATTATTAAAACTATCGTCATTTAAATAGCCATATCTCTCTTTTCAATATCAAGACTCTTTGAAACAGTGACACGTGCAACATTGATAATAATTGCACACCCAGAAAAATGAGGTGTGGTTTTCTTTATAGGCAAATTATTTCATCTGATCCATCCACTCCAAGGTCTTTGACTAGGCAACAGTTGTGGTTTTATTGGTCTATCACAAATCCTGTAGAGTTGTCGGTCTTCTGCTCTCTATTTTTTTTTTAAGGAAATGTTGCAGTTTGCACAGCTGCTATGAAATAAATAATTCAGACCTTGTTCGATGCAAACGTGTCAAATTTGGGGCTGTTCAACTTTTCTATGGCCCCACAAAGCAAATTGCAAATGATTGGAACACAAAACTCTTATTATTGTCTCATTTTTCTTGTAGCCAGAATTCCCAGATCCTGAGAAAAGTTAGGATGACTTTTTTTTATCAAAATGTGATACACCAAAATTACATCTAAAGCTCTTCTTGAAATTTCTCAAATACTGGAATACTACTATCATGTCACCCCTAGTCTTTCTTTTCATTAAACTAGGCATTCCCAATTCCAGCAACCTTTATGAAGCCTTCCATCCTTTCGAGGTGGGTAAAATGAGGACCCAGATTGTTGGGGGCAACAGGCTGACTCTGTAAACTGCTTAGAGAGGGCTGTAAAGCACTGTGAAGTGGTATATAAGTCTAAGTGCTATTGCTATCTTCCTTCCTTCCTTCCTTCCTTCCTTCCTTCCTTCCTTGTTGTTAGAATGCAGTATTGCACACTAACTCTGCCCACTGCCAGGAGTTCGATCCTGACCGGCTCAAGGTTGACTCAGCCTTCCATCCTTCCGAGGTGGGTAAAATGAGGACCCAGATTGTTGGGGGCAATAGGCTGACTCTGTAAACCGCTTAGAGAGGGCTGTAAAGCACTGTGAAGTGGTATATAAGTCTAAGTGCTATTGCTATTGCTAGGACCTGAAAAGTAGATTGCAATCATGCTGCCCCAAATTTAGCTGCTGGATGCAAGAGGTATGACCACACAGCCAATAAACCCTGATTTATACAGGCCCTGAGCTTCCTTGGATTAAATCTGTCTGAAACTCCAGATTCGCTGGCTAAATGGCAGTTGCTCACAATCTGCTGAATCACACAACCCAATCAAGGGCATCGGATGTTTGTTTGCCAGAAAGAACCAACACGATAATCCTTTAAAGACACTCAGGGTGTGCCACGAGGCTCTGAGATCGAGCCTGCGAATGAACTCATGACGGGGATGAGGAGATATCTAATGGGTGTGAAGGAGCTGCCATTGGTGACATGGCTAAGCTCTGACCGATGGCTCCTTGTCACCATGAAGTTGTGGAAGGTTCCTCACACCACAGCAGAAAGCCCATCTCTTGCCATCGGACATCTCCATTGGATAGATTAATCTACAGTCAAGACAGTGGTGGGTTTTGAAATTTTTTTACTACCAGTTCTGTGGGCGTGGCTTGGTGGGTGTTAAGGAATTGTACAGAGTAACCTCTGGGCCCTGAAGGTTTGCACAGTTCACCGTAATGTTGCAGTAGATATAAGTAACGATTCAGTCAATAAACAGATACGTTAAAGTGTATAAAAGTAGTTTACTTAAAGAGATAGCACAGTCCAAATAACAGTCCGAATCATACACGTTTAGTCATCAGTATTCAGAAGTACAGTAGTCTTCTTACCAGCCTTTCTTTGTCTTAATCAGCAAACAAAGAAGTACAAACAACTATCACAGATAGCTAGCTACACACAGAGCTTACTCTCAGACACGAAGTCACTTCAGCAATGAATCAGCAGGATACTGTAAAATCTCCATTCCCTCCCCACTCCAGGGGAAGGATACTGCAAAATCCCCATTTCCTCCCAATCAGCTGGGACTCGGGAGGCAGAGAATAGATGGGGGCAGGGCCAGTCAGAGGTGGTATTTACCGGTTCTCCAAACTACTCAAAATGTCCGCTACCGGTTCTCCAGAACTGGTCAGAACCTGCTGAAACCCACCTCTGAGTCAAGATCCAGAGAAACTTTGTACTTCGCTCTTCTGCACTGATCAAATTCCACTAAGAATGTTGCATCTCATCCAGTGCATTTTAGAAACAGTGACACGGGGATGTGTCCAAGCAACAGAAACCAAGATTATAAGAGATCTGGAATGAAAAAAATAAACCTACAAGGAGCCATGAGAAGCAGTTTAAAAGAGAAGAGTGTATGATAGCTGTCTTCTAAAGTTCTGTTATGTCAAAGATGGGGCAGAATTGTTCAGAATTGTTCCAGAAGACAGAATAAGAAGGAAAAAAAGAGGGCTTTAAATTACAAGGAAGTAGATTTTTGGTGGGCACTTCAAAAAAAAAATTCCTAGTAGAGAACTGGTCAGCACCAGACTTGATGGAACTCTCTTTAGCTGGCGTTGTTTACACTGAAGTTGGTTGGCCATTTGTCAAGATTCCTGAACCAGGAACAATGAAACAGATGATCTCCAAGATATCTCCCAATCTTTAGATCCTAACAGAATAACAGAGTTGGAAGGGACTTTGGAGGTCTTCGTGTCCAAACCCCTGCTCCAACAGGAGACACTATTCCAGTGATGGCGAACCTTTTTTTGCTCGGGTGCCAAAAGGGTGCGCGCGCGCAAGAGATAGTGCGCGCGCATGCGTGCCCACACCCATAATGCAATGCCCTCCCCCCGCACATGCGCGCACAACCCCCCCACGCTAACCCCCCGCACATGCTTTCCTGAAGCCTGGGGAGGGTGAAAAATGGCCCAATGGGCCTACCGGAAGTTCGTTTCCGAACTTCCGGTAGGCCCGTTGGGTCCGTTTTTTGCCATCCACAGGCTCCAGAGGCTTTCCTGAAGTCTGGGGAGAGCGAAAACGGCCTCCCCCCGCCCTCCGGAAGGCCGAGAATCAGCTGGCCATCATGCACATGCGCGCTGGAGCTGACATAGGGCAACGCTTCGCGTGCCCTCTGATATAGCTCTGCATGCCACCTGTGGCACACGTGCCATAGGTTCGCCATCATGGCACTATACCATTCCAGACAAGTGGCTATCCAGTGTCTTAAAAGCCTCCAGTAATGGAGCACCCAAAACTTCTGAAGGCAAGCTGTTCCAATTGTTAGGAAGTTCCTCCTTAGTTCTAAGTTGCTTCTCTCCTTGATTAGTTTCCATCCATTGTTTCTTGTCTTGCCTTCTGGTGTTTTGGAAAATCCTATGCTTCTATGACCTTTCATGCCACAGTGGCAGTTCACGATTGGCTCCCTATCTTCTCAGCACGATCCAAACCAACAGCAGCCCTCAGGAAGCCAGTCAAACAAAATGCCTCAGTGGAAGGATTCCAATCCGTAGTGCTGCAGCCAAGGGAACCTTTCAATCATAATGACTGCAGATGGATTGAATCACCATCCATGGAGGCAACCCAAGTCTTAGAATTTGTCTGAAGGGCTTTAATTGCAGACTTCCTTCTTCCTCAACTCCTTCTCTCAGAAAAAAATAGCTACCACTGCAGAGTTCTCGGCTTTGCCTTAATCTGTATATCCTGCAAACTCTTGGCTTTTTAATTTCTTAATAATGTCTCACGACAAACAGCCACCTACACAGTTGTCCTGCATTCTCTCATTAATCTTGCCTCTTCTCAATAGCTCATGGCATGTGGCTACAGAAGCAGTAGACTGTTCCCTGCTCTGGCTGAAGCCCACAGACTTAGCTGCAAAAGGGATGAGGCCAAATCCATGCCCTCCCTAACTTGCATCAATGCCCTTCAATGACACCTCTTTTTTTTCCATGCTTTCAAAATTAATGGCATTTATAAGAGCGGGTGTTCATTTTTCTACATGGCTGCAAACCGAATGAAACAAGAGATCCTGTAAGATCCAATGGCCCGTTTCCACAGAAGAGTTTGTCTGCAGTGTCTCCGCATGAGGCATAATCCTACCTTTGCATTCTTCCCTAGTAGTAAGCCTAATTCCATCATTCTGTCGGGCACAAAACAATCAGATGATCCGCGGTGGCGCAGTGGTTAGAGTGCAGTACTGCAGGCTACTTCTGCTGATCACCGGCTGCCAGCAGTTTGGCAGATCGAATCTCTCCAGGCTCAAGGTTGACTCAGCCTTCCATCCTTCCGAGGTTGGTAAAATGAGGACCCAAATTGTTGGGGGCAATATGCTGACTCTGTAAAACGCTTAGAGAGGGCTGTAAAGCACTGTGAAGCGGTATATAAATTTAAGTGCTATTGCTATTAGAATGCAGTAGTGCAGGCTACTTCTGCTGACCGAGTCAACCTTGAGCCTGGTGAGATTCGAACTGCCTGCAATTTGGCAGTTCGGATCTCACCAGGCTCAAGGTTGACTCAGCCTTCCATCCTTCCGAAGTCGGTAAAATGAGGACCCATTTGAGGGTTGAGGGCAAGATGCTGACTCTGTAAACCGTTTAGAGAGGGCTGTAATGCACTGTGAAGCTGTATATAAAGTCTAAGATCTACTCGTGAAAGGCCCAAGTCATCAACTTCATTGTGTTCTACCTATATTACAAGAATCTCCTCAGAGTGCTTGCCTTCCCCTGAGAACAACCAGCTAAGGTTTCATGGAATTTGGGGACCCGCTCAGGCTTTGGTCTCTTATGGCTGCAGAAGGACTCAAGGCTAGTTCCCCACTTGATCCTTCCTCCCTGCCCTACTGGAAGTTTCTCAACACATTCTTGGGCCCCGTAGTGGTTAAAAGACAGTATTGCAAACAGTGGTTAAAACACAGTATTGCAGGCAAACTCTGCCCACAGCTAGGAGTTCGATCCTGACGGGACTCAAGGTTGACTCAGACTTCCATCCTTCCAGGGTCAGTAAAATGAGAACCCAGATTGTTGGGGGCAAGAGGCTGACTCTGTTAACCTCTTAGAGAGGGCTGCAAAGCCACTATGAAGCGGTATATAAGTCTAAGTCTAAGTGCTGTTGCTATTCTTCTCCACTGGCTAAGAGCTGAGGTGGCGCAGTGGTTAGAGTGCAGCACTGCAGGCTACTTCAGCTGCTAGCTGCAGTTCGGCGGTTCAAATCTCACCAGGCTCAAGGTTGACTCAGCCTTCCATCCTTCCGAGGTGGGTAAAATGAGGAGCCAGATTGTTGGGGGCAATATGCTGACTCTGTAAACCGCTTAGAGAGGGCTGTAAAAGCACTATGAAGCGGTATATAAGTCTAAATGCTATTGCTATTGCTATTTTGACTGGATTGTTCCTGCTGCAAACAAATAATAAAATCAAGATAGCAGCTTTATAACGAATCAGTTCACTAATACTTTGAATTCAACATTGCCTCCATGAAGCAGCAGACAGGCTGGGCAGAGACCCAAAGTCAAGAGCAAATTGTGATTTGCACATAAACACACAGACAGCTCCTGTTGGGAAACTCTTAAAACAGCTGCGTCCCTTTATGGAGTCACCTGGCTGCCTTCCACCGCTGATGTGCCCTCTGGGGAAAAGCTATTCCCAAGAGGGTGTTTCATGCACCTGGTGGCCTTAGGCACCTGGTTCAAATTAGCAGCATCTTTGCAAGTTTGCAGCAGGTGTTGCAGATGGTCCTCAGCAGATCTGACTCATGCATAGCATGAAATCTCCTAGAAGCTTTAAAAAAAAAAACCCTAAAGTGATAGAACACAGGAAAAGCCAAATTCTCCTATAATTTAACTCTATGCCCCCTCCCAAGCAATTGGTACTATTCGACAGTACCTGGCAAGGAAATGGTCAAATTTGAGGTCCACTTCTGACCGTACCAGTGCCCCACGTTGTAGCCCCAAGAAATGAGCAAATTTTGGACATTTTCTTTAATGTTCTACTGGATGCTCTTGGCTAGCGGCTTGGCCTCTCTCCCCACAGCACTGAATGTTTTATGCCATCTATCTCAGCAGCATTGGCATAAAAACAGCTCAAGTGATACCATATAGACGCTGCAGATGCATAAATGCATCCCCCTATAGATGTTGCTAAATGGGCCTCAGACAAAAAAAAAGAGGAAGGTAGTTAAAGGGACATAAAGTGTATGGCCGTAAATGGAAGGAGATAAACAATCTGCTCCCATCCCAAAGTTTAAAGACCCTGCTTTTTCCTCCCAAAATTTCTTAGAAGCAATTGTTTCATATCTAGGTCGTCTTCTTCTTCTTCTTCTTCTTCTTCTTCTTCTTCTTCTTCTTCTTCTTCTTCTTCTTCTTCTTCTTCTTCTTCTTCTTCTTCTTCTTCTTCTTCTTCTTCTTCTTCTTCTTCTTCTTCTTCTTCTTCTTCTTCTTCTTCTTCTTCTTCTTCTTCAACTCACTGCAGCCAACTCGCCATGGGACAACTTGCCATGGGACAAGAGTTACACTCCTACAAAAGAAATGGTGGAATAGAATCGTTTTTAAAAGGATGCAAAAGAAGGGACAAAATGAAATCTGAATGACAAAAGTTAAAATAATGTTTTTATTTACTTTAGATAATTAAATTGAATTGTTAAATTGTCCTGCAGTGAGTTGTCCCACAGTGAGTTGGCCGTGGTGAGTTGTCCCAAGTCGAGTTGGCCATGGTGAGTTGGCCGCGGCGAGTTGGCTGTGGAGAATTGTCCCATTCCAGAAGTGTGCAGGCATCTCCTACGTTCATTGTAGAAGCAACTGGTGGTTTAGAAAAGAGGTTTTTCTCCTCCTCCTCCTCCTCCTTCTTCTTATTCTTATTCTCCACCACCACAAATCCCCTCCCTTCAAGCACTGGTGAAGTTCCCTAGTTGGGTCATGAAACATTTGCAAGAAAACCACCAAGCTCAGAAAGCACCAAGGACCCCATAATCTTTTTTCCTCCCCTCCTCCTCCTCCTCCTCCTCCTCCTCCTCTTCCTCCTCCTCCTCCTCCTCCTCCTCCTCCTCCTCCTCCTCCTCCTCTTCCTCCTCCTCCTCTTCCTCCTCCCCTTCTCTGCTATCCACCCCAACCCTAAACATTTTCCATCAGCAAAAACAAACTCCAAGAAGATTATTCACTAGGTATTATTCTAGTTTCAGAGACCTAGGAATCCAGTTTATACCCAGTTAGACCTTCTAGATCAGTACAATCTATCCCAGGAATTAAGGAAGGATTTTTTTTTAAAAAAAACCACTTTTCTTGGAAGGGACCTTGGAGGTCTTCTAGTCCAGCCCCCTGCTGAAGCAGGGAGAACCTATACTATTTCAGATAAAAGGCTGTCCAGTCTCTTCTTAAAAGCCTCCAGTGATGGAGCCCCCACGATTTCTGGAGGCAAGCTGTTCCACTAGTTAATTGTCTTCACTGTTAGGAAGTTTCTCCTTAATTCCAGATTGCTTCTCTCTTTGATTAGTTTCCAACCATTGTTTCTTGTCCTGCCCTCCGGTGCTTTGTAGAATAATTTGACCCCCCTCTTCTTTGTGGCAGCCCCACAAATACTGGAATATTGCTATCATGTCACCCCTAATTGTTCTTTTCTTTAGACTAGCCAGACCCAAATCCTGCAGCCTTTCTTCATAATACATCCAGAGGGCACCCTGGTTGGAGACGGACACCTCATAATCTCAGACTTTTCGTAAGTGGTTTTTCTCTACAGAACCACCGGTTCATATTACACAATGACAACTACTTTGAACATGGCATTCTACAAAGAACCAGAAGATTGCTCTCCGATGCATCTCCTTCGTATCAATGTTTCCCTTAATCGTTTTCGATGTGCTTCTCTAGTTAAAATGAATGGTGCTTAAGCTTTTTTTTTTGTTTTTAATAATCTTCTCTGCTCCTCGTGGCTTCAGATGGATTTCAAGTCCATTCTTTTTAATCAAAACAAACTCCTTTTCATCCTGCCTCCGCTGGCCAACACAAAAGCAAGGAAGTCCACTCAAAACATTTGTCATTATTGTGTTTAATTGTCTGCTTCTCCAAATACCTTCTCGCTCTCCAGATGAAGCCGCAAAAAAGAACTGCTTTGAGGTTCAGTATGGCTGCCGTAAAACTTGCTTGCAAAAACACCCAATTGTCTCGAAATCAAACCACTTGCTTAATTGAAAACCATTGGGGCTTGTCAGCGCTATAGACTCTCCCACCCATCCTTCACAGGCTTCCTATTAATGAGTCCAAGGCCAGGAAATTCATTGTTCATACATTCATGCTGTCAAGAGATAGATGAGAGAGAGAGAGAGAGAGAGAGAGAGAGAGAGAG
>QLTV01002006.1:92346-108288 GCA_003457575.1 Thermophis baileyi
GAGTATTTTTGTTTAAATGATAAGGAGAAGGAGGAGTCCTTGGTTTTAGTGCTCTCTGATTGTTTTCTTGCATACATTTCATGACCCAATTAGAGAACACCATCAGTGCTAGAAGGAAGTGGGTGGTGTTTGTGAGGAGGAGGAGCAGGAGCAGGAGCAGGAGCAGGAGCAGGAGCAGGAGCAGGAGCAGGAGCAGGAGCAGGAGCAGGAGCAGGAGCNGGCGGGGGCCTGGGGGCGGGCGGGTGGGGGGGTGGGGGAGGAGGCGGAGGAGGAGGAGGAGGAGGCCTGTGAGGTCCTTAGTGCTCTCTGAGCTTAATTGTTTTCTTGCAGATATTTCATGACCCAATTAGGGAACATCATCAGTGCTATCTTCATCAACATTAGCACTGATAATGTTCCCTAGTTAGGTCACGAAACATCTGCAAGTAAACAATTCAAGCTCAGAGACCACCACAGGTCAAACTCTGAGCTCCCAATATTCTCTTCTCTTGGTGCCAGCCATGTAACTATAGAAGCCATTGTCGATGTTTCCTTCCAGATGATGCCCAACAAATTAACCTTTAAGAAGAAAGTGGGCCCTGCCAACATTCACACAGAGTTTTAATCGAAGATAGTAAATCATCGTTTTCAGCAGTCACCACATTCCAACCAAGTTTCCATTATAATGTCACCTGCATGGAAGAATAGAAGAAAGGCTAAGTAAAAATATTTACTTCTGCATATACAATCCTGTCTCCCCTTTGAGAGATAACACTTCTATGAGACTGTATTTTTCATGTCGATAACTAGACCTGGTCTTAAAATAAATGCAATATTTGATAACAAAATGAAGATATTCTTTTCGAAGCCCTTTCTCGGTTGAAATACGTTTTCTAAAATCAGTAGCAGGGCATATTTAATCTTGATCGATGAATTAAATATTAAGGCACCCACGTTACTTATAGAAATATTTTCACTTTATTTCCCCCCCGAAGAAATAAAAGGGCTATTTTCCATTGTGAAAAACCCACATGCCTCATTTAAGATTGCCAGATTTATTGCAGGCCGTTCTCGATGCTTAATTATGGAAAATGCAACAAATTTGTTCCAGTTCAGCTCTTTTCTCTTTGGTGGCGGCAATTTTTTTTTCTATTCTTATTTAATAAAAATCTCAGAACAAATACAAAAAAAATACACACTCCTCGTATTCTTTGGATTTATGACGGCAGTATATTAAAAGCCTTGTCACTGGAGCCCTTAAAAGAGAGGAACCGCAATTGCAAAGATGTTTTCAAAAATGTTCGGTGTCTGAAATAAAAAAATTAAGCTACTCATGCTACAGTTGAGATGTTCTTAACCTCGAGGTTGTATTCTTTTATTTGCAAATTATTGGCTTTCGTTTTGAGCTAGAGACCCTATTATCGTCTATTGTCCAAGCTTATGGATCGCTGATGCCGGATGCAGGGGTGGGTTCTAACTTACCTCGCTGCCGGTTCGCTTCCTCACGCGCCGTGCATGCGCGCATGTGCATGCGCAGTGCTAAAAACCAAGCTTCTGCGCATGCGCAGAAGCAAAAAACAACTTCTGTGCATGCACAGAAGCAAAAAACAAGATGGTGGCACCATAGGCGCCGCCGAGAGAGCCGGTTCGGGGGCATGTCCAGCCGGCCATCGCTGCAGGTTCGCCGAGCGGGGGGAAATTCCCGCTACCGGTTCTATAGAGCCGGTCCAAACCAGCAGGAACCCACCTCTGGCCGGATGAATTAGAATTGACAGCATCAGTCACAAGCAGAGAAATGCTTAAGTGGTAGAAACTTTAAAATTGCAGGCTAAGAATAAAGGAAGGCGGCCATTTGAACATAAGAAATGAAGTAACGTTGACAAGTTTTTTTTTATTCCAGATGGTTCTGCTCCTTCCTTTCACCCCACTTCCAGCTTTTAATTCTTCAACATTGTGTGCAAATTTGCTAAAAGGATTTAACTTCTACTTGATTTAACTTCTACTCTGCATTTACAGTTTATTCTTCAATGCAGCATTTTCTTTTCTTAAAAGTCCATAACAGCAAATGAATAGGAAAGAAGACTGCTGAAGCTTGTTAATGTATTTAATCTACATATCACTTCTCTGATCATGGAATGGAACCAATATTATTACTAGTAAATCTACTTTATTAGAAACTTACACATTTGACAAGTTGTTAGAAGCCTCCTCCAAGCTTTATCAGAATAGGGAAGAAAAATATGGAGAGTTCAACATGTAGCTTCCTCTTCTTCTCCTTGTGGGATGGAATTCATGTATAGGCAGTCCTTGACTTACAACAGTTCATTTAGTGACTGTTCAAACTTACAACAGCACTGAAAAAAGGGACGTATGACCATTTTTCACACTTACATTGCAGCAGGGGTGGGTTCTAACTTACCTCGCTGCCGGTTCGCTTCCTCCCGCCCGCGCACATGCGCAGTGCAAAAAAAAAAACCCCCCCCCCCAAAAAAGCCAAAAACAAGATGGCGACGCATGCGCAGTGCTGGAAACTCAGCTTCTGCGCATGCGCAGAAGAAAAAAAACCCGGAAAAAAATCCCCCAAAAAAAATTTTTTAAAAATTTTTTTAAAAAGATGGCGGCGTCCACGGACCGGCACCGACTGAACCGGATCCGTGATGTCATTGTGATGTCACCAGCGGGTCGCTACCAGTTCAGGCGAACCGGTCCGAACCGGGAGGAACCCACCTCTGCATTGCAGCTTCCCCATGGTTATGTGATTAAAATTCAGACACTCGGTAATTAGCATTAGCAATAGCAATAGCACTTAGACTTATATACCGCTTTATAGTGCTTTACAGCCCTCTCTAAGCAGTTTACAGAGTCAGCATCTTGCCCCCAACAGCCTGGGGCCTCATTTTACTCACCTTGGAAGGATGGAAGGCTGAGTCAACCTTGAGCCGGTCAGGATCAAACTATTGGCAGTGGGCAGAGTTAGCCCGCAATACTGCATTATAACCACTGCGTCATCACGGCTCTGTCTTCTTTCTATTTTCTTCTATCCAGGTCCATCTTTCTTGGAAATATCCTCCAGCACAAGTTCTACCTATCCTATCCTGTCTGGACCACAAAGAATTCCCCCAAGTCCCTCACCACAACTTCAAGAAGTAACTAGAATTGCATTGGGCAGGTTCCCTTACCCATTCCTAATAGAAAATTATAAAAGAGGTGGAGATAACAATGTTAAATATAATGGATTAATCCACCCATCGAAATTCATCGGGGGTTTCTCTCATCCCAGCCTAACACCCAGGGTTGTTAAAGAAATTGGAAGGAGTGTTGTGTATGTTAATATCTCTCTTAGAATAGCAATAGTGCTTAGACTTATATACCGCTTCACAATGCTTTACAACGCTCTCTAAGCAGTTTACGGAGTCAGCCTATTGTCCACAAGAATCTGGGTCCTAATTTTACCTACCTGGGAAGGACGGAAGGCTGAGTCGACCTTGAGCTGGTCAGGATGGAACTCTTGGCTGTGGGCAGAATGGTGAGATTCGAACTGCAGAACTGCAGCTAGCAGTCAGCTGAAGTAGCATGCAGTACTGCACTCTAACCACTGCGCCACCTCGGCTCTAATTGACTCATATTTATGACGGTTGCAGTGTCCCGGGGTCACCTGATCCCCTTTTGCGACCTTCTGACGAGCAAAGTCAATGGGGAAGCCAGATTCACTTAACAACCGTGTTACTCACTTAATGACTGCAGTGATTCACGTAACAACGGTGGCAAGAAAGGTCGTAAGATGGGGCAAAATTCACTTAACAAATGTCTCACTTAACAACAGAAATTTTGGGGTCAATTGTGGTCGTAAGTCAAGGAATACCTGTACTTAGATGTATCATTCACAGACACACAAATGCATACTCCGCCCTGCAAAATAGTATTTCCTTTGGGATGGTTTACAATATTCTAAAACCGTAATTTCCAAACAATATCAAACATTAAACTAAAAAAATTAAGCCCAGGGATAGATTTTCTCAAACTGTCTTTTTATTCCCCCACAAAACTTTATTGAATTTCAAAAGAACATAAAATACATAAGAACAAAGGAAAAATGGCTGCGTAGATATAGTATGGAATTACAGTTGTAATACAGGCACAATTACAGATCGTAAGTCGAGGTTTTCCTACATCTGATTTTATCCTTTATTATGTCAAAATTATTGAGGATTGAATCCCAAAGGTCCTTTTTCAAAAGGCAACTGGACTTTCTTGGTTTTCCTTGAAATCATTTCGCTCCTCATCCAAGAAACCTCTTCAGTTCTAACTGAATGATCCACCATTCTCCACCATTCAATCAGAACTGAAGAAGCTTCTTGGATGAGAAGTGAAACATCTTCAAGGAAAACCAAGGAAGTCCAGCTGCCTTTTTTTTTACAAAAAAAAAAGCACCTTTGGGACAACCGTGACCTGGATGGCTGAGAATCTCCACAGACATTGAGGATCGAATCTGATACCCGCAGCATATAAAATAATGCCACAGGTCTTCCTCGCTGGATTAGCACATGGGAATTGCAAAGCTGTTTGTGCAGGAAGCATCAATGTGAAAAGGATTCTACTACCAATCTTCTAGTCAACTTGGCATAGCTATGGGATGCTGTATTGTTGGAAGAACTATCCATCTGGTTCAGTTCCAAGCTGGGAGAAAGGCACTGGAGACAA
The DNA here is from genome assembly GCA_003457575.1 of Thermophis baileyi. Taxonomy (NCBI): domain Eukaryota; kingdom Metazoa; phylum Chordata; class Lepidosauria; order Squamata; family Dipsadidae; genus Thermophis; species Thermophis baileyi. The sequence continues at coordinate 97,027 of QLTV01002006.1, forward strand.
AATGGAGTCTGGAGGCTGATTGGAAAGATGGTTTAATGATGAAGCAGAACCCCATGGCTTTGTGGCTCTGGGCAGCTGACCACATGGGGGTGAGAGTGGGTGGCTTTTAGACCTTCTCTTGGGCTTTGCAATTGAGCTTCCTGTTCCTGTGCAAGAGCAAGTATTCTATCGGCTGTTGTAGGGGTCATAGCTGGCTCTATAGGTTGTCTGAGCTAAGTTTGGTTGAAGTTTGGAGGGCGATGCAATGTCCTTAGGAGATTATGCAATGTAGTGAGCTCTGCTGCTAAATGGTAGAGGGTTAACCCTATTATGTCCTGAGGGGTCATGTCTTAATCCCATCACCCGGGAGCTGAAGGTCTTTTGTTTTGTAGATAGATGGCCCAGTCTTTCTTAATGGGCACAAAATATCTGCTGAGGGCAGGGAGCTGGGGCTCTGTCTCCCTTAAGATTTTTTATTTCTCTTAGGGGAGAAATTTTATCCTGCCTTTTTTAATATTTCTCAAAATATTTCATTCTTCTAGGAGGGGGTGGGTGCTAACTTTCTACAGTACCTACCCACTGATTTGCTTGCACCAAAAGAGAAATGGTTTCCAGNCTTGGGCTTTGCACTTGAGCTTCCTGTTCCTGTGCAAGAACATGTATTCTATTGGCTGTTGTAGGGGTCATAGCTGGCTCTGTAGGTTGTCTGAGCTACGTTTGGTTGAAGCCTGGAGGGTGATGCAATGAGATTGTGCCATGTGGTGAGCTCTGCTGCTAAATGGTAGAGGGTTAACCCTATTATGTCCTGAGGGGTCATGTCTTAATCCCATCACCCGGGAGCTGAAGGTCTTTTGTTTTGTAGATAGATGGCCCAGTCTTTCTTAATGGGCACAAAATATCTGCTGAGGGCAGGGAGCTGGGGCTCTGTCTCCCTTAAGATTTTTTATTTCTCTTAGGGGAGAAATTTTATCCTGCCTTTTTTAATATTTCTCAAAATATTTCATTCTTCTAGGAGGGGGTGGGTGCTAACTTTCTACAGTACCTACCCACTGATTTGCTTGCACCAAAAGAGAAATGGGTTCCAGCAATGGATGGGTTCTGAATTTAGATTGGCTTCACATATTCTATTGCTTTTATACAAATCTCATATTTTCCACAGCTGTAGCGATTTGTACTCATCCAACTGCCGAATGTCTATTGGCCTCCCGCTTACTAAATATAGACAGATAGAAATAAATGCTGGCCCTCTAATAAATTTCAGTTTCTCCCTGGATACCAGTCCTCATAGGAACAGATTAGCAATTTCAAGGTGCATACATAGATATATTGTTTTCATGTTGATCAATCTGCATATTTAAACAGCCCTATTCCGCTACACGGCCTGAAATGAAAAGATCAATTTGCTTCTGATGTTTTGCTGGAAGTCAACGTTTATGATTCACCATCTTCAAATGAAAATAAATAGCTTGGAATTCTAGATTCAGCAAGTTTTTGTACCACTGCAGTGCAAAATTGCTTCTGCTTTAGGAGCATACAGCTCCGATACTTGGTGGCATCGTCTCAAATTTCAGGGTGAACCACCATGATTAGAATAAATCTTCAGGGAACAATCTTCTAAGGGGTTCTGCAATATATTGGCTTCACACTAAAGCCCAGTTAACAAAATTCAATAGCAATAGCACTTATATACTGCTTCACAGAGCTTCACAGCCCTCTCTAAGTGGTTTACAGAGCCAGCATCTTGCTCCCCAACAATCTGGGTCCTCACTTTACTGACCTTGGAAGGATGGAAGACTGAGTCAACCTTGAGCTGGTCAGGATCGAACTTCTGGCAGTGGATAGAGTTAGTTTGCAATACTGCATTCTAACAACTGGGAAGGAAGGAAGGAAGGAAGGAAGGAAAGGAAGGAAGGAAGGAAGGAAGGAAGGAAGGAAGGAAGGAAGGAAGGAAGGAAGGAAGGAAGNAGGCAAACAGGCAGGCAGGCAGGAAAAAAAGGGAGAAGGGAGGCAGGCAGGAAGGAAGGAAGGAAGGAAGGAAGGAAGGAAGGAAGGAAGGAAGGAAGGAAGGAAGGAAGGAAGGAAGGGCAATAGCAATAGCACTTAGACTTATATACCGCTTCATAATGCTTTACAGCCCTCTCTAAGCAGTTTACAGAGTCAACATATTGCCCCCAATAATATGGGTCCTCATTCTACCCACCTCGGAAGGATGGAAGGTTGAGTCAACCTTGAGCCTGGTGAGATTTGAACTGCCAAATTGCAGGCAGCCGGCAGTCAGCAGAAGTAGCCTGTAGTACTGCACTCTAACCACTGCACCACCGTGGCTCAACAATTCCGTTCCCAAAGCAAGCTGCATCCATAGAACCCAATGATATCATGTCCATGGAGATTCTCAGTCTTCCAGGTCATGGTTGTCCCAAAGGTGCTTTTTCAGGAGGCAACTGGACAACAACATCTTGCTGAATGTTCCTAGTTAACACTTCCAAATTCAATATAAGTAGCAATGGGGACAGTGGACATCCCTGTCTAGTATCTTTCTTGATATCAAAGTTCTCTGTCATGTCTCCATTTACTATCACTTTGGCTGATTGTTTAGAGTATATTGCTTTAATCATATTAATAAATCTCTCGAACCCCCACTATCCTGTCAGAGCTGGAAAAGCTTCTCGGATGAGAAGTGAAATGTCTTCAAAAGAAAAAAAAATAAGAAAGTCCAGTTGCCTCCTGAAAAAGCACCTTTGGGACAATGATATCATGGCTTAACATGATGGCCTGATTCATAGGATAAATAAAGTCAAAGAGTCAGGGGGGGGGGAAGGTAGTTAACCTCTAACAGGAAATGAAAGAGAGGATTATCCATTTCTGCAATATTTTTAATGCCCAGACATGTGAAATAAACCGCAAAAAATTAACCCAGTGTTGATCTTCTATCTCTAATCAATGGAAATAAAATAAAACAATAAAAAAAAATAAACCTTCAGCAACCTTGCTCTGAAACTTCGAGGACAAGAAAGGAACGCAACATTAAAATTCCAATTTAAGACTGGATGTTTATGGCTACAGTCCCGCCAAGACCTGTCTGGTGGTCAGCCCAGCTGAACTCAGGGAGTTGCTCCTAGGTCAGCCTGCGGTGGGGTCAGCAATTTCAAGTTACAGGCCTGAAGACAAAACTCCTTCTTTGACTTTGGGAGTGATATTATTGCTTGAGGAATCCAATCACTGCGTTAAACTGATAACACATGTCTATATATCTTAAGGGAAAGTAATAAAGCCTGCTGTGAAATGCTATTTCCGTAGTCTCTTTGCGGGAAGATAACTTTTTATACAAACTCATTTTTCATTTCCACGGCATTGTCTTGGTGCAGCAGAGGAGGACTTCACAAGACACCTCAGAAATGAGCCCGGGCTCACAACGGCAAACTCTTTGCATTATTTGTTTGTTTTTATTTATCTCCCCCCACCCTCAAGGTGGAAAGTACATTAAAGGACTTTAATGAGGAACGCGTTCAATCCTTTAAAGGAAATCAACACAGCTACATCTGCACCAGGGTTCCACACAGGTAGAAATATAGTTAGTGGCATGACCTGTTCTTAAACTCCGAAAATTTAAGAAAGAAGCTATATTCTGCTTAATAATAGGTTGTCCCTTGCCTCTTGTGGTTAAAAAAATTAACAAGAGGGAGCTGGAGATGATGGAGATGGAGGTGGAAATGGAGATGGAGATGGAGATAAATGGAGATGGAGATGGAGTTGGAGCTGGGCTGGAGCTGGAGATAGAGATGGAAATAGACGGAAATAGATGGAGATGAAGATAGAGGTGGAGATGAAGATGAAGATGCCTCTTGTGGCTAAAAATTGATGAGAGAGAGATGGAGATGATGGAGATGGAGATAGATGAAGATGGAGATGGAGATGGAGATGGATATAGAAATAGATGAAGATGAAGATGGAAATAGATGGAGTTGAAGATGGAAGGATGGAGATGGAGATGGAAATAGATGGAGATGAAGATAGAGGTGGAGATGGAGATACCTCTTGTTGCTAAAAATTGATGAGAGAGAGATGGAGATGATGGAGATGGAGATAGATGGAAATGGAGGTGGAGATGGAGATAAATGGTGATGGAAATGGAGACCCTATGGCCCTTCCTAGTTGTGCTGAACAATTTTCATCTCAAGCTAAGAGCAGAAATTATGAGGAACTCAACAGCATTTGGAAGCCTACAGTTGATTTTCCTACCCCTGTTGACCAAGAGATTTTTTTCCAAGAGACCCTCAAGATGTCAAACCACCAGACTTTCCTTCATCAGCAGGTTTTTTAATGCAAGAGTGTGAACTTAAACAACCCGTACTGCCACAGCTTCTACACTTCCACAGACTTCCCATCCTTGTCATCATGCTCCTCCTCATCATCAATATCATCCAGTTGATGCTGCTTACCATTTAGTACATTTGTTATTTTCCAAAACTGAACAATACACACCTCTTGTCTGACCTTTTCTGTGAGCAGAATCCCCCCAAAAAATGCTTTTGGAGAAGCAGATCTCGTCCTACTTAACCTGCTCAGCAGAAACAAAGGAAGAGAACTGAGATACAAGGAAGAAATAAGAGTCTGGAGTTGCCTCTTTCTCCTCTCTTTTACAACTCACCGCTTCTGAAAGGAAGCGGCTCCTAATGTATGAAAGATGATTTCCCAATGAGTTACACCGCTGTGAAATTCTATTTACTCTGCATTTATTTTTCTATTACCGACAACTTTGGGAGCAGATTTCTGAAAAGCTCCTTGAAATAGGAGAATCAATTTGATAGAACTCCTATACTTTAGAATGTGCTGTATTGACAGGGGTTGGAATCTCTAGCTGTAATAATAACATGTGGACAATACTCGCATCCAAACGGTTTTATTGTTTTCTTGAACACTGCACAATCCTTCCTCCCCCAAACACACACACACACACACCCCTCCGAGTAATAGCCATGATATCTATCATGCTGGTGGAAACACAGATGAAAAGAATGGAGCTTGATTGGAAATGAAGGGCAAGTGGCCGTCACTTGGGGAAAGGTGTATCATTTCTAACCAATAAATGTCAATTTTTCTTAGCAATCCTCCCTCCCTCTCTTCCTTCCCTCTTTCTCCTTCCTTCCTCCCTTCTTCTCCTTCCCCATTCCTTCCTCTCCCACCTCCCTCCCTTCCTTCCCTTCTCCCTTCTTTCTTCCTTCCTTCCCTTCCCTTCCTTCCTTCCCTCACCTTCTTCCCTCCCTCCTCCCTCCCTTCCTTCCTTCCTTCCTTCCTCCCTCCTTTCCTTTCTTTCTTCTTCCCTTTCCCCTTCCTCCCCTTTCCCCTTCCTTCTTCCTTCCATCCCCCTTCTTTCTTCCTTCCTTCCTTCCCCCTCCCTCTCTCCCTCCCTCCCTTTCTTTCTTTCTTTCTTCCTCCTTCTTCCTTCCTCCTTCTCCCTTCCTCCCTTCCTTCCTTCCTTCCCTTCTTCCTTCCATCCTCTTCCTCCCTTCCTTCTTTTCCCCTTCCTCCTTCCTTTCTTCCTTCTTTCCTTCCTTCCTTCTTCTACCTTCCTTCCTTCCTTTCCTTCCCTTTTCTCCTTCTTTCCTTCCTTCTTCCCTCAATCCCTTCCCCCTTTTCTTCCTTCCCCATTCTCCCTTCCTTCTTCCTTCCATCACCTTCCTTCCATCACCTTCCTTCCTTCCCTCCCTCCCTCCTTCCTTCCTTCCTTTCTTCCCTCCCTCCCTCCTTCCTTCCTTCCTTTCTAATTACCTACCTACCTCAAACGTCCACCAAAATCATTCAAGAAATTCTCAATCGAGCAACGGTTAGCACAGACACTCCCTAACCCCAGCAACCAACCCAACATCAGCTAATACCGTTGCTCAGCGTGACCAAGATTGTCTTTGCTAACAAGTTCAGAAGGAATAAAACGGTTCATTGTTGCTTTTGGCAGATTGAATATTAGAACCCATTAACCCAACTTTGCTCTTGTTATCTCAAATTGAGCATGGACACTTCTACAGAGTTCTTGAATCCTGCACCGGGGCAGCAATTAATCAGAACGGCAATAGCCGCCAATATTATGACACCCCTCAATACAAATCGTTAGCCAGGTTGTGCAAATGCCAGAGCTGAAATTAAAATATTTTTGTGCAATTAATACCTCCGGTTCTAATGTGTTTGCTTCCCTGCCATTAAAGCTACATTATGTTGTGTTTTTTTTTATACCTTCCATCATAAATCAAAGCCTCACACAGAACCACTTCCCTGACAGGTGCCTTGCACAAAAGATGAGAGCGGTTGAAATGATCATCCATTTTGAAAAAGCAAGCTGACAGGGAAAGACATGGTGATGTATTCACCTCGTTACCATACATGGACGGCAGCAGAAGACTTATTTTGAGCTCGTTTTGAGTGTTAGGCCTGCTGGTAGTGATTAAAAAAGCAGGAAAAAACACGTTTTCAAATGCGCAGAAAGTATCTTCTCAAAGGCACATGGTAATATGTACAGAGGTGGGTTCTTACCGGTTCTATCCAGTTCTTTAGAACCGTTAGTAACTCGGCAATGACGTCACGGAGCCGGTTCTGTCGGTGTCTCCGTGGGCGCCGCCATCTTGGATTTTGCTTCTGTGCATGCGCAGAAGCTAATTTTTGCTTCTGCGCATGTGCAGAAGCTATTTTTTGATTGCTGCGGGCGTGCACAGCATGACCCTGAGCGAACCGGCAGCAAAAGAACCCAGAATCCACCCCTGAATATGTAGTATGCTCATATGTTGTACTCATACATTGATTTTAAAGATTCAAGGTCTCCTCTCCTTTCTCCTTCTCCTCCTCCTTCTCCTTTTTTCTTCTTCTTCCTCTTCCTCTTCTTCTCTCCTCCTCTTCTTCTTTTTCCCCTTCTTCTTCCCCTTCTTCTTCTCCTTCTTCCCCTCCTTCTTCTTCTTCTTCTTCTTCTTCTTCTTCTTCTTCTTCTTCTTCTTCTTCTTCTTCTTCTTCTTCTTCTTCCCTCCTCCTCCTTCTTCTTCTCTCCTCCTCCTTCTTCTTCTTCCTCCTCTTCTTTCTTCTCCTCCTCCTTTTTATTATTGTAACAAGAGTTACACTAATATCAAAAGAAATGGTGGAATAGAATCATTTTTAAAAGGATGCAAAAGAAGGGACAAAATGAAATCTGAAAAAGTTAAAATAATGTTTTTATTTATTTTAGATAATTAAATTGAATTGTTAAATTGTCCTACAGTGAGTTGTCCCACAGCGAGTTGGCCATGGCGAGTTGTCCCAAGTCGAGTTGGCCATGGTGAGTTGGCTGCAGCGAGTTGGCTATGGAGAATTGTCCCATTCCAGAAGTGTGCAGGCATCTCCTACGTTCATTGTAGAAGCAACTGGTGGTTTAGAAAAGAGGTTGACCTCTACTGGGGCTATGAATGGTGGAAAGTCATCAAGTTGACCATCTGTTTGCTCAGCTGATGACAATCTAGGCTCACTTGTTCTTTCTGCCCCATCCTAAAATTTTCCTTCTCAAAACTATATTCCAAGGACAAACGTGCATTAACTTACAGAGATTTGGAGGTCAGGGACCTTGACAAGAGAAGGCTGGTTTCTGACGTTAATTGAAGAAACATGAGCTAAGTAGAGGCAAAACAAGTAGTCAGAGCACTCCAGCAGACAATTAAGATAAAAGCCAGAAGAGAGGAGAATGGGGCCAATTTAAGCCATTAAACAATTATCACCATTTCATTCATCAGCCGAATTCCATTCCATACCTCTTGAAGATCAAGAGGTTCGTAATTATTGCCACAATATCTGATTGGAGGAATACAAGAGTTAACTTTTTTTTACCATTCTTCACCTTATGCCTTGAAAATAATAATTGCAGAGGGGAAAGAAGCTGGAAATTATTCAAAGGTCTTTCAGGCTTTATTATAGCCTTGGTCTGCCACCGAGATTATAAGGCTGAACACTTGCTGAGAAGGGGATTTTTAAGGGCGTATATTGTTGCAAGAGCCTCGAAGTTCTAACCCGTGGAAAATAAAATAGGAATCCATGCTCAGGGATGGCATCCAGTGACCCACTTAGCCAGGGGTGGACTGCTGGGGGTTCGCAGGGGTTCGGGAGAACCTGTAGCTAAGATTCTGTGCAGTTTGGAGAACCCTCATATCCCATTCCTGGCTGGCCCCGCCCTCCCCACCCCGCCCCTCGCAGGAGTCCCCACGCAGCCCGTTTTGGATGCAGGTAAGTGCAGGGCGCACACGGAGGCTTGGGGAGGGTGAAAAACGGGCCTACTGGAAGTTTGGGAAGGCCAGAAACAGGCCCATTTCTGGCCTCCAGAGGGCCTCCGGAGCCTGGGGAGGCCGTTTTCGCCCTCCCGGAGGCTCAAGGAAAGCCTCCGGAGCCCATGGAGGGCAAAAACATGCCCCCTCCCCCGCCATGGTGCAGGAGGCTGACTAGGCCACGCCCACCATGGCCACACCCACCCAGCAACCGGGCAGAGAACCCCTTGCTAAAATTTTTGAAGCCCACCCCTGCACTTAGCATAACCTTTTTAGGATTTTCCACCTTTTTCCAAGAGTTTCTATCATCTAACTAGATTGAGCCAGACCTGACTCAGCTTGGACTCCTGATTAAAAACGATCCTTGGCTCCATCTGTTGCAAAAGGGACGGTTTGATTGGCAGTCAAGTGAAATGCAGTAAAGCAAAGCCAGAACTGAGGTGCGCGCGCCAAAATCCCTCGATTTAGTTCCCCTCCCCTGGGTCACTTTCCACTACAGGTTTCCCATTGTATAATCCTATTCAAATGAAATGCTTTGGAAAGGGTCTCTTCCACCGGCCTATCTGGTATGTATCTGCATGCCTTGAGGTTGTGTCTCCAGAAGGCACGGTGTTCTGACCCAGCCTTTGCAAGTAATGATAAGCCGCTTACTCGCGAGTAAAACAACCCCCTTTTCAAAACAGGGCAGGAACAGTCTTTTGTTCATGTGGATAAACAAAAACCAAACGTAATTAGTCCCGACAAACCTGGTTCTGGCCAAGGAAGCCGAATTGCTTGTTGTATATTAGAAAACGCCACTCCCCAAACCCTCCTGTTTATTTCCCAGCCAGGGAGGGGCTCGCTATCGTCCACGTCTGCCTCTCCCTGAGAGCCGGCTTATTGCTTTCCTTTGCTCTCCTCTCCTCTCTACGCATACACGCATCTGGGATGGCCCCCATCTGTTCCTCCCCCTCACTCAGCTCAGGCCCCAAAGACAGCTGCCTCTCCACCTGGGGGCAGACGGAAGGCCCTGGCTCTATCTCTGATGCTGTTTCCTTATCAGAGCCTTCCAAAGGCTCCGAAGCCAGCCCAGGGTCTCCCTCCACCTCCTCCTCATCTGACTCTGCAGCTAGCTCTGCTGGCAGCCGATGGGCCGCAACAGTCTGTTGTAATGGTTCTTCTCTTTCCTGCACTCAAAGTGCAGGTAGTCCTTGACTTACAACCACAATTGGAACCAGAATTTCTATGGCTAAGCGATGATGGTGGTGGTGGTGATGGTGGTGATGTTATCCATTTAGTCATGTCCGATTTGTGGTAATTCGATGATCCAGGTCTCTCCACATCTTCCGATCTTGCTCTACTTCTTTGAGTTGTTACGATGGACTTGCAGGGCCGGCCCAATGTGTAACATTTTCACAATGGTGCAATAGGACTGGGTGTTTGTTAATATGTGTTATTGGGTTAGGGATTTTCTGTCTTCACTGTGAGTTGTATTGTGTTGGGGGGGGTGCACTGAGGGAGCTCAACCAATGTCATTGTAGTGCACTGTTGTGCAGTGACAATAAAGATTTGAATTGAATTGAACAAAGGCTCCAAAGCTGGCCCAGGCTCTCCCTCCACCTCCTCCTCGTCTGACTCTGCAGCTAGCTTTGCTGGCAGCCGACAGGCCACAACACATGGGAAATAGCTAGTCTATCCCCTCTAAATAGTTCCCTCCCCCTTGAGTTCATGGCAAACTGGCCTCAAGGATTAGCAGTGCCCAAGCGGTGAGGTGGCAGTTCTGACAATGGGCATGCTACAGATCCCGTCAGCCAAAGAGTGTTGGCTGGTGGGAACCAGAAGATCCATTTTTTTCCACAGGCTCTCTGCTCTTTGGACCATCCTCCCGTTGAAGATTAGAACGATCCCGGCTCTGTTTGTTGGTTTCTAAGTAGTCAACACGCAAAATCTAATTTGATAAGCAGATCAACTATGTTCCGGTGGGGTTGGGAAACTCCTAGCTAGCCGGGAAGGAGGGATCAAGTGGGGAAATAGCCTTGAGTGAGTCTTTGCGCAGTCACAAAAGGCATAAGCCTGACCCCACCTAAATTCCATGAAATCTAATCTGATTGCTCCTAGGGGAAGGCAAGCAGCCTAGGCAGATTCTTGTAATATAGGTAGAACACAATAAAGTTGCTGATTTGGATGTTTCACAAGTGGATCTGGTTGCTTGTACCTGACAGGTGGACACTAAGAGATTTCATTGTAAAAGATTCTGTCTAAGGGCACTAAGAGATTTCATTGTAAAAGATTCTGTCTAAGGGCACTAAGAGATTTCATTGTAAAAGATTCTGTCTAAGGGCACTAAGAGATTTCATTGTAAAAGATTCTGTCTAAGGACACTAAGAGATTTCATTGTAAAAGATTCTGTCTAAGGGCACTAAGAGATTTCATTGTAAAAGATTCTGTCTAAGGACACTAAGAGATTTTATTGTAAAAGATTCTGTCTAAGGACAATCAGGCACCAAAATAATTTCTGTGAATACCTGATTCTTGGTGCATGAATCTAACTCTTGGTGGGGCCACCTGTATAACTTGACCTCTACCAGAGCTATGACAATATGTTACTTCCTGAGATTCTGCATCTTTTTACAAATACTGGGATTGTTCACGCTGAATCTCGGACAGACTTGTATTTTTCCCTTCCCATCTACTTCCTGTCATGTTGATGTAAACAAAAATATTTGCTTTAACGTCAAAGTGAATTAGTCAGAATTATAGCTTGTAAATCAAATTAAACATTTGCCATAATGAATAATTGCAGTTGAAGAACCGGAATTGTAGAGACATTTTTAAAAAATGACTGTTCATCAACAGATATAAAAACACAAATCTGATCTGGAGTCTTGAAAAGATCCTCTATTATCTATCTTATATCTTCTGTCTGTCTGTCTGTCTGTCTATCAAATCATCTATCTATCTATCTATCTATCTATCTATCTATCTATCTATCTATCTATCTATCTATCTATCTATCTATGTATCTATCTATTCTCTC
>QLTV01002006.1:190247-209767 GCA_003457575.1 Thermophis baileyi
AGAATATAAATACATATATACAGGAACAGGAAGTGCCTCACAGGAGCAAATAGAGGTAAATCCTAAAGAGGCAGGAAATGCATCACAAAACAATGGAGATGAATGCTAAAGAGGAATAAAGCTGCATACAAGGCAGACATAACACCTGTAACAGCAGGGAGGCCTACTAGGCCCAAAACAGGGGGCAGGGGTGGGGGGTCGCATGCGCGGGGGGGAGCTTGGGTGTCATGCGCGCATGCGCAGGGGGGGTGCATTGCATTATGGGTGCCGGCACGCGCGCATGCTTTCAGCACACGACGAGAAAAGGGTTAGCCATCACTGTTCCATGCCATTTGAAAACTTTTTACCTGGGGGAACTGAGTCTATCCAGTCTATCTGCACTGAAGGAGTAGATCAGGGTGTCCAACCTTGGCAACTTTTAAGAGTTGTGGACTTCAATTCTCAGAATGACTTGACTAGGGAATTCTGGGAGTTGAAGTCCACAAATTCTTAAAAGTCGCCAAGGTTGGACACCCCTGGATTAGATGGTTCTTCAGGAGAAGAGAACTGGACATTCATGGACAGTTTAATATTTTCGTATTGTTAACTATGTCAAAAAAAGGATTCCAGTAATTTGTATTTAGGAACAATTTGTTGGGGGTTATATTGAGGGGGATTTAAGAATTGGATTCAGGTTTATCCTCACTGTATCAGTTCTTTCTGTTGAATGTTAGCCAATAGCAGGAAGCTTTTAGAAGTATTTTTTTTTCCAGGGACAGGAAATGGGAGAATACCTGTTGAGAATACCTTTCACTCCTGAAATATTTATCTGTGGGGCCATTAAAAAAATCTGTGCCACCGACCATAAAGAATTATAAGAAATGAGAGCTGTCTCTAAATTCTTTGTGAAGCGTTTGACTTTTCACAGCGGCAGTCAATAAGCATGGATATCTGGAAGTAAATTCCCTTAAATTAAGTGTCTCTCCCTTCCAAATTAATGTATCTAGATGAAGACAGTTGAATGATCTTATGTTCTATTCATGCAATAAATATAGTCCTTAAAATCGGTCAACACGTGACACTTTGTTTTTTTTCTTTCTCTCGTTCTTTCTTGCAGATAATGATTAGAAGTATCTTTTTGTTCCTGGATCGAACTTACGTTCTCCAAAATTCAATGCTGCCATCAATTTGGTGAGGGCGGAAAAATAGTATTGATTTCCCGCTTCCGAACGCTTTGTCGAGCTATTGATTCATCGTTTTTCTCCCCTTCTGTCCTGATGGAGCGATGGCCCGTCCACAGTGGATAGAGAACCTTAAACAAAAACAAGAAAATGTGTTCTCTTTCCTTCGTATATTTCCCCCTGCCCAGATCTTTATTAAAATGTATGGGGTTTGGTTTGTATTCAAAAGCCAGTTCAAAGAAATAGCAAACTCTTTGAAAATATGTCATAATGAATGTAAAAAGGGACATGATGACTAGAATGTTACTTGGGTCTAACCTGTAATGTGTGAGTTGGCTTACTGGCTTCCCTAAGTTACAAACCTTTGTGGTTATAAGCTACAGTTTATAAATCAGAACATTCTGCCAACCCAACTAATTCTTCATTAGAAGTAGTCCTCGACTTACGACCACAATTGAGCTAAAAACATCTGTTACTAAGCAAAATGTTTGCTAAGTGGGTTTTGGCCCATTTCATGACTCTTCTTGCCATAGTGGTTGAATCACTGCTGCTGTTAAGTTAGGATGACGGTTGTTAAGTGAATCTGGCTTCCCCGTTGATTTTGCTTGCCAGAAGGTCGCAAAAAGGAGATCATGTGACCCCAGGACACTTTAACCGTCATAAATACGAATCGGTTGCCAAGCATCTGAATTTTGATCTCGTGAATAGGGAGATGCTGCAGCGGTCGTGTGAAAAAAATGGTTCTAGGTTGCTTTTTTCAGGGCCGTTGTAACTTCAAATGGTCACTAAACGAAAGGCTGTAATTTGAGGACTACCTGTAATTGATTAAATCATGACTATGGAGTTTCTCTGTCATCCAGGTCATGGTTGTCCCAAAGGTGCTTTTTTCAAGAGGCAACTGGACTTTCTGGTTTTCTCTTTGAAGACGTTTCGCTTCTCATCCAAGAAGCTTCTTCAGCTCTGAAGAAGCAGAAGAAGCTCTGAAGAAGCTTCTTGGATGACAAGCGAAACCTTTTCAAAGAAAAACCAGAAAGTCCAGTTGCCTCTTGAAAAAAACACCTTTGGGATTAAATCATGACTTTCTGAAACCAGCGAACGCAACAACCGACTCTTACGTTCTTTCTTTCTTTCTTTCCCCCCCCCCCCTTCCACCCTTTCAGGGATATGGGGCTGGAATTGTTTAGGACTCATATAATTAGCGATCAGAAAGTCCAGAACAAAACCATCGATGGCATTCTTCTCTTGATCGAGAGGGAAAGAAACGGAGAGGCTATTGACAGGAGTCTGCTCCGTAGCCTCCTAAGCATGCTTTCAGATTTGCAAGTAAGAGCCGTCCATCGGGGTAAAATCTGCCTAAAAATTAATTGAGACTTCAGCTGCTGGAGCATTCCGAAAGTAACGATCGATGTCTCTTCCCTTCAGATTTATCAGGATTCTTTCGAGCACAGATTCTTGGAAGAAACAAACCGTCTCTATGCTGCGGAAGGACAGCGGCTTATGCAAGAAAGAGAGGTATTTTATTGATAACTCGGAAGCACCACTTCTCTAATTCCTTCTTTTTGTGAGCAGATAGATGTCTTTCCCTGTTATCCACCCTTCCAAAGAAGCCTCCGTTACGATTTTCTCCATAACTTACTCGATCTTCCAGGTCCCTGAATATCTTCACCATGTCAATAAACGCTTGGAAGAAGAGGCAGACAGGATTATAACGTACCTGGATCAAAGCACTCAGTAAGTGTTCGGCCTCTCTTGACCTGCTGTCTAAAAACCTGGCAGGTGTGAGTTTCTCCGTGAGCCATTGGTTTTTGCTAGCGTGAAATTGTTAGCTTTTTTTTTTTTGTTTCCTTTTTGTCTTTACATGTCTTCCCTATCTTAAATTCCAGGAGGCAAAACCCTGTTTATTTTTGCTTTTCTTCCCAACCCTATAGCACCCTGTACAGATAGTCCTCGACTTACAACAGTTCATTTAGTGACCGTCCAAAGTTACATCGGCACTGGGGAAAAAGTACTTACGACCGTTTTTCATACTTACGACCGTTGCAGTGTCCCCCGTAGTCACCTGATCAAAATTCAGACGCTTGGCGACTTGTCTCGTATTTACAGTGGTCGCAGGGTCATGTGATCACGTGTTGTGACATTTCTTCCAAAGTCAAGCGGGAAGCCGGATTCACTTAACAACCATGTTACTAACTTAACAACTGCTTAACCACTGTGGCACCAAAGTTCGTAAAACGGGGCTAAACTCACTTAACACATGTTTCACTTAACAACAGAAACTTTGGGGTCCGTTGTCGTAAGTCGAAGGACTACCTGTATATCAGTGGTATTAATAATCAGGGATACCTTTGCATACCTGGAAAATTGTGTTTGAAATTGACTTCTTCTTATTAATTCAGTTATAAGAAATTATATCAGTCCGCTTGCAAAGAAAGCGAATAACGGTATATCCATTCAGTGGCTTTTTGCTTCAGGTCATTTTCTGGCTACCTAAATAGCAATAGCACTTATATACCGCTTCACAGTGCTTTACAGCCCTCTCTAAGCGGTTTACAGAGTCAGCATATTGCCCCCAACAATCTGGGTCCTCATTTTACCCACCTCAGAAGGATGGAAGGCTGAGTCAACCTTGAGCCGGTCAGGATCAAACTGCTGGCAGTGGGCAGAGTCATCCTGCAATACAGCATTCTAACCACAGGGAGGGAGGGAGGGAGGGAGGGAAGGAAGGTAGGAAAGGAAGGAAGGAAGGAAGGAAGGAAGGAAGATAGCAATAGCACTTAGACTTATATACCGCTTCACAGTGCTTTACAGCCCTCTCTAAGCGGTTTATAGAGTCAGCCTCTTGCCCCCAACAATCTGGGTCCTCATTTTACCCACCTCGGAAGGATGGAAGGCTGAGTCAACCTTGAGCCTGGTGAGATTTGAACTGCAGCTAGCAGTCAGCTGAAGTAGCCTGCAGTACTGCACTCTAACCATGCGCCACCTCGGCTCTAAAGAAGGCGAGAAAGATTTTAAAAAAAAACCTAAAATACCTTTTTTAAAGAAAAATAAAATAGGATAGACCACAGTAATGTTGTTGGAGAATGTTGATGCTTAAACTGTGACAATTCTTGGTGTGCTGCTTAGATGAATAATTTGAACGGTTAACGAGTGAGCAAAAAAGGATTGTAATTCTAACCGCTTTCTCCTGTAGGAAACCACTAATCGCCACTGTAGAAAAACAGTTGCTAGGTGAACATTTAACATCCATCCTACAGAAAGGTAACCCATCTACCTTTATATAAATCTTTTGTTTACTGCTTCTTCGGGGCTTTTTGGTTCCCTGGGCTGGGTGGAAATGACCCAATCGGATGCTGGTTCTGATTCACACGCGCACACACACACACACACACACACACACACACACACACACTTGTCTCCGTATACCATGACATTGTATTCCAGAGGGGCCTGTAGGTGACATTCTCCTTAGGGGAGGAAAGGAACCACAGGAATGCCATCGGTTGCACTTTGCAATACCAACTCGTGCTAAGAGTAGCCGAGGGGAATATGAATAGAATAGAATACAGAGTGGTGCGGTGGCCTAGAGGTAGAGCTCTCGCCTCACAAATCAGGAGGCTGTGAGTTCGATCCTAGGTAGAGGCAGATATTTCTCTCTCTGGGCACAATTGAGAATATATCTGCTGAACAAAACTCCGCATTGGCGACAGGAAGGGCATCCGGCCATTAAACACTCGCTAGCTCCATTCAGTTGCCCCGACTCCACCCCGCAAGGGATTACGGGGGTCATTAAACGACAAAGAAGGAGGAGGAGGAGAAGAATAGAATAACAGAGTTAGAAGGGACCTTGGAGGTCTTGTATTCCAACCCCCTGTTTAGGCAGGAAATAGGGAAGCAGGTAGTTCAAAAGGACAATGGTGGCTGGACCAGACTCAACTGCCAACTCTAGGATTTTAAAACATAACATTTGCCAAGCCTTAGGCAAGCCCAACGTTTGCCAAGCCCTCACCAGGGCAGAGAAAATGCTGAAACGTGTGACAGACACTTCACTTTTTCCCTTTTAAACTTTTGAGTTGCGCTCCGTAAAACAAAAGATTGTGTTAAGGGGAATCTTAAGAATTGGAGGCAGGGGGCACTCAGAACTTTTTATTTGCAGCCCCAGATCCTGTTTAGGATGTAACTGCTGAAAACAAGGGTCATTCTGGGGGGCCCATTTGGAGGTGGGAACCACACAACGGTGGTCTTCTAAATCTTAAAATAGATTCAATAGATTTTTTTTTTTTTTTAAAAAAACACCCTCATAATTTTCCCAAACCTTTATGGAAATAGGGAAAATCCTTCTCCATTTCATGCAGATGACATGACCCTACCCAGGGGTGAAATGCTACCGGTTCGGGCTGGTTTGCCCGAACCGGTAGTAACAAATGCTTCCGGTTCGCAGAACTGGTAGTAAAAATGCTTTTAAAAAGTTTAAAAAAAAAAGGTTCCAACTTGTCACAGCTGATGAACCTTTTTTTTTAATTTTTAAAGCATTTTTTACTACCTATTCGACCAGAACGGTGACTCTGTAAGGTTCCTGCTTGTTGCAGGGGCCATTTTGTGTGAAGTCCAGCTGCTTCTGCATTGTGTGTGAGTCAGTTGTGTAGGAGTCAGTTGTGTAGCTTTTGTGTTATTTTTGTGTAAAGTGTGATAGTTGTTTTTTGAGCTCTCTGTGACTCTGTGAGGTTCCTGCTTGTTGCAGGGGCCATTTTGTGTGAAGTCCAGCTGCTTCTGCATTGTGTGTGAGTCAGTTGTGTAGCTTTTGTGTTATTTTGGTGTAAAGTGTAATAGTTGGTTTTTGACACCACACCCACCCGGTTACATGATCACCAAGCCATGGCCACCCGGTCACATGACCAACAAGCCATGCCCACCCAGTCACATGACCAACAAGCCACGCCCACAGAACCGGTAGGGACAATTTTTAGATTTCACCACTGACCCTACCCCCTTTTTGCCATCACATTGCCTCTCCCCAGACCCCAAAAGTTAAGAGAGTTGCTAATACAGGTTTATCAGACAACCCTAGCCAGCTTTGGGGGGGGAATCGTGGTTATTATTACAGATGGAAATCCTGTCAAGGGAACTCTTGTGGAAATTTAGAAATGCTTCTGAAAGTAAAGTGGGGTGGTTTTTTTTAGTCCTTCCTAACGTAGAATATTAAAAGTCTTGAATATGCTCTGTCTAACTGCGGTGTTAATATTTTTTGAAACCCTACTCTTTAAATATTCTTCCTCCAAGAAAGTCCAAGAAGCATAGTTATTTCCCTCTCAGAGTATTATTTTCTCCATTCTATGCTATTTTATTAGAATTGCAATCACCTTTAAAAAAAAAAAAAACATGTCTTGAGTTTTTTGTAATGCAAAATTCAGGGTTTTAGTTGACAAATGCTTTGATTCCAAAATGGCTTTGGGGGGGAAAAATGTTTTCTTGTTCTCACGTTTCAAACTTAATTTTGAAATGTTTTGTCTCCGTCAGCCTGCCTTTAACTTAGAATCGTGGTGCCTTCATTTTGCAGGTTTAAATCACCTCCTGGATGAAAATCGAATTCAAGATTTGTCACTACTCTATCAGTTGTTTAGTCGGGTCAAAAATGGAGTGCAGGCTCTTTTGCAACAGTGGATTGAATACATAAAGGTAATTGTGCCTGGCTAATTTTCTTAAATTAAGTTGCAGGAATAAATTTAAAATCTGTTAAAGCAAAGAAAAATACTTGCATGGTAATAAATGTAGAGGTTAAAGAAAATTCCATATATATATTTTTTTATCTCACATAGCACATAACGTGCATAAACCATGGAATTTTGAAGTTTACAGATTAACAGAGTTGGAAGGGACCTTGTAGGTCATCTAGTCCAACCCCTGCCCAAGCAGGAGACCCTACACCAGGGGTGAAATCCAGCAGGTTCTGACAGGTTCTGGAGAACCGGTAACGGAAATTTTGAGTAGTTTGGAGAACCGGCAAATACCAGTTCTGGCTGGCCCCAGTGGGATGGGAATGGGGATTTTGCAGTATCCTTCCCCTGCCATGCCTACCAAGTCACGCCCACCAATCCACACCTTGCCCACCAAGCCACACCCACAGAACCGGTAGTAAAAAAAATTGGATTTCACCACTGCCCTACACCATTTCTGACAGATGGCAGTGCACTCTCTTCTATAATCTAGCTTGTACTGATTCCTCCAAGGAATTTTGAAGCTTGAGTGGGAAGCTTTTATCTTTGTTGAATCATTTGGATTTTGCTCCCAAGTGGAGCATTTTCGTTGCTTGTGTTTTCAGAAAATCTTGTTGCATTTGGAAAGCATTTCTACCCAAGTACAAAAGGGTTCTCTAAACAGCATGAGGATGCTAGCATATAAACAGGCGTCGTTACTTAATTTTCTAATTTTCCTTGGTGGGTTTTTTATTAACTTGCCATCGATTATATTAGGAAAAAAATACCCTGTGATGTTTTTCGTGCTCCTTTTAGGCATTTGGTAGCACCATTGTCATTAACCCAGAAAAGGACAAAACCATGGTCCAGGAGCTGCTAGATTTCAAGGATAAAGTGGATCACATCATCGACATCTGTTTCTTGAAAAATGAGAAGTTTGTCAACGCCATGAAAGAAGCTTTTGAAACGTTCATCAACAAAAGACCCAATAAACCGGCTGAACTCATAGGTACAGCATCATTCCTTCAGCAGCTGCCAAATAGGACGTTAAACTGGATGTATAACTCAAAATCCCTGAGGGTGTGTTCAGGGGTAGAAAATGCCCTAGCTTCGGTATTCTTGGTGCCCTTTTCTTCAAAAAAAGAGATGTCAAAAATATGAACCTAAATACAGGTTGCCTTCAACTTAACGGCCACAATTGAACCCCAAATTTCTGTTGCTAAGTGAGACATTGTTAGGTGAATTCTGGCCCGTTTTAGCATCTTCTGTGCCGCAGTTTTTAAGCGAATCCCTGCAGTTGTTAAGTTAGTAACACGGTTGTTAAGTGAATCTGGCTTCCCTGTTGACGTTGCTTGTCAGAAGGTCGCAAAGGGGGATCACTGCAGCCGTCATAAATATGAGGCAGTTGCCAAGCGTCTGAATTTTGACCACCTGGCCATGGGGATGCTGCAACGGTCGTAAATCATAACGGTCCTAAGTCCCTTTTTTTCAGTGCCGTTGTAACTTTGAACAGTCGCTAAACGGACTGTTGTAAGTCGAGGACCTCCTGTAAGGGATTTCACTTAACCTTTGGGGAGGAGGGCAAAGGCTTTTGTGAGCACTGAAGTGATATGATATGAGTAGGGGTGTCTCTGGGGCAAAACTGTAGACTAGTTTTCTCTGGTTTGGGGGAGAAAAAGACACGGGAGGTGATGTTTAGTCAATTAAAATGTTTTGAGCACTGCAGTTGTTATAAAAATGGCAGGAAACTGATGGTGTTTAGCAGTTACAATTGGAGAGAACTTCAGGAGCAGAAAAGAAAGATATTTCAGGCTGCAGGCTGCACTCCCTGCTTCACCCACCCACCCCTGGCCTAAGCTTAAAAGAATTGGGGTTTAAGTAGGGCAAATGATTGGGACGCAGTGGCTCAGTGGCTAAGACGCTGAGCTTGTCGATTAGAAAGCTCGGCAGTTCAGCAGTTCGAATCCCTAGCGCCGCGTAACGGAGTGAGCTCCCGTTACTTGTCCCAGCTTCTGCCAACCTAGCAGTTCGAAAGCACGTAAAAAATGCAAGTATTTATTTATTTATTTATTATTTAAATTTCTATGCCGCCCAACTCCCGAGGGACTCTGGGCGGCTTACAACAGAAATATTAAAAAAAACATTAAAAAACCTTATAAAAACATTTAAAAAACAATTTAAAAACCCATGCACACCATTCATGGCCGGATCTCGCAGGATTACAAACAGCGAGATCAACGGCCCCAGGCCTGCCGGAAAAGCCAGGTCTTCACCACTTTCCGGAAGGCCAATAGGGTGGGGGCAGTCCGGATCTCAGGAGGTATCTGCCGGTCGCTGGGAGCTATGTGGCAGAAGGCGGTCTCGAAGATAACCTGGCCCTGAGCCATATAGGGCTTTAAAGGTAATAACCAACACCTTGAATTGTGCCCGGAGACCAATAGGGAGCCAGTGCAGCTCGCGGAGAATTGGTGTAATATGGGTGTACCTAGGTGCACCCATAACAGCTCGCGCAGCTGCAGTCTGGATCAACTGTAGTCTCCGAACACTCCTCAAGGGTAGCCCCATGTAGAGCGCATTGCAATAATCTAACTGTGAGGTGACAAGGGCATAAGTGACTGTGAGGAGAGCCTCACAGTAGAAAAATAGGGACCACCTTGGTGGGAAGGTAACAGCGTTCCGTGCGCCTTTGGCGTTTAGTCATGCCGGCCACATGACCACGGAGATGTCTTTGGACAGTGCTGGCTCTTCGGCTTAGAAACGGAGATGAGCACCGCCCCCTAGAGTCGGGAACGACTAGCACGCATGTGCGAGGGGAACCTTTACCTAGGGTAAATGATTGTCGGTTAGATGGACAGAGGTAGTTCCCTACCTCTGATCTTGAATAAGTATTTGGATCCATTATTCAAATCTCTATTACCATTGTTGTTTTTCCCCCTTCTTCCTCCTCAGCTAAATACGTGGATTCAAAACTTCGTGCGGGCAACAAAGAAGCAACCGATGAAGAGCTTGAAAAAATGCTGGATAAAATAATGATCATATTTAGATTCATCTATGGTAAGAGCTGGGCTTTGTTTTTACGTTGGCCAGCCATTGCTTGTGGCCAGATTTTAGGTATTGCATACAAAATTATACATACTAGTGTCTTACCTGTAAATGGGTTTTTTTTTTAGTTTTAATCATAACTTAATGCCTGCGAACAACCGCTTTAATCTTAATGTAAACCGCTTTAAACTTTTTTGTAACAAAGTTGTCACAGTCTGGAATATCTTGCCCGATTCTGTTGTCTCAGCTACTAACTTTCACCGTTTTAATTCCAACTTAACATCTGTGGACCTCATCCCATATTGAAGAGGCTCCTAACGGGACGTGCGTAAGTGCACTAACATGCCTATTGTCCCTGGCACATTTTAATTTTTCTCATTTTGTTCATTCAAATTTGTAATTTTCATTTGACAAATTGAAAAAAATTAACTGTTAAGCCCATCCTTCCCCATTTCTCAAAGCAAATTGGCTTTCCGTGGAAAAAAAATTTCCAGGAAAAAAGTCCAAAACCAACAAGTGGCTGATGCCTAGAGGTCTATGAGATGATAGCTTTAGACCAGGGATGTCCATCATTGGTGAAGACCTGTGGACTTCAACTCCCAGAATTCCCCAGCCAGCATGGCTGGCTGGGGAATTCTGGGAGTTGAAGTCCAGAAATCTTAAGAGTTGGCCAAGATTGGACATCTCCATTTTATGTGTCAAAACCAACTTTCCGTTTCTACAGGAAAAGATGTTTTTGAGGCCTTTTACAAAAAAGATCTCGCCAAGCGACTCTTGGTAGGCAAAAGTGCATCTGTAGATGCTGAAAAATCCATGCTGTCAAAACTCAAACATGGTAAGGTTTGTTTGTTTTTAATGCACCTTCCACAAATGTTGCTCGTGTCGTTTGTAACCTGACAATTTACCTGTTTTAATATGGAGTCTTTTCCGATATAAATTTAAACCTGTGTAAAAAATACAAAAAACAGAACTGATAAAGCATTTCTGCTTGCAAAATGGGTGCAGGTATTCATAAATTCTTTCTTTTCTGAGGGATTCATGTCTAATCCCAGTCAAGGGATTGCTAATTATGTCACATTCTGCATCCTAAATCTAAGATTGAATCTTCTGAAGCTATTTTATAGCCTTCCATCCGATTCTTGTGCAATTAGTTTTCCTAGCTTGTAACCAAAGCACAGAATGAGTGAAATGCTTACAAATATATTGCATTTTGTTTATAAAACTATTTACAGCCTCGTACCTCGCAACACAATAAATATGTCAGTCAGTCTTGTAAAACAAGGATAGGAATTTGTTTCCCCCTTGGGAGTTTGGGAGAATTGTTTATAATGGCAATTGAGCGGTTGGTTACACGACAGGTTTTTATAAAGCTTTCTGCCTCAGAATAGAGGAAACTTTGCCACGAATTTGCAACCATAATGTCAAAGGATGCCCAGCCCATCTGACGCCACAGGTGTCCCCGTCTCTGATTTAGGATGCTTACAAGACATTGCAGTTTGTTCTATTATAGTTGGCCTCAACGTACGACCACAATTGAGCCCAAAATGTATGCTGCTAAATGAGAAATTTGTTCAGGGAGTTTTGCCCCGTTTTACGACTTTTCTTGCCCCGTTTGCTAAGTGAAGCACTGCGATTGTGAAGTTAGTTAACCCGGTTGTGAAGTGAATCTGGCTTCCCCCTTGACTTTGCTTGTCAGAAGGTCGCAAAAGGGGATCACGCGACACACACACACACACACCCCGGGACATTGCAACCGTCGTAAATATGAACCCGTTGCCAAGCGTCCGAATGCGAATCACATGACCCCGGGGATGCTGCTACGGTCCTAAGTGTGAAAAACAGCCATAAGGCACTTTTTCCAATGCCGTCGTGACTTCGAATGGTCACTAAGCAAACTGTTGTAAGCCGAGGACTACCTATATAATGTAACCGCCGCCAGAATGCTGCCATAATCTTCAGCCGTTCCAAAGCAGAATACTTCTAAAAAGCGTCAGCTTGCAGGAGGATTTTTATAACGGGACATTAAGCAGGTGACAAATGATGAAACGCTTTTTAATAGTGCTTTTAATCTAACTGCTCTCTTTGCAGAATGCGGTGCTGCTTTCACCAGCAAACTTGAAGGAATGTTTAAAGACATGGAGCTCTCTAAAGATATTATGATACAGTTTAAGCAAGTAAGGAAGCAAAGTCTGCCATCATCATTTGTTTCCCTTCGGCAAGCCTTTCCTCTCTAGACCGCTTCTTTCTATTCTCCTACTATCTTCATTTATTTTTATTTTATTTTATTGGTAATACCCTTCCTATTTTACTACGGAGTTCCTCTGGGGAAGTCGTGCCTAAAAGAACTGGGTCGCTGATTCATTACATAACTCTCTGGTGAGCTCGCCAGTTTCCCAGCACCCTTAAAAGTGCTGCGGGAATAAAACGGGAAAAAATTGAAAGAATTCCTTTCTAAGTCGTCATCCTCCTCTTTTAGCAATAGCACTTAGACTTATATACCGCTTTATAGTGCTTTTACAGCCCTCTCTAAGCGGTTTACAGAGTCAGCATATTGCCCCCAACAATCTGGGTCCTCATTTTATCCACCTCGGAAGGATGGAAGGTTAAGTCAACCTTGAGCCTGGTGAGATTTGAACTGCCAAATTGCAGGCAGCCGATAGTCAGCAGAAGTGGTCTGCAGTACAGCACTCTAACCACTGCACCATCGAAGCCCTATAACCACCCCATAATCCCTTGCGGGGTGGAGAGTCTGGGCAGCTGCATGGAGCTGAGTGCTTACTGGCCGGATGCCCTTCCTGTCGTCAATTCCTGTCTAAGTAGTTTGGAGAAAACAATGCAAATGTGCTTGTAGTTCTGAACGGTCATCCTTTGTGTCTTTGACTCTGTCGTAGTATATGCAAAATCAGAATGTACCTGGTAACATTGAACTCACCGTGAATATCTTGACCATGGGCTACTGGCCTACCTACGTGCCTATGGAGGTCCACCTACCATCGGAGGTAAGAAAATTGTACAATAGCTTTGAAACGGAAGAACTCTGTAGCTGTCCTTCAAGGATCAGATAAGGAGAGTAATGCCATAGTTAATAATTAAAATATATCAGTAAGGTTTGTAATTCCCCTCCCCATTCACGTAAATCTCATCGGTTTTGTTATCTTATAAAATGCCGGCATGAAAGTCATTTTAGCTAAATCGGCGCTCGGATTTAAAAAGTGCAATTATAGGTTCAGCTTGAGTCAGGCAAAAAGAAAGAAGAAGAGAAAGGGGGTGGGAATAGGTTTATTTTATCTTTAAAATCCGTGTTTCCATTCTGTTCAGATGGTGAAGCTGCAGGAAATATTTAAGACTTTTTATCTGGGAAAACACAGTGGCAGGAAACTTCAGTGGCAATCAACATTGGGACACTGTGTATTGAAAGCTGAATTTAAAGAGGTAAGGTTTGCTCTGGGGTATTTTTTTTTTTTTACCGCAGGTGGAAACCATTTTGCAGATTTGAAAGTCGTACCGGAATCTTTGAAAGAACTTTTGTATCCTTAAACTGTGTTCAGCTGTCTTGAGCTTTAAATGATTTACAGCTGGTCTTCCAATTATGACCATAATATGGGATTAGAATTTCTATTGCTTAGCAAGGCAGCTGCAATGGTCATAAGTGCGAGGACCGGATGTAAGTCACTTTTTCAGCGCCAATATAACTGTCATGGCTGGTCGGGGAATTCTGGGAGTCGAGGTCCGCACGTCTTCAAGCTACCAAGCTTGAGAAATGCCGCCATAGATCGTAAGAACTTTAGTGTCGTGATAACAGTGATAATTGCAGATGTTATTTCTGCAAGTGCTCGGAGATGGATAACCTTGAAGCAAGCATTTCGCCATGAGGTTTTCACCCATTCGGGTTTGTTCAATTCGTTTTTTTCTTTCCGGCAGGGCAAGAAAGAGCTCCAGGTGTCTTTGTTCCAGACTTTAGTGCTACTTATGTTTAACGAAGGCGAAGAATTCAGTTTAGAAGAAATAAAACAAGCGACCGGAATAGGTCAGTATTTTGAGGGCTGCTCGTAATGTCCGAGCATGCACAGTTCAGATACTGAAGCGTGCATTTCTCTCCCTCTCTTTGTGTGTGTTTGTCTTCTCTCTCTCTCTCCCTCTCTCTCTCTGCTACAGAGGACGGAGAGCTAAGGAGAACCCTCCAGTCATTAGCCTGCGGCAAGGCCCGAGTGCTGGCCAAAAGTCCCAAAGGCAAAGACGTAGAAGATGGAGACAAATTCACTTGCAATGACGACTTCAGGCATAAACTCTTCCGGATAAAAATCAACCAGATCCAAATGAAAGAAACGGTAATTTGTTTTCCTTTCAGATTTTCTTCAGAAATACCCTGGGCTAAAACGAGGGGTCTCCAACCATGGCATTTGTGGACTTTATGACTTGTGGACTTCAACTCCCAGAATTCCTCAGCCAGCATGGCTGGCTGAGGAATTCTGGGAATTGAAGTCCACAGCTCATAAAGTTGCCAAGATTGGAGAGCCCTGGTTTAAAAGAAATTGGTACCCTTAAAACCCAAACACTGATACTTTTGAACATCCCAAACATCCCAAGCAATAGCACTTAGACTTATATACCGCTTCACAGTGCTTTACAGCCCTCTCTAAGCGGTTCACAGAGTCAGCATATTGCCTCCAACAATCTGTGTCCTCATTTTACCCACCTCAGAAGGATGGAAGGCTGAGTCAACCTTGAGCTGGTGAGAATGGAACTGCCAAATTGCAGGCAGCCGGCAGTCAGCAGAAGTAGCCTGCAGTACTGCACTCTAAGCACTGCGCCACCGTGGCTCATAAACGAACTATAATTTAAATTAATTTATAAATGAATTATAATTTAAATTAATCCCGACACCTTCTAGGATTTTTGAATTACACCTCTTGGCGCAGGGCTGGGAAAGCCTGAATTAATGGATTAATCTCCTGTTTGCTTTTCAGAGGCCAAACCTGTTTGTTTTACTTCCACAGGTAGAAGAACAAGCGAGCACTACAGAGAGAGTCTTTCAGGATCGTCAGTACCAAATTGACGCGGCAATTGTGAGAATCATGAAAATGCGCAAGACACTTACCCACAATCTGCTTGTCTCTGAAGTATACAACCAGCTGAAATTCCCAGTAAAGGTAGGTCCAGGGTTACTTCTGAAGTAGAGCGTATGTTTAAGATAGGACTCTTCATAATTTTGGCTTCTTGTTCCCATTGTTTGTTTTTATCCTGCCTTTGTTATTTTTATAAATAGCTCAAGGCGGTGAAGATACCTAATATTCCTTCCTCTTCCTATTTTATCCACAACAACAACCCTGTGCCTGTGAGGTGGAACTGGCCTGAAGTCACCCAGCTAGCTTTCATGCCTAAAGCAGGACTAGAACTCACCGTCTCCTGGTGATTGGCCCAAAGTCACCCAGTCAGCTTTCATGCCTAAAGCAGGACTAGAACTCACCATCTCCTGGTGATTGCCCCAAAGTCATCCAGTCAGCTTTCATGCCTAAAGCAGGATTAGAATTCACCGTCTCATGGTGATTGGCCTGAAGTCACCCAGCCGGCTTTTATGCCTAAGGCAGGACTAGAACTCACCGTCTCCCACTTTCTAAACTGGGGCCTTCACCACTGGACCAAACTG
This sequence comes from Thermophis baileyi, assembly GCA_003457575.1. Classification (NCBI taxonomy): domain Eukaryota; kingdom Metazoa; phylum Chordata; class Lepidosauria; order Squamata; family Dipsadidae; genus Thermophis; species Thermophis baileyi. The sequence continues at coordinate 205,787 of QLTV01002006.1, forward strand.
GCTCTATTATGCCCATTGGCTTCTCTTTATAAGTGATGAAACAAAAATGACCGTGTCTTTCATTCAAGCAAGGAACTTTTGAGTTGTTGTTCTCAGGACAGAAGAACTTCTGGATCTAAGGACAAATCATTGTTTCCAGCTTTAGCTTCTCCTGTTAGGAACAAACCAGAGTTACATTGCAGTCAGTGCAGCTACCACAGATGGAGCTGTCGGACTGTTAGCTGTGTCCATTAACAAGAAAATCTAGCCAGACTGGTTTAGATTGGCAAGCACTAGCAAGCGAACTTACTAATAAGCCAACATTCTGTGCAAATGCAACCGTCCTTTGATTTATTGTGGCACTTTCTCAAAACCCAAAACGTCCATTTACTTTAATGTCCAGCATAGCTAAATAATTTGCTTCATTTAAAGTGGCAGAGGCTTTTTCTCAGGAAAATAACCTCTTTTTATTCCAAACGAAGTCAAAAGTAGTTCTTTACCTAGGTAGACATAAATACATGTCCCCGTTTTGTAGACCTTTATTTTTAAAAAAAAATATTAATTTATACATTTTTTCCTTTGATATAGATAAGTGCTTGGTCAACAGTGTATTGTCTGAGTCCATTTACTTATACAAAATCATAATAATTGTGATGATGATAATAATAGTGATAGTGATAATAATAGTGATAACGGTAATGCTTGCTTATATGTAATAATAATCTTTCATCATTTACTTTTATATAACAATAATCTTTTATCTTCTAATTTCTACCTCTTCTCTAACCACTGATAAAATAAGTCCCATGTTATAAAATATTCTGTTTCTTCCTTGTCTTTTATTTTTAATGTCAATCTATCCATCTCCGCACAGTCGTAAAATTTTTCTAATTATCTTTTCATCTGTAGGAATATCTTCATTTTTCCAATATTGTGCAAATACAATTCTCGCTGCTGTCAGCACGTGTACCGGCAGTATTAGAGTACGAACACATTTCTGTTTGTGAATCCAGGCATACCAAAAGAATGAGATAAAGCCAGCATACCGATGTGAAATGTGTCTTTTTAAATGTACTTCGTTGGTTCTTTTAAATCTGTTTTTTCTTTCCTTACGCAAAGATTGTTTCTGACTTCTCGTATTGCTTTTCAGCCTGCTGACCTTAAGAAGAGAATAGAATCGTTAATTGACAGAGACTACATGGAAAGAGACAAGGAGAATCCCAATCAGTACAACTACATTGCATAAACACACAATGTGTGTGCCTTTTTTTTTTTCCTTTTCTGCACACTGATGTTCTTGGTTACTGATGGATAAACGAGCCTGTTGATCCGATTAAATTAACCTTTTTTCTACTACCAATGACTGAATGAAAGCAACCTCTAATGGGATTGTGGGCAGGGGGGAAGAAATATAGTCGAGTGGTCTTTTTTTTCAGTGGCTTTACATGCCCGTTTAAAAGAGTAGTATTTACATTTTTACGAAGAATGCTGTTGAACTCTTTGCATGATATTTGGTATGAGCTGCGGAAGATTGCAAGGAAATATCCGGTCTCTGTAATTCCACCCCTTCCTTCAGGTCTAAAGGGACAGCCTCTCTTTAGCACATCATTCTCATCCCATTTTGGGGGGGGAAAACCCTCAAATGTGTGGCGTTTTTATTAAGAAAACAAAAACCCCAAGTTACAATCTTTTTTTAAAAAAAAAAAAAAGACGCTTAAACTGCATGCAAATTTCTAACTACTGTACGAAATTATTGGGTTTGTTTATTGGACAACAAAGCCGGCGTGGATTAGCAGTCTTCAGAATGGAAAGCCGCTCTCGTATTCCTAAACATAACAAAATTGTTCTGTAGGTGTTAGAAAGAAAAGCACGCCACTGGATTTTCCCAAGGTTGAGAAAAAGGACCTGCCTAAAATGCTTGGATTTGTGGTGCAAATACTACTGTGAAAAGCTTAAGGGAATTAGGCTGCTGCTCACCTTCCTTCATCCTCAAGTGTAAGTACTTTTAAAAAAATAAAACAATTCATGAGATATCAGAGTTAATTGTGAAAGGGGGGGGCGATTTTTAGAGGCTCATTATTTCAGAAACTCTTAATTAATGAACATCAGGGTGTAATGTGATAGCTGCACTGGATGTTTATTTTTCCCCCTCCCCACCCCCCATGCAAAATTAGAGGTTTTATACTTCTTCTGAATTGCACATGTTTTATTATTAGACCAAGAATTGAACAGGTATTTATAAAACGGCGCCTTCCATCCCATCCAGCCACAGCTAGGAAGTGAGTTGTAGCCTAAACCAGTGCTTCTCAAACTTGGCAGCTTTAAGATGTGTAGACTTTGCTGGCTGGGGAATTCTGGAAGTTGAAGTCCACACGTCTTAAAAGTTGCCAAGTTTTTTTTTAAAAAAAAAAACACTGGCCTAAATAATGCCTCTGCTCTCTCTTCATTGAGTTATGCTGGATTCTCGGGGGGGAGACCATTTCTGGATTTGCTGAACATGGTTCCCATCATAATGGTACCCCTTTCCCCACCTGGTCCCGTTAATAGGAAGCTATAAGTCCCAGACTTCCCCAGTCAGTTAAGCAGGGAAAGTCTGAGAGCTGCTTATCAGCTCTTCCAGTGTCTGTGGTGCTCTTCAAGTATGTACAATTCTAAGAGAACATCAGGATGGTATTAAAGAGCACCGAAACGCTGCTTTTGAATCGCAGCGGCTTCTCAGTAACCTACCTTCATTGCTTTTAATTTATTACATCAAATCTGTGGGTAGCCTGAGTTGGTTTTTCCATCAGAAGGTCCTGCACTGTTACCCGAGTGCATGCATCCCATCCAAATTCCTGTTTTTAATCAGATGCTTTAAAAAACAGTATCCGTGTTCAGTGTTCATCTCCTCTCTGAGCAGCTGGATCCAGTGCTAATCATAACTCTGGCCCTTTGGAGCTGAACTGGCAGGGTTTTTCCATAACTTGTCCAACCCAGAAAATCTCTGGATTGAAAATTTATTCAGACGTTAAGCCACCTTCTCCCTTCCTGGCACAGAACTCCAGTGGAAATATTTAGCCATCCATGGCCTCCCTAACCTGGTCATCTTGAAAATGAATATTTCCTGCATAAGAGCGACATTTAAGTACGAGATGTAGTCTAGTTTAGCAAGCCATCTTGCTGGTACATCTGTGTCTAGGAACTCAGGGAGACAAGCATTCCTCACAGCAATTGGGTTTTTTAAAAACCTTTTCTCCAATCATCGAGTGATGCTGGGTTTTTTTCTCCCTTAAAGAGACTCTGTAAAAAAGGAGAAATGTTCATAATAAGTCAGTTCATCGAATCATTTTCCCTAAGTGATGCTGAATAATAGCTATTTTTCAGCCATATCGGCCAGCAACTTTTCTTTCTGCTGGCATCATGTGCCTGCTTTATAGAGCCATAAAAATATTTATAATAGATATGTATATAAAAATTACTTTGACTTTTTTCCCCCACCGGGGGCTAAAGCAGAGACCCACAGCTTGTCTGGACATAAATTTTTAAAATCTTTTTTTCCTGTTGCATGCAGTTTATAGCAGCCTCCTTTGTATGAAATCGGAATTTCTGTTGATTTTAGTTTGAAGGTTTTTTAACCAAAAAAAAAAAACTTTATAGCCAACAAAATGATTTTTTTTTTTTGCTGATTTACATTTAAGCAACCACATGGTTTCAGAATTAATGGCAAAGGTGTTGTACAAAATTATTTGTTCTATAATATACACAAAGGTGCCAAAGTACGCAATAGTTAATTTAAAGAAAATAGACAATTGTTAACGTTACTTTAGCTGTGGTTTTATTTACCTTTAATCATCATTCAGATGCTCATTTTATCTGTCTAATGCGTGCCCCATTTCTGTGTGTTTAATGTGTGCTCCTGTCTCGATTTCTCCAAAACGCAAAACATTTTGTCTTTCTAATTTTCTTCGAAATAAAATGTTTTTTTTTTGTTTTTTGCGTTGGAAAAATACCACTTTTACTTTT
>QLTV01002006.1:224172-231672 GCA_003457575.1 Thermophis baileyi
TCAGTCTCAGTCTCTGATTCTGCAGCTACTCTTCTTTGTCCGTCATCACAATTAGGAACTTCTAAAAACTGAAGGTTTGCCCGGATCGAAACAAGCTTCTCTACCCTTTCACATGTCAGTTTATTTCTTGACTTAGTGTGAGTGTTTCCAAACATAGACCAGATTCTTTCACATGCTGCAGAAGATGGAGGTATCTGGAGAAGGCGAGAAGCAATAGGAGTCAGAGGCTGTGTTGTGCAAAGACCTTGCCACCATGTTGCAGGAGGAATATGTTTGGCAGAATCCCAGATTGCATTCCTGGACCAAATCCCCATATAAATATAAAATATTCCACAATGTGTTTTTTTTTTCTTTTTTCAATTTTTCCAATTTTTTGGAAAAAAACAAAAAAGCCTTCAGGAAAAAAACAGAAAAAAACCCATTTTTTTTTCCGAATTTTTCCGGTTTTTTTTCCGGGCCTTCACATCTCTACCTGAGAATCGAGACTTTCAGTTGGACGCTCCTGAATAAGTGGTTCTTTCTAGCCAGAGACGTGTTCCCGTAAAGCAGGGTGAGGAACGATGGCCCTTTTATGACTTGTGGACTTCCAACTCCCAGAATTCCTGAGCCCAGCTATGCTAGTCATAAAGGGGCCATCATTCCCCACTCTGCCTTAAAGGCTGCATTTATGGAACTGTTATCGGTGAGATGGGTTGGCCCCACCAAGAGCTACCTGAGACGGTCACCTCAAGCAGAAGAAGTGAGGAGATAGCAGCAACGTATTAGAGAAGGGAGCCACCTGCCACAAGACCTGTTTCTTTTAGGTTGTGATTTTGAGATACATGGAAGTTCCGTTGATGTCATTAAAGGAATATTCAACTGCCACCCTAGAAAACCATCGGACTTGGCATGGAGAAGGGTCAACATCTTCTCACCCTAGAGATCTTGGATTGGCCATGTCTCTGGTGTTATCTTGGTGTGACGTTTTCATGATCCCTTTTTAGATGAGTCACCTGGTCTGTAGACGCCCATGAAAACATTGCAATATAATCGAACATCCAGAATTTGTAACTTTCCGGAACATTTGACTTCAGTTCCCATAATCCCCAGCAGGTTTTCCAAAGTTTCGGGAAACTACAGTAGGTTCAGGGCTTCCAATGGGAAAAATACTGGGTTTGGTAGTATACAATAGCTTCATAGTACTTTACAGCCCTCTCTAAGCGGTTCACAGAGTCAGCATATTGCCCCCAACAATCTGGGTCCTCATTTTACCCACCTCAGAAGGATGGAAGGCTGAGTCAACCTTGAGCCGGTGAGATTTGAACCGCCGAACTGCAGCTAGCAGTCAGCTGAAGTAGCCTGCAGTGCTGCACTCTAACCACTGCGCCACCTCGGCTCTATAAGTACAATTATATAAGTAGGCCTCAACTTATAACTATTTGTTTAGTGGCCACTTGAAGTTGTAATGGCAGTGAAAAAAGTGACAACCATTTTTCACATGACCACTGCAGCATTCCCATCGTCACGTGATCAAAATTCAGATGCTTGGCATGTATTTATTATAAATACGCACATATTTATGACGTTCAGTGTCCCAGGGTCCTGGGATCACCTTTTGCGGCTTGAGCAAAGTCAACAAGGAAGCCAGATTCACTTAACAACCGTATTGTTAACAATTGTAGTCATTCACTTAACAACTGTGGTAAGAAAAGGTCGTAACATGGGAGCGAAACTCGCTTAGCAGCTGTCTCACATAAGAACAGATATTTCGAGCTCAGTTGTGGTTGTAAGTTGAAGATTACCTGTACTGTGACGGATACAAATTTAAGCGCTCTCCAGAACGGGCTCCTGTTTCAAATTTCTCTGTTTTTCCTCCCCCCCCCCCACCAGAGACTCTGTGTGATAATGACATGACAGCATCCACTGTTTCTGCGGCCAGCAAATCTATCAACCTGGCCGCCAACACTGGCACTGCAGAGTTAAATGCCACAGAAACGCCATCTTCTCCCACCATCCAACCAGAGGAGAAACCTGCCTCAGGAAGTTACACCGTCAAAACTGGCCCTGTTACCTGCATTTTGGCAAACATGGGTTTGCAGCTGAACGTCACCCAACAGGTTTAACAGATATACTGTTTTGGTTATTCCTTGGGCATTGTGGAGTCTTGTGTCACAGCATTAATGCTAATGGCGTCTACCACAAGGAGATACAGAAGCTGGCAATCTATGGGTTGACTTTAACCCCAATTGTGAGGTCCTCTGAAAGTTCTCATGAGGATGTTGGTGAAGTTGGGTGGTAAAAATGTTGAATATTGCTTTAGGGGTGTGGGGTTTTTTTCTCCTTTTATGCTAAAGTTAGAGAGAGAAGGAGCATGGAAAACTTTAGTTCTATGCCTAGGAAGAAACTCAAAAACTCATTTTAACCCAGCCCTGGATATCTGCACTAAAAGAAGGCTTAAATGATAAAAACTCAGCATTCTCAGTTGCCAAGAGAATCCTTGCTCTGACCTGACCATTAAGAGAAGAGATAGATGTGTAAAAACAACTAAAATTGGATTTCTCAACCCTTTTTTCCTTCCACTTACCATCCCTGCTTGGCTAAAAAACCAAGAGCAGGCCAGAGCAGGGAGTTAACTCATAAACGATTGCTAATTAATTCCCTTTGTTTTAAACCACTTGTTTACCGATTGGTTTTGCTTATTGCACACAACCCACAGTTGCAGTTCAGGTTAAGCACGTAAAGTTATTAAATGCACAAATAAAAAGGGCTTTGGTAGCTTTTGGGTGTCCAGCTCACCAGTAGAGGGAGCGTAGATTTCCCCAAATCTTGTCTGTAATCCTGTCTGTGAATCCTGATTCCTTGAGACTATAAGGTGCCTTGCCGATTGATTATGGACGATAGAAGAATAAATTTCTTTTAAATCAGTAAGCAAAGGCAGCATCGGCTTTGAGGAACACCCTCCTTTTAGAAATGACTCCTATATTTTTTCTCAGTGAAAAAGAATCTTTTTTTTTTGTTCCCTCAAAAATTTGAGTTAATTTTTTTAAAAATTGGCCGGGTTGATATTTTAATAGAATCTTTACGGTGATGTGCTTCGTTTCTTGGTTCTGGCATTGCCCTTAGCCATCGTGCACCTTTTTAAATAAGGTGGGATGTGGGTTTTGGAAGACATTTTGAGTTTCCCAGTTGTCTGTGGAGATTCTCAGTCATCCAAGGTCAAGGTTGTCCCAAAGGTGCTTTTTTTCCAAGAGGCAACTGGACTTTCTGGTTTTTCTCTGAAGACGTTTGTTTCGCTTCTCGTCCAAAAAGGTTCTTCAGCTCTGAGTTCCCCAGAGCAGGGGTCTCCAACCTTGACAACTTTAAGTCTTATGGACTTCAACTCCCAGAATTCCTCAGCCAGCAATTTGAGGAATTCTGGGAGTTGAAGTCCACAAGTCTTAAAGTTGCCAAGGTTGGAGACCCCTGCCCCAGAGCACAAATATTTTTGGTCGGCCTTCCCACCCATGAGAGGTATGTACGGTGAGACAGAATCATCCCACTTCTGTTGGTCAACCAGATCGGAGATAATTTTGTGAGCTTCAAAGCGTGAAGATCTTTGTGGGTGGGGATAAAAGACGCAGAAGAAACTCAGCTTTGAAGGGGCGCTGAAATGCTTCTGGTTTTTTTTTCAGGTTCCCATTATGATCAACTTCAATCCAAACAGCACTGTGGCCTCTGGTAATTGTGGCAAGACAACCGCTGTGCTTCGGTTGAGTGACGGAAACACTAAGGTTGATTTCCTCTTTGCTGTGGTAAGTAGCAATAGCAATAGCACTTGGACTTATATACCGCTTCACAGTGCTTTACAGCCCTCTCTAAGCGGTTTACAGAGTCAGCCTCTTGCCCCCAACAATCTGGGTCCTCATTTTACCCACCTCGGAAGGATGGAAGGCTGAGTCAACCTTGAGCCGGTGAGAATCGAACTGTTGGCAGTCAGCAGAGTTAGCCTGCAATACTACATTCTAACAAGGAAGGAAGGAAGGAAGGAAGATAGCAATAGCACTTAGACTTATATACTGCTTTACAGTGCTTTACAGCCCTCTCTAAGCGGTTTACAAAGTCAGCCTCTTGCCCCCAACAATCTGGGTCCTCATTTTACCCACCTCGGAAGGATGGAAGGCTGAGTCAACCTTGAGCCTGGTGAGATTTGAACTGCCAAATTGCAGGCAGCCGGCAGTCAGCAGAAGTAGCCTGCACTCTAACCACTGCGCCACCGTGGCTCACCTCCAGGGCATGTACCAATTGATGTGCCGACTTTATTTATTTAGTTTGTATTTCCCCCTGCGAGTTGATTCACCCTTTCCTACTAGAACAAGAAACGTCTGCAAGAGAAAGCAGGGAAACCTTTTCGGTTGTGTTGGTGGCAGCAAAGATGTTCCAACCAGCTTCTTCCAGAATTATTGCTCCAGCCTTAAATGCAGCCACTGCGGGTTCATTTTACAGTCAGAACGGGGGGCCCGTCTTTCAAAATTGGATCGCTTTCATTAAGTCATGAATTAACAGCCCGTTGCAGTATCAGATTACACCCAGCAGCACAGAGATATGCGACGGGGACTTCAGTCTGTTAGGCATTCGTTACATCTACTTCCATGCTAAAAGGCACTTGAATGCGTACCTGCCAGGGTTGACACCAAAGTGTCGTTTTTCATGGAACAAAAGGGAGGAAAAATGATTCAGTGCATTCATTGAATTGCACTGAAACAAACATGCAATAGATTTTTTTTTCCCCCTGCTCCGCTGATACTTCTCAGAGATTTAAGGTTGCCATAATCCGCCCTCTCCCCCAGAATAAATAAAATAAAATAAAATTGTACGGTATTTTTGTGCTGTTAGGAGTGGTGCGTTGGTATAGAGGTGGAGCTGTCGCCTCACAATCAGGAGGCTGTGAGTTCGATCCTAGGTAGAGGCGGGTATTTCTCTCTCTGGGCACAATGAGAATATATCTGCTGAACAAAACTCCGCATTGGCGACAGGAAGGGCATCCGGCCAGTAAACACTCTGCTAGCTCCATTCAGTTGCCCAGATTCTACCCCGCAAGGGATTATGGGGTCATTAAATGGGCATGATGATGCTTGTGCTGTTAGGTTTCCCCTGAAAAGTATTCTCGGTAAAATTATGTCCGTTGTATATGTGTTAACCGGGTTTCATTTTGTGAAACAGAAAAATTCTACCTCTTCGGAAAAATTCTATCTGAAAGGAGTGGATATCACTATGACGGAATCGCTAAATGGTAAGAGAGGCTTAGTCACTGGCAGCCTACTGCAGGTGTCCTCAACTTACAACTGTTCATTCAGTGACCGTTGGAAGTTACAACGGCATTGAAAAAAGGGGACTTATGACCGTTTTTCACACTTATGACTGCTGCAGTATCTCCATGGTCGCGGGATCAAAATTCAGGCGTTTGGCAATTGACTCATATTTATGACGGTCACATGATCCCCTTTTGCGACCACCTGACCAGCAAAGTCAACGGGGAAGCCAGATTCACTTAACAACCGGGTTCCTCACTTAACAACTACAACGGTTCGCTTACCAAATGTGGCAAGAAAGGTCGTAAAATGGGGACAAACTCACTTAACAGTTGACTCACTTAAGCCACAGAAATTTGGGGCTCCACGACGGCCGTACATTGAGGACTACCCTGTAGAAAGTTTTTGCTTTGTGTTTTGAAAAAAGAGATTTCTGGCAGCCCACCTGTCCATAGAAGGGGCTGGCTTTTCAAAGTTTGCACTTCTTAACAAAAAAAATATTTTGCAAGAAATCCTCCAAAAGAGAATGGCACAAATATAGGATATTGACCCTGAGGAGGATATCGTAACTCTCTTTCCTCACCCAGCTCCTAAGGTCAGTGAGTCATCGGCAAAGCAGGAAACCAAGAATTAGGTTGGTTGGAGAAAGTAAACATCACCTGAAATGGTTTGAAAAAGAAACCCCAGCAAAAATGCCTTTCTTTTTGTTTTCAGTGCTTCATTTGACTCTGGCTTCTTAGAGACTCCTTTGGTGCTTTTCTTTTAATAAACAGACAATTGTAACTCAATAATGGTGCAAACAAAATGCAGATCGGTTACTTGAATGTGTATCGAGCAACTAACTCCCTTAGCCACGGACAGTATATTGAGCAACTCATAAGCATTTAAACGAAAAGAAAGAAATGGTTAGAGATGTTTTATTGAACAAAACAACTCCCTAGAAATATGACCAGGTTATCTGGGAATCTTTTCCCCTGGCTTAGTTTTTTTTTGATGGTCAAACACAGAGATGAGTAATCCCCTTTTCACAAAACAGGTGTCTTGTAAAATATAGTTTCTGCTATAGTATAAAGAAAACAGGTGGTCAAATTAGATATAAGGAGAACCACTTTAGTCTAGTGCAGTGGTTCTCAATCTTTCTAATGCCCCCCGCCGCCGCGACCCCCGCCCCGCCCCCTCCCTACGCGGGATGAGGTGACAAAGGGGGCATGGCACCAGGGGTGAAATGCTCCCGGTTTGGGCTTGCCTGCGGGTCGCCGGACAGCTGGTAGCGACGGAAGCGGGAGACTTCGCCCACCCGCCCGGATGCCGCCATTTGGGTTCTTTTACCCTCTGCGCATGCGCAAAGCGTTCTGCGCATGCGCAAAGCGTTCTGCGCATACGCAGAGGGTAAAAGAACCCAAATGGCAGCGTCTGGGCGGGTGGGCGAAGTCTCCTGCTTCCATCGCTACCGGCTGTCCGGCGACCCGCAGGCACGGCCGAACCGGGAGCATTTCACCCCTGCCTGCAGTGACGATGGCACCAAGATGGGGGGCTAGCGCGCAGGGTGACCCCTGTGAAATGGTCGTTCGACCCCCAAAGGGGTCGCGACCCACAGGTTGAGAACCGCTGATCTAGTGGTTAAGGTACCAAGCTAGAAAGCCAGAGACCGTGAGTTCTAGTCCCACCTTAGGCATGAAAACCAGCTGGGTGACTTTGGGCCAATCCAGGGGTGAAATCTAGCAGGTTCTGACAGGTTCTGGAGAACCGGTAGGGGAAATTTTGAGTAGTTCGGAGAACCAGCAAATACCACCTCTGGCTGGCCCCGGAGTGGGGTGGGAATGGAGATTTTGCAGTATCCTTTCCCTGCCACACCCACCAAGCCACACCACGCCCACCAAGCCACGCCCACAGAACCGGTAGTAAAAAAAAAATGGATTTCACCACTGGGCCAATCACCAGGAAATAGTGAATTCTAGTCTTGCCTTAGACATGAAAGCCGGCTGGGTGAGTTTGGGCCAATCACCAGGAGACAGTGAATTCTAGTCTCGCCTTAGACATGAAAGCCAGATGGGTGAGTTTGGGACCAATCGTCTCTCAGTCCAATTCACCTGACAGGGTGGTTATTGTGGGGAAAATAAGAGGAAGGAGTATTTGATTTGTTTGCTGCCTTTTAATTATTAAAATAAATAAAGACGGGATATAAAATTTAAAATAAATGAAAATAACACATTTTCATCCAAGCTCACCTACC
>QLTV01002006.1:236672-240793 GCA_003457575.1 Thermophis baileyi
GATAGGCATATCAATACAAGGAAATGCTTTTTCCTCCCTCTTGGCTTGTTCTGGTCTGGACCCCAATCATAGATTTATAAGCAAGCAACTCATTGGATGTGAAAGGCCTGTGTTGCACTCCCAATGAATTTTCAAACTCAGTAAATTAAGATGTCTGGACTTCAGTTACCAGAATTTAGAATATACAGTTCATTTGGAGGTAAATATATATATATATGTGTGTTTTTTGTTTTTTTCTGTCGAATCACCTGGTATACCCAAATATGGGAGGGAGCATACTGCTTCCTTTTGCCTCCCCCCCCCCCGATCCAGGGGCCATCCAGGCAGTTGCTTACATGACAGACCATTATTTTCTATGTGTGACACATTTTTACTGATAAATAAATAAAGGGAGACTAGTATAGATCTATTTCAAGCTATTTAACTCTCATCAGCTAGCCATACCCCTTATGAGATTCAAACCTGGGCAGCTTGTCTTACCGGTATTAGGCAAATGCTTTAACCTCTAAGCCACAGGATTCTCCTCCCTATCAGCTTGTTCCAGGGAAGAGGATATATATGTTTTTGTTCTTTTTTCTGTCAAATCACCTGGTATACCCGAAAGGCAAAAGGAAGCAGTATGCTATAGATATATATATATCTTTGCTCCAACAAAACATACATTAACCAAGTAGATATTTGTTGGAGACTTAGAGATTGTGCTCTTCAGTCCCATGCAGTGAGCCATCATGGTCAGTTTAGTTGTAATTTAGTCTATTGGGTGAAGCCAATAATTGGAGCTTATTCTGATCCCCATGGAGAGAGCCACAACCTAGAATTTGTTACCAAAGCAAATGGCGCTGGTTATTCTCCTAAATGGCTAAATAAATGGAAATTAAATTAGCCAAGGAGGAATAAAATGGATTCATCGCGATGTCTAGAGATTTCCTGGAGATTTTGCTTTATCGGTTATACTGCACAATGATTTTTTGAATAAACCACAGTGGCCCAGTTTATTATTAATCCACAAATTGGTTTCCCTACCACCATGGCTGGAGAGTTCCTGCTGGTGGGGGCCCGTGGGGAAGGAATATTGCTTCCTTGTTTTGATTTCCAGCTCCCCAGGAACATTTGGAGCAATGCGGTGGACAAGAGAGTTGGCCTTTCCTTACTGAGTCTTGACAACATTGGGATGCCCCAATGTGGACATCCTCCAAATTGTGGTTCTTGAGGTCCCCAAATTCCAATCAGAAGTCATATTGGCTGGGAATTGAGTTTTATGTCTCTGGAGAGCATCTAATTACCTTAACATGTTCCATAAGCTTGGATTTTTGTTGAGCTCCCTATAAGTCTACAAGAAGCTCTCTTGGCCAAAGTGTCTGGGGGCTTTGCTTTGTTGTTTGTGTTGGCAAAGCAACATGGGTGAGCTGCCTTTGGCATCTACAGTTGGGCCAGAGGCCAGAATGATGTTCTCTTCCAAGAAGTCAACTCACCTGCTTAACTATGTTTATCACCCTTTCTCCATCCAGCTGAAGATTGCATCCCAGCGGTCGACAACTTCTTTGTGCCACTCCTGCTGGCAATAGCCTTGGTAGGCTTAGTTTGGCTAGTGGTGATGGCATATTGTACCAAAATTCGGCATCGTGCTGGCTATAGACAGATCTAGAGGCGGAAAACCGATGCAGGGTGAAGTCTTCCCTTTTCAAACCGCCAAGGAGGAAAGATTTGTGTCCTGAAAGGTGTTATTTCTCACACGTGTTTGTTCCTTTAAAAAAAAAAATCGCACAAAAGAGCTGTTCTACTGACTGAAAGACGAAAGAAAGACGTTGGGGTTAACGGTTGTTGGATTGGTGGCTTATTATGATAAGCTTAGAAGAGACGACTTCTGAATTTGGATTTAAGCCAATAGAAGCATAGAAAGGACCTGCCCATTTTGGGGTGATTGAAATGTGGCCAACGCTTGTAACCTTAACAATGTTCATAGCATCATTTTGTCGGGCTCCAAAAGGAACAGACAGAAGAATTATACTAAAGAAACTCAAGAAAAAAGAGATGCAGGGGGGCATGCTTCTGAAATATTTTTTTTTTCGTTCTGTAGCGGTGCTTTGCACCCTTATGAAAAAGCGTGTTGTTGAAACGGGGAGTTTTGTAAAATGCTGTTGATGTCGCTTATCTACAACTAAAGCGTTTTTGTGGAGGTTGAAATATCCTGCATTTGTTTTCTCTGCTGCTTCAGTTAAACCCCCTTGCAAAGAAGCCAACCAGAATTGCAAACCCATGCAAAAGTTTGATCCTCCTGCTATATATACCTTATTTTTCGGAGTATAAGACGCACTCCCCCCCCCCTAAAAGAGGGTGAAACTTTGAGTGCATCTTATACACCGAATATTGCTGAAGCCCCGCCCACCCACCGGCCCCCACCCTTTGGCCGTTTTCGGCCTTCACGCGTCGCGTTTTCGGCCTCCGAATGCTCCGTTTTAGACCCGTTCCAGGCTGCGGGGATCGCCACAGCCAATCGCTGCCTCCACGCGTCACGTTTTCGGCCTCCGAATGCTCCCTTTTAGACCTGTTCCAGGCTGCGGGGATCACCACAGCACATCGCCACTGATCGCCGCCTCAGCGCATCGCGTTTTCGGCCTCCGCACGTCGCATTTTTGAACTCCGCACGCCCCGTTTTTGGCCTCTGCACGTCACGTATTTGGGTGGTTCCAGGGCGCCTGGAACCGCCCCAAAACGCAACACGCAGAGGCCAAAAATGGGGCGTGTGGAGGCCGAAAACATGACGCGCGGAGGCCGAAAATGTGACACGCGGAGGCGGCGATCGGCGGCGATGGTCTGTGGCGATCCTCACAGCCTGGAACGGGTCTAAAACGGAGCATTCGGAGGCCAAAAACGCGAGGCACAGAGGCCAAAAACACGAGGCATGGAGGCGGCGATGTGCTGTGGCAATCCCTGCAGCCTGGAACAGCTGATTGGGGGTATTCCAGGAGGCCGATCCACCCGGCAATCAGCTGCTCGTGCTGAATCAGGCTGCGATAATGTGCTGAAGCTGACCTGGCTGTTTGCTATTTGCTGCAAGGACGTTAGCCAGATGAATATCGATGGATGCTGGTAGGCAGAGCCAGAATTCTTTTGTTCTTGTTTTCCTCCCCAAAAACTAATGTGTGCCTTATACTCCAGAGCGTCTTATACTCCAAAAAATACGGTATATATGTGGTGGGGGAGGGATGTTGACCTCCGGAACCAAAAAAGCATTGGCATTCCTAAACCAAGATCGTGACTCGGTGTAGACTTTGCCTGAAAATGTGAACCAGATTTTTGAATCCAGCAGCTGGCTTCACATGTGCGAAGCCACGGTTTATTGAAAAGGCTACATGATCATCGTAATCGTAATCGTAAGCCAACAACTTGGTTTAGCCAGCCACGTGGATCAGTGATTCTGGGTGATTAACCATTCTGGACACAGTTAAGATCCTTGTCTGTCTATCTTCCCACAAGGTCAGCTACCAAGAACTGTAAATTAGGAATTATGCAGGTTAATAGAGGGACTCCTCTAATTAGTCCTGTCTGGTAAGTTTTCATGTGGGAAACTCAGTAAACCAGGAAGACAACTTAAGAGCCATGTGGTTAAGACCAACCCACCAACCCCTTACCCAACGTAAATTAAATTTAAGAATACTACTATTTGCGCTTCTGCTAATTTACCTGCCCATACTTGCTTTAGTCACTATCTAACCCTCTGTCTCTTGTTTTGTTTTGTTTTGTTTCCCCATCTTTATCTGTGCAGCTGAAGAATGTAGAAGCTCTGACATTCTCTTTGTCATCCCTATTGTGATGGGTGTGGTAACTGGTGTCTTGGCTATTGTTGGCTTTGTGATTTTCATGGTTTCCAAACGCAAGCATCAAGTTGATTACAATCCTGTGTAAATCTCCCTTCCCTTTTTCCCTTCCCTTTCCTTCCCTTCCTCTCCTTCCTCCTCAGTCCTTTTATTTCCTTCCTTTTATTTCTCCCTCCGCATTTATGTGATACTCAGATGTTGTTGTTTTTTGAAATTAAAAACAGAAAAAAAGAACTATCCACGTTGCTGAGATTATTTTGGACTTGTTATGCTGTGGCTACACGGTATATATATATATATA
Organism: Thermophis baileyi; assembly: GCA_003457575.1. NCBI lineage: Eukaryota > Metazoa > Chordata > Lepidosauria > Squamata > Dipsadidae > Thermophis > Thermophis baileyi. The sequence continues at coordinate 240,792 of QLTV01002006.1, forward strand.
TA
>QLTV01002006.1:256547-268677 GCA_003457575.1 Thermophis baileyi
GGCCGCCCCGCTGCTCCTCCTCCTCCCCCTCCTCCTCCTCCTCCTTCTCCTCCTCCTCCTCCTCCTCCCCCCCCCCCCCGCAAACCTCACTCCCTTCTAGCATTGATGATGTTAACTAGTTGGGTAACAAAACGCCTGCAAGCAAACAACCAAGCTCAGAAAGCACCAAAGCAAGGTAGTATTTAAAGGAGAGCATAACCTGAAGACCAAGACATGAGCTCTTCTGCTGTTGATCGGAACCGAGCGAAGCCGCCCTTTCCAAGGGTTAACTGCAGTGACACCCCCTCCTCAAGGAGCCACTTCATCCCCCTTCCTCCTCCTCCATCCCAGAGATGGAAATGCTGGGGAGTCATCTCTACCCATTTACCAGTATCGCCACTGTCCTTTTTACCAAAAGAGCATCATTTTGAGCAGAGCTCACAAGGGTTAGGTACCGGTAGATATGCAGGTTAATCTAGCAGCAAGGACGATGATGGAGATGATGAGAGGAACACAGGTAGCCCTCGACTTACAACAGATCGTTTAGTGACCATTTGAAGGTTACAACGGCCCTGAAAACGTGACTTAACGACCGTTTTTCCTGCTTATGGCCATTGCAGCATCCCCACGGTCACGTCATCCAAATTCAGACGCTTGGGAGATAATTAAGAAGATACTGGATTGTGCAGAAGTGGACAGACTTACATTGAAGATTAAACAGAAAGGAGATACAGAATATTATCAAACGTGGAATTTATTCTACCAGTGGTTGGGGAAAAAAGGGGGTGGAGAATAAGAATGTAATCTGTACTGCTAAGCCAATAAAATAACCCAGACAACACGATGTTTATTCAGCACTAACAAAATGTAAACAATCGAAAATTAATAAAACTTTTTTTTTAATTCAGACGCTTGGCTTGAATACCTTATTCCACCAGACTTGAAATTTTGGGCCTAGACAACTTAGAACTACGTCGCCCTAGAACAGATCTAAATGTAGTTCATAAAATTATCTGCCACAATGTCCTACATGTCAATGACTACTTCAGCTTCAACCACAACAATACACGAGCACACAATAGATACAAACTTAATGTAAACCACTCCAAACTCGACTGCAGAAAATACGACTTCAGCAAAAGAGTGACCAATGCCTGGAATTCACTACCTGACTCTGTGGTTTAAACTACCTGCTATCTTGTACATGTTCGACAAACAAATAAATAAATAAATAAATAAATAAATAAATAAACAAACTGATATTTATGACAGTTACAGAGTCCTGGGATCATGTCATCCCGTTTTTCGCCCTTCTGACAAGCAAAGTCAACGGGGAAACCAGATTCACTTCGCAACCTATTTACTAACTTCACGACGGCAGCAATGCACTTAACCATGGCGGCAAGAAAGGTCGTAAAATGAGGCAAAATTCACTTAACAGCTGTCTCGCTCACTTACCACTGAAATTTTGGGCTTCACGGTGGTCGTACCTCAACCTGTTTTCTACTCCTGGCAAAATGGTTATATAGTCAACAAGCTACAATTAAGGGGATCACAGAATACAAGCCACTTTGTAGCACATCGCTATCCTGGTCAGATCTACGATATTCAGGAAAGCAGATTGCTAGGTACATGTAGATTAAGATGGCTGCCAAAAGCAATTTAATTTTACCAATGCTGTCATCCCACAAATACTGACATTGCAATTTTGGACACACGTTCCTGCAATTAAATTTCCTTGAAATCTCTAAATATGGCCCAGGGAGGGAAGGGTTAGTTAGCCACTTTGGTTTGCAAACCATGGTTTATGTCTTGCACACCCCGGCAAATCATGTTTTATTCAATTATATGGTTAAACAAACTCCAGTTTAATGTGATGCATGAATCTAGAGAATGCGAGAGTCATTTGGGATTCATCAAAACAAGCCGATAGTGCCAAAAAATACTTCGATGGCACATACCCTTCCGGGCAAGAATGCTTGAGTCAAACCATGTTCAAATCGTCTTCTTAAATCCATGAAGGCCCAATTTATTATATGCCTCAATGAAATTGGCCATATTTTGGATTCTGATTTCATTATTCCCCGTTGAAAACAACATCAATCAACCACAGCTTTTCTATTCTTCAACAAACAACGATTTCATCTGCCTACCCAACCCTTCGTATTTTTCTTTTCTCCTTCTAAATATTCGAAACCAGGGGCATCTGCTAAGCCCAGATAAAGCTGGTTAGTGCAGTTTTGGCACGGGTCTCCATCTATTAAGTTTAGCAATGTGGGGACACCGGAAGAGAATCAACACCCAGTAAGGTTAACTTACCGGGGTTTGGAGTTGGTTCGTGTGAGGATCTTTGGAAGCTCCAGAGGTGTCTTTTGTAGCCATTGCTTTGTAAAAACAAAACAAAACAAAAACGCAAAAGGGGAAATAGAATTAATACAAGAAGCCAGCTCCAGAATTAAAGCCACTTCTACCGGCTCCACAAAGTTCAACCGAGGTTCTTTTTGAACACCATCCAGCCTCACTATAGAAAGCAGATTCGAGTCGTCTGCTGGGAATGGGGGGGAGAATACCCCAAAACTGATGGTTGAAACTTTGGGACTTCTTTGCTGCCAGTCCCAGGTGACGACTGTTGCTCTTTCAATGTTGCCCAGGGGGAGAAATGCAGTTGGCCAGCCGTCAAGACGGGGATTGCTTTCCTCTGGCAAGTGACGTCATGCAATTCAAGGCTAAATAAGAGTTCGGGAGGCCTGTCCATCAAAGACCATTGAGGAACGCTAAGGAGTTTGCTGGAGAAAAACCTTTCTAGGAGAGTAGACCCATCCTGATTCTGTCTAGGCAAGCCGGGGATCAATTTTTAGACCGTTGTGACACTGTTGGTCTTGAATGGAGAGCAGAGACTGTACGAGCAAACGTGTTCCTGTCAGTCACAGGTGGGTGGACGGGACCATGGAGACTTTGTTTGATCGCTCTCGAAAGTTCATGGAATCAGATTTGGCTATATTTATCCCTCTGTGCTCATTCAGGCTGAGCGGACGGGATTCTGCGGGGTCAGTTTCCAAGCTGTCTAAGGTTCCACAAATCATCTGAAGAACCTCAGAGGAGACCCAGAGGCCTCGTGGCACGATGCCACGGTTGGGTGCTCCTGTTCAAGGATGGTTTTTACTTACCTTCCCTACCGGTTCGCAAATGTGAGCGCATCGCTCGCACGCGCCACCTCCGCGTATGCGCACGGCCTCCCGTGCATGCGCTTTACTCACGCGCAAGCCTTCCGTGCATGCGCCCGGCCTAAAAAATGTGCACAAATAGGATAGCATAGAGCCGGGGCGGGTAGGCGGGCCCACCCGCAATTTCCGCTACCGGTTCGGGTGAACCGGTCCGAACCGGCTGAATACCACCGCTGCTCCGGTTGGGTTCCTGGTGGCACGAAATGTGCCCTCCTCATCCCCAGTTTGGGAGTATCCAATGTTATCCAATGCATGCATCTTGGTATCTCACCTTGCTTTGGCTCTTTGGACAATAGCTTAATTAACAGCAGTTCTCCAAGCCAAACTTTAGGCCAGGGATGTCCAACCTTGGCAACTTTAATACCTGTGGACTTCAACTCCCAGAATTCATCTGCCAACCATGCTTTTTTCATTTTTCATTTTTAGATCGTAAATCCCTAGGGACTGAACCATCCATCCATCCATCCATCCATCCATCCATCCATCCATCCATCCATCCTTTCTGAAACATCCTAAACATAGCCACTGCTATGAAAATTAGAAATGTACCTGTTGTTTCAAAGGTTCTCTAATGTTATCTTATGTTTAATGTAATTTAAATTAATACCAGTTCAGTTGTTCTCACCCCACCCATGGGTGTCTGTCATGGTGCACATTTTGTCCCTTGCCGTCTGAAGCCATTGATATTAGAATTAGAATTGGAATAATAGACTTGGAAGGGACCTTGGAGGTCTTCTAGTCCAACCCCCTGCTTACGCAGGAAACCCTATACCATTTCAGACAAATGCTTGTCCAATCTCTTCTTAAAAACCTCCAGAGTTGGAGCATTCACAAGTTCTGGAGGCAAGTTGTTCCACTGGTTAATTGTCCTCACTGTTAGGAAGTTTCTCCTTAATTCCAGGTTGCTTCTCTCCTTGATTAGTTTCCATCCATTGCTTCTTCTCCTGCCCTCTGCTTTGGAGAATAGCTTGACTCCCTCTTCTTTGTGGCAGCCCCTCAAATATTGGAACACTGCTCTCATGTCTCCCCTGGTCCTTCTCTTCACTAGACTAGCCATGCCCAGTTCCTGCAACCGTTCTTCATATGTTTTAGCTTCCAGCCCCCTAATCCTCTTTGTTGCTCTTCTCTGCACTCTTTCTAGAGTCTCAATATCTTTTTTACATCGTGGTGACCAAAATTAGATGCAGTATTCCAAGTGTGGTCCCTATTCCCCTACTTTGACCTGTTGTACTTAATCTGCATCATGTGATATTTTCAATCTGCTTCATGGCAACCCCCAGGGAAAAGGATGAACTGCTCTCAGCCTGAAAGAAAATTGTCCACTCTCCATCAATAGCGGTTAACTATGAGCCAAGAACTAGCGGAGTTTTCCCAGACTGCTCTACGTAGCCATTTCTCCAGACCAGTGTTTCTTAACCTCTGGACCTTGAAGATGTGTGGACTTCAATTCCCAGAATTCCCCAGTCCATACATCTTCAAAGTCCAGAGGATGAGAAACAGAGCATTCTGGGAAGTTTAAGCTGGTCATAAGACTCAAAGAGTTGAGTCGCTCTCTTTAACCAATTAAATCACCAGTTAAACGAGTGGAAATTGGCTAACTAATGACGCTATAGGGCAGTGGTGAAATCTAAACATTTTCCCTACCGGTTCTGTGGGTGCGGCTTGGTGGGCGTGGCCAACTTGTAAAATGTGGTGAAACTCACTTAATGCTTTTGCTTAGCAACCAACATTTTGGGCTCAATTGTGGTCATAAGTTTTCTTTCTTTTTCTTTCTTTCTTTCTTTCTTTCTTTCTTTCTTTCTTTCTTTCTTTCTTTCTTTCTTTCCTTCTTTCTTTCTTTCTTTCTTTCTTCTTTCTTTCTTTCTTTCTTTCTTGTCTCTCTCTCTCTCTTTCTTTCTTTCTTTCTCTTTCTTTCTCTTTCTTTCTCTTTTTCTTTCTTTCTCTTTCTTCCTCTTTTTTTCTTGTCTCTGTCTCTCTTTCTTTTCTCTCTCTCTCTCTCTCTCTCTCCCTTTCCTTCCTCTTTCTTTCTTTCTTTCTTTCTTTCTTTCTTTCTTTCTCTTTCTTTCTCTCTTTCGGTGGCGGGAGAAGGAAGAAAGTGCTCTGGGAGGGTGGGTGGCCTGGCCCGGCCCAGCAGCAGCCCGTCCCCTGTCATGGGCTGGATGCGGGGAGCGGGACCCGAGGTGGAGGGGAAGGCAAGCAGGCGGCAGTCAGCCAAAGACCCCGCGGAAGCCGAGCGCGCCAGGCCCAAAAGGTGAGCGAGCCTCGCCATGTCCCTCCGAAGCGGCTCCTCGGACGAGCGCAGCGGGTCTTCCTCCCCCCCCCCCCCCCCAGCTGCAGCCTTTCCCTCCAGATCCTCCCCCCGGCGTAGATCCTTGGTGGGGCTGCTGCTGCTCTGGGGCTGAGAGCGGCGGCGGCAGCAGCAGCAGCTCTCCGGGACAGCAAGCGGATGTCCCGGGGCTGCTGCACATGCGCACCGCATGTGCACCATGGTGAGCATGTACAGCGGTCCCGGGACATCCGCTTGCTGTCCCGGAAAGCTGCCGCCACCGCTCTCAGCCCCAGAGCAGCAGCAGCAGCAGCTCCACCAAGGATCTACGCCAGGCGGAGGATCTAGAAGGTAAGGCCGACGCTGGCGGTGGTGGTGGGGAGGAAGACCCACTGCGCTCATCCGAGGAGCCGCTTCGGAGGGACATGGTGACGCTTGCTCGCCTTTTGGGGCAGGGCGAGCGAGCCGCAACCGGGGGACCGGTTCGGGGGCGTGGCCAGCCAGCCGTCGCTACCGGTTTGGCGAACCAGGCCACATGTCCGCTAACGGTTCTCCCGAACCGGTCCGAACCGGTAGCATTTCACCCCTGCTATAGGGGAAATGATTTATCACTTGTATCTTTTATGTACACTGAGAGCTTATGCACTGAAGACAAATTCCTTGTGTGTCCAATCACACTTGGCCAATAAAGAATTCTATTCTATTCTAAAACAACAACAACAACAACAACAACAACAACAACAACCTAAGTCCATTGAAATCCAGATCTGAGATTTGGCAAAATGATCCAAATTATTTTGCTGACTTCCAGCTGGGACCTCTAGCCATCCAGCCACTCTCTCTTTCTCCCATGTCTCCTGCAAATATGATTTATCTATTTTTCCCATCACTCCCCGCCTCCCCCCCCCCTTAGAAGCAGGGCATTCTACAGATCATCTCAAAGGAATTGTGCACCCCCACCGCCCGACAGAAAGAGGCCACACTGAAAAGAGGAATAACACTCTCTACATAGCCAGATAGATGTGTTTTCCAAAGCAGCTTCTATTTTTGGCTCTGGGATGATCAGGTTACACTGACTAGATAGATGTCTGGTCTTTTTCCCTCTTTTTAAATTATCTTCTGCCCCCTCCTGGCTATATCTGACCCTCAAGGAAAGGATTTAATCCTGGGAGAAACCCGACTTCACAGAACTGACTTCTGATTTTGATTTTTTTCTTTTTGAAAGTTTCCTTCTGAACCTTAAAATATGCCTGAGAAATCTCCCCCAAGAAATATACACCCTGAATTTTAAAATTCTGAGCCCACAATCTTTTAGATCTCAATTCTGTGTTCATGAGGAAGAATTCATATCAAAGGAACCTAAGGAACAGCTATACTTTCAAATCTGCTTATTTCAGACTTTATCAAGACAGTTTTCAACCAATACAGCTGTTTTATGGGGAAAAAAAAGCTGTTTTTTTTCTTATTGGGTCTTATCCCACTGAAGGCCTTTTTCCAACTACAACTACTGCAATACATTTCCTTTGGCTCACATGATGTAACTTTCTCCTTGTTTATGAAGAATTTTGTGTATTCCTTTAAAAAGATATTTGTTTTGCAAAGACCTTCAGCCTTGTGCTTTCCTAACTGATTCCTCCTCTTCAAATTATTTGAGAAGTAGCTTAGGCTGGACCTTGAACATCAAAATCCATCAGTCATGTCGTGGAAACTAAGTGCTTTTTTTTTTTTTTTTTAAATCCTCAATTACAAAACTGGGTCATTTGCAAATCCTCTTTCCATTAAACCTGCTCATTTATCCGAAAATACATCGGAAGGACCATTTATTGAAAATCCCAAACCCTTTAAAAAAATTAAAAGACAGCGAGGTAAATCTGTTTTAAGATATTCCTAGCGGAGGAAGCAGCCAAAATATACGATCATCATAAATATGTTCTTAATGAAAAGTTGGCCTGTCCCTCTGCAAGGCCGGCGAATAATGCAGGTTGAAGGATCTTCTCAAAGCCGACCCTGCAATCTTCGATTGGCTGAACGGAGAGTTTCATCAAGGAAAACGTGGCACTGATGCATCTAAGAGACCATTTTTATCTCCGGAGCCAAGATCTATTATGATCGTTGCCCTTTTGGGGAATTTGGGCTTCTGCGCCTGCAGTTTGCGTTCCAGGCGCAATTCTGGCTCTTAGGAAGGTGTTTCCCACCCCCCCCTTTGGCTTTGTATCTCCCACCGCTGCAGGGACAGCCACAGAATCCAAAAGAACCTGTCCCCTTTCCGAGCCCTCCACCCTGGATCGAGGCGCAAGGCTCTTCCAGGCTGGGAATCCGGCGCATCTCAACCCCGCGGGGTGGGAGCGAGCCGGCCGCGAATCGGCGCAACAGCTGGGACACCACCACCCCCGCCTCTGGGCGCGCAGCTGCCTCCGTCAGGCTCTCTTCCCCGCCTCGCGCAAGCGCCACAAGCCGCCGGCTCCGACCGGGAGCGCTGCGGGAGGATGCTCCGCGCCCGGTAGCTGTGCGCCTTGCGGCTCCGCGGGCCGGGGGCGCATTAGGCGCGCCGCCATGCGCCAAGCCTTGGCTCCGCCGCCCTCCAGTGCGATCCCGCTCTCCACCTCGGCCGGTGAGTGGCTGGCAGGGCGGTCAGGGACGGGAGGCAGAAGGGCGGCCGGGCAGGAGGACGGGGCGAGCCCCGCGGGCCCTTTCCAGCGAGCAGAGCGCGCCCGGGCGTCGTGCGTAATTGGAGAGGTCCGGCTGGGCGCAGCCTTGGGGTGCCCCGGTCAGTTGGAGAGGTGGGGTGATGGCTGCAGGGCGAGGTGGGCCCGTTTCAGCCTCTCCCCTTTTCCTTCTTTCCTCCCCCCCCCCCAATTTCCAAGAGACCCGCTTCCCTTCCCCCACTCCAAATAGGGAGAGGGTTAGATCTCTGGACTTGGAGCAGCCAGCCTGAACCTGAAGGGGTTCCCGGAGTAAGGGTGGCAATGGACCTCTTGCACAGTGGGGTGGGGGAGAGAAATTGATGGGGGCAAGCCCCCTCTGTGCCCCTTGGAGCTTTCCCAGGAAATTCAGGATAGTACCAAAAAAGATAAGCATTTCAAAGAAAGGGGGAGGGAGCTGGCCAGCAAAATTGAAAGCACCCGGATGAAAGGTGACCCCCCCCCTTCCTTCAGAAACAAGGTTCTTTCCTTTCCTCCCAGTTAGGATCCAGTTACTTCAAATGATCTCTCCTTCCTTGTTTTCCTTTTGGAATGGTAAAAGAAGAGGAGACCCCTAGTTGGCCATTGCTTTTGGGTTCAGATAATTTATGGGTTGGTCACTTGGTCCCTTTGGTTCTCACGCGCCGGTTCTGCGATTTCTCCAGGGGATGAACCTAACCCGGTTGGCCACCTTGTGGGTCGGTGACCTACAGTATGTGGCCACCATTCACCTTCTAGAGAGAGTCATCTCAAGCTCACAGCCCCTGCTTTGTAGGCGTGTGGATGAAGATTCAGTTCTCCAAACCATCTGAGAACCACAATCTTCATTTGGGGGTAACATAAGTGGATTTCCCTATGAGTGGTGCGGTGGCCTAGAGGTGGAGCTCTCACCTCATAATCAGGGGGCTGTGAGTTCGATCCTAGGTAGAGGCAGATATTTCTCTCTCTGGGCACGTTGAGAATATATCTGCTGAATAAAACTCCGCATTGGCGACAAGGAAGGGCATCCGGCCAGTAAACACTCAGCTCCATTCAGTTTCCCAGACTCCACACCGCAAGGGATTATGGGGTCATTAAAAGACGACGATGATGATGGTGGATTTCCCTATGTCTACCCCAACTTTTTTGTTAGGAAAGTGACAAACTGGAATGCTGACAGTGCCAGATAGAAGCTTGGTGTGTGGCATGCAGTGTGTTTACTTATTTGCAATAACAGTCTGGAGCAGGGGTCCCCCAATCCCCGGTCTGTGGACCAGAACCGGGCCACGGCATGGCAGAAACCGGGCCGTGCAAACAAGCGAAGCCCCCTCCCCGGGATGCAGGCAGCATGCAAAACCACGCCCTTTCCAGTCCACGGAAAAAAACTTTCTCTATGGAACCGGACCGTGGTGCCCAAAAGGTTGGGGGCCATTGGTCTGGAGACTTCCAGGTAACAGTTGCAACTAACCCATCAGGTTGAATATAAAAAAATATTCCAGGTGATTTTAAGGTGCATCTGAAAGTGGGAAGAAAGCCAGGATGCCAGCACAGATCTGAATTGAAGAAGCTGGAAGATTAGATTAGATTAGATTAGATTAGATTAGATTAGAGTAGAGTAGAGTAGAGTAGAGTAGAGTAGAGTAGAGTAGAGTAGAGTAGAGTAGAGTAGAGTAGAGTAGAGTAGAGGAGAGTAGAGTAGAGTAGAGTAGAATTAGAAGAGAATAATAATAGAATAGAATAGAATAGAATAGAATAGAATAGAATAGAATAGAATAGAATAGAATAGAATAGAATAGAATAGAATAGAATAATAGAATAGAATAGAATAGAATAGAATAGAATTCTTTATTGGCCAAGTGTGATTGGACACACAAGGAATTTGTCTTTGGTGCATATGCTCTCAGTGTACATAAAAAGACAAGATAGATTCGTCAAGAATCATGAGGTACAACACTTAATGATTGTCATAGGGTACAAATAAGCAATCAGGAAACAATCAGTATTAATATAAATCGTAAGGTTACAAGCAACAAGTTACAGTCATACAGTCATAAATGGGAGGTGATGGGTGATAGGAACGATGAGAAGATTAATAGTAATAGTTACGAAGCCTTAGTGAATAGTTTGACAGTGGTGAGGGAATTATTTGTTTAGCAGAGTGATGGCATTCGGGGAAAAACTGTTCTTGTGTCTAGTTGTTCTGGTGTGCAGTGCTCTATAGCGTCATTTTGAGGGTAGGAGTTGAAACAATTTATGTCCAGGATGCGAGAGGTCAGTGAATATTTTCACGGCCCTCTTTTTCACTCGTGCAGTATACAGGTCCTCAATGGAAGGCAGGTTGGTAGCAATTGTTTTTTCTGCAGTTCTGATTATCCTCTGAAGTCTGTGTCTGTCTTGTTGGGTTGCAGAACCAAACCAGACAGATGTACCTACTCTGTGATTTAATATTTACCATAGATGTTCTGTCATTCATTAAACTTATTTATTAGATCGATGGCCAGCCTTTCCTTCAGGAGCTCAAGGTGACCTATGTAGTTCTCCTTCCTCTTGTTTTTCCCCACACCAACAACCTTGTGAGATAAGTTGGATGGAGAGAGAAGGTCTGACCCTGAATCATCCAAAGTGCTTCCTAAAGCTTGAAGATATATTTGAACTTCGATCTCTTTGGATCTGACAACTAAACCATCACATGGTATAAACAGGATTCCTTCTGATCATCTCTAGGCTGTCCTTTTCAAAGAGGGAAAAAGAATAAAAGCATAAAAACACCTTTTGTTGGTAGAACATTGATTTTGGATGTTGAAGGTCTTCCTTGTAATCCAGGTAAAATATAGCAGGTGAAAGTAAACTCTCTTTCTCTGCCCAAGATCTGAGATGATCATAATAACTAGAGTGGAGAACACTGGAAATCATTAATAGCAATAGCACTTAGACTTATATACTGCTTCACAGTGCTTTACAGCCCTCTCTAAGCAGTTTACAGAGTCAGCAACTTGCCCCCAACAATCTGGGTCCTCATTTTACCGACCTCGGAAGGATGGAAGGCTGAGTCAACCTTGAGCCTGGTGAGATTCGATCTGCCAAACTGCTGGCAGCCAGTGATCAGCAGAAGTAGCCTGCAGTACTGCACTCTAACCACTGCGCCACCGTGGCTCATCAGCGGCTAATCAGATGTTAACAATGTGTACAAACATGTAATATGTTCAGAAGTCTTCCTTTATGACCCAAAGGTGCTTTTTCAAGAGGCAGCTGGACTTCCTTGGTTTTCTTCTTTGAAGACGTTTTGCTTCTCATCCAAGAAGCTTCTTCAGTAACGTCATAGAACTGAAGAAGCTTCTTCGATGAGAGATGTCTAGGGAGATTCTCCGTCATCCAGGTCATGGTTGTCCCAAAGGTGCTTTTTCAAGAGGAAACTGGACTTTCCGGTTGTTCTTTGAAGACGTTTCGCTTCTCATCCAAGAAGCTTCTTCAGCTCTGCTGCTTTAGCTTCTCTGAAGAAGCTTCTTGGATGAAAAGCGAAACGTCTTCAAAGAAAAACCAGAAAATCCAGTTGCCTCTTGAAAAAGCACCTTTGGGACATTTTTGGATGAGAAGTGAAATGGGGGGGGGAAACCCAAGAAAGCCCAGTTGCTTTTGGGAAAGGCACTTTCGGGTCATAAAGGAATGCTTCTGAACATATGACATGTTCATACCAGGGGTGGGTTCTGGATCCTTTTGCTGCCGGTTTGCTCAGGGTCGCGCCGTGCGCGCAGCAATCAAAAAGATAGCTTCTGCGCATGCGTAGAAGCAAAAATTCGCTTCTGGGCATGCGCAGAAGCAAAATCCAAGATGGCAGCGCCCACGGAGATACCGAAAGAACCGGTTCCGTGGCATCATCGCCGGTTTACTAACGGTCCTAAAGAACTGGTTAGAACCGGTAGGAACCCACCTCTGGTTCATACACATTGTTAACATCTGATCAACCTTCTGGATGATTGAGAATCTCCATAGATGTTCAGAAA
>QLTV01002006.1:285271-296511 GCA_003457575.1 Thermophis baileyi
ATCCCCCCCCCCCAGCAACGTTCCCTCTAACAAGGGAAATCGCTGCGCGGCAGTTTGAAACTGCTGCACGGCGATTCCCTGTCACGTGCGCGGCCGCGCAGCCGTGCAGCTTAGAGGGAACATTGGAGTGGAACGGAACGGAAAAAAAGAACATAGAAAAGAATAGAACATAGAACATAGAACATAGAACACAGAACACAGAACAGAACAGGAGCAGAACAGAACAGAACATGATTCTTTATTGGCCAAGTATGAAGGAATTTGTCAAACAAGGAATTTGTCTCTGGTGCATAAGCTCTCAGTGTACATATAAATGGTATGAGGTTTCCTGCTTGAGCAGGGGGTTGAACTAGAAGACCTCTAAGGTCCCTTCCAACTCTGTTATTCTGTAGTTTGAGAACTACAGCAGTAGTAACCACTTAGTCTTACAGAAATTCAAAAATTCCCATTCCAGCCTCTTTGCAACCTCCAGCCCATCCGGCTTGCCGGAGGATCCGTTCTCGTTACCGCCCTCGCCGAGCTTGGTCTGGTCCCCAACTGGTGCTCCTCCTCGTTACTCCCCACCATATTTTCCACCTTCCGAAAAGCCGCCCCCTTATTCACCATGAAGACTGAGTAGAAGGTGAGAGCATGCAGCCCTTTGAACAGCCTGCAAATCTTTTGTACTGGAAGAAGCAAACTGGCACGCTGGACCTTTCCTCAGTTTCCTTTCTGTATCAGGAGCCTTGCGTCCGTCACTCTTGAACAGGGATCTCCAAATTTGACAACTTTTAAGACATGCGGACGTCTGACGCCCATGGCTGGCTGGGGCATTCTGGGAGTTGAAGTCCACACGTCTTAAAGTTGTTGCCAACTTTTTTGGAGATCCCTGCTCAAGGGTGATGAAAAGTGCCCTGGATCCTTGCTTGTTTTTAAATGATGGTGGGAGATTTAACCGTGGCCTGTTTTTTTGTTTTTTTTAAAGAAGTTGCTTTCTTCTCATGCTCTCTTTGAGCGAATTGCTTGTTAAAAATAACACTTGGCGATCTGGGAACTCACTTCAGCTCTTCAAAAATTGGACTCCTTGATCAAACTGTCAGATGGACCACGCTGTGCATTTCCCAAACGGGCACAGGCTCAAGAAAGTCAGGATGGCAATTACAACCCATGGAATCAAAGGTTTCCAATCCTATTTACTTGGGTTGTTAATGGACACACAACAGGAGCAGAACTTGGATCGACCGATTGTGGCTGCCAGATTTATTTATTTGACCCAGATGACTCTGTGAATTGGAATCCCTGCCGGTCTCCGATAAGTCTCCTACAAAGCCCATCATTGTTCATCGCTAGGGATGATGGGAAGTTCAGCCCTGTAGCCGAAGGCGCAGAATTTCTCTGCTGTTTGTTTAAAGGAAGTCCCAAAGAGTTGGAGTGCATAAAATTAATTCTTTAAAACAGGGTGTGGAGAGCGGAGAGACAGCCAAACGACAAATTTGCAAATGGCCAAGAATGAATTCAGGGTGGTTTACGGATTTCAGTGCTGCTGATTGAAGAGGCAGCTCTATCCTGACACCCAGTGGTAGATTCATCAGCGCTGCTGGGAAAAAAACAGATTTTTCTTTGAAATAAGAGAAAAGCTATCCCGGCGTTATTCAACCTTGGCACCTTTAAGATATGTGGACTTCAACTCCCAGAATTCCCCAGCCACTGGGAAAACTATATGCTACTGAAACTCTTATTCTGGTGATCTTTAACTGGATGAAACAGTGCTTCGTAGGGCAACTGTTTTTGAACCAAGGTACCTCAAATGGACTAATTTACAGAAGTGTGTCCAAAATCCAGGACCCATCACTCCTTTAGGGAATGAAATTTGGGGAGATTGTGACTGCTTCGGTTTTATCGATAGCTGCGGTCCTGCAGGGATGCTGCTGCGGTCATGTGATCTTCATTTTCAAAGTTCCGTGACAGTTTCCCAGGCAGTCTAGCAATCCCTTGCTGCCTCCCCCACCCAGCAGCAGCCTGGTACGGGGGGGGGGGGAAGAATTGGTCCCATCAACAGCTATAGCCGTTACATCTAAATTTGAGGTTTCTTTTAAAAAAAAGACTTGGAACAGGTGCCTCTTTTATATGTGTGTGAGTGTGCATGTGCACACCTGGAAACTTTGCATGAATAAATGAATATTTCTACCGCTTTGCATATTCAGTTTACTTGCTGCACACTCAAGAGAACAGAGGTGCTTTGTTGAAAGTTTGGAAGCACAAATTGTAACGTGGGGGAAAAAGATCGTGCACCTGAAAAATGGGGTGTTTTACGTGTAGCATTTCTGGATTAAACCTCGCTCCACATGCGTTAAAGGCAGTGGGACTGACAGGAGCCATGGCTCAATCTAGAGAGTAGGCAAGGGAAGGTATGTTTATGATTAATGCAACGATACAATGCTGCAAATAAACCACCCTTTTTGTTATAAGACCACACACGGTAGTTTTATTCATGTGTCACTTCCAAAACTTCTCATCTTAACGACTTTGAAAACCGAGATGTATAATTTTAACCGATGTGCCCCAGAATCAGTGGCAGTAACGTAGATGAGTTCCAGAATCTTTTGTGGCCAGCTCAAGTTGATTCTTTAATATAATTGCAAACTCAAAAGTATGGGTAATCCTTGGCCTATAACGGTTAACAGAGTGTCATGCCCCCCCGTCGGAGTCTGAATCTGAGATGGAAGACGAACAGCTGACAGAGAGCGGGAGAGTGGCTCCGTTGGCTGTGGAGGAAACTGGGGAAGGGCAAAGTCAGGCTGGGCAGAGCAGGGGAGAGGTAGAACAAGGGAGAGGGTGCTCAGATGAAGACCAAGGCCAACCCCCTCCTCATCCTAGGGCACACAGGGAAGAACACAGAAGAGAGCAACGTGGGTTGCGTGGCTTATGAGAAAGAAAAGGCCCCCGATTCCCTTCACAAGGCACACCTGGGGATGGAGTTTAAAGGAGAGGCAGTTGGCAGATAAGTGTTGAGAGTTGTGGCCTGCATTCCTGGCATTCCTCTTGACTGTTTGAATTATGGTCATGCTTCTGTGTGCTTATCTTGTCTTGCTGGAATTCTTGCCGTCATTATCTTGCCCTGCTGGAGTGATTGATTGCAGTCATTCTGCTTACAGAGTTTGGACTGGAGTATCTGCGGCCAGAAGCTCTGCAGGTTTGTGGGAGAGCTTTTCTCCAGGCCAGAGAGTAAACGGGACGTTGGGGGAAAAGTTGGTGCCAATAAAGGGACTCATACCGGTTCTCTGGCTGTGTTGCCTTCGTGCCACGCCCCCGGTCATCACAGGGAGCCCGTCCATTATGGACATATGTTGTAACGGCTGTAAAATGGATCGGACGTTAAGCAAATTTGCAGTCTTGAATTTAAACCTCACAATGCTTAAACAAACCGGTGATTCTCTGTGGGTGCAGTTTTGCTGAAAACAAAGTGCCAATTTTGGGCCAAACCATCGTGAAACGTGATCATGTGACTATGGGATCCTGCAAATGGCCTTAAAATGCACCCGTGTTGCTGCCGGGCACCCAAAGTTAGGTCACGTGATTGCAGAGGGAGCCTGACCGTTGTAACTTCAAATCTGGTCATAAGTCCCTTCTATAGAATAGAGCTGGAAGGGAACTTGGAGGTCTTCTAGTCCAGCCCCCTGCTCAAGCAGGAGAACCTATACCATTTCAGATAAATGACTGTCTAGACTCTTCTTAAAAACCTCCAGCCCACAATTTCTGGTGGCAAGCAGTTCCAGTGGTTAATTGTCCTCACTGTTAGGAAGTTTCTCCTTCATTCCAGGTTGCTTCTCTCTTTGATTAGTTTCCAACCATTGCTTCTTGTCCTGCCTTCAGGTGCTTTGGAGAATAATTTGACCCCCTCTTCTTTGTGGCAGCCCCTCAAATACTGGAATACTGCTATCATGTCTCCCCTAATTCTTCTTATCTTTAGACTAGCCAGACCCAAAACCTGCAGCCTTTTTTATTGAATTAGTTGTAATTTCGGTGGCTAAGCAACCAGTTGTTAAGTTGAGGACTACCTGGTACAGGCAATCCTCAACGTACGACCACAATTGAGCCCAAAATTCATGTTGCTAAGTGAGACAGCTAAGTGAGTTTTGCAGCATTTTACAACTTTTCTTGCCACAGTTAAGTGAATCACTGCGGTTGTTAAGTGAATCCGACTTCCCTATTGACTTTGCTTGTCAGAAGGTCGCAAAAGGGGATCGCGTGATCCCCCCCCCAGGACACTGCAACCGTCATAAAGATGAACCCATTGCCAAGCGTGTGAATTTTGGTTACGGGACCGTGATGATGCTGCAACGGCCATAAGTGTGAAAAACGGTCATAAGTCAAACTTTTTTTAGTGCCGTTGCTAACTTTGAACAGCCACTAAATGAACTGTTGAAAGTCGAGGACTAGCTGTATACATAAAACAACCAGTGAGCAGACTGGGTTAGGATCCTAACCACGTATCCCAACCAGCACAGTTGACTTAAGCAACGTTGCCTTTCATTTTAGCCCGCAGGTCTGTGCAAAAGGACAACAGATTTGATTCCAAATTACAGGGATGTGTTTGTTGTAAAAAGAAAAAAAAATAGAAACGTTTGCACCTCCGCAGAATTGAAAGGGTTTATTTACTTATTTATTTTGCCATACAAAGCTCTAAGGACTAAAAGTCAAGTATTGGTTAATGAAAAGCAGAACAACAAATTCCCAGAAAAGGTATGTTAAGGGAAAAAAAGCTGTACAACTATATACATTACAGTACTGTATTGATAAAATTAAAAAATAATAATACCGCTCTATAAAAACCGTCGTTGAAATAAAACCACTGCCCCTTTTTTTTGCATCTTTCGTTTTGCTAATAAGTGATAATGCTTCGGTAGGAAATAAATTAAACCAAGTACTGATTTTTTTTCCCCCTTATTATTGTCGTCGTATACAGGAATGCACAAACGCACATTTGGCGCAAAGCCACCCTTGAAGAGGAGTCTCTCTCTCTCTCTCTCTCTCTCTCTCTCTTTCTCTCTCTCTCTCTCTCTCCTGCCACCAATATAACAAATTCATAACTCATAAATATCTGCAGAAAAAAAACCCCAACGTGGTAAAATTTTGGATTTATACAAACTCCAGGCAGGCACGTCCATCTGAATTCTCTCAGATGCAGAATATCTTCTCCGCAACGATCCAGCAAACTTGACAATGCTCATTTTTTCATCCTGTTATATTGCATGCAAGTTTTTAAAATGGAGGGGGGGGGAAACTTAAAAGAAATAAAAAACAGGGATTCTTGCAGGACGGGGAAATTTGTAACATTGGTACATCCGAACTCAAGCGGAACGATTGAAATCAAGCATGGTTGCTCCAAGAAAGACATACTTAGAATGATTTAACCTGCTGTTACCGTTTTTGCTTTAGATTTCTGCTCGAGGCTGGACTTCACATTAATCTCTTTAGTAAATGTGATTTTTTTTGGGGGGGGGGAGGAAGCAAGGAGAATGTTTCTTATTTAGTAATGTCATTTAGAGGCATCCTTTCCAGAGCCAATGCCTGTTTTCCAAAATGGAAAAAAGAGAAACTGAAAAAGGAGAGGGTATATTTCTTAAATCAGTAACCGCCAGGTGTTTGTGTTTTTTTAAAAAAAAACTATAAATAGTGTCAATCAAAAAGGAAACCAGCATATTTCCAACGCGATAAAGCAAAAAGACTTTACGGCTACGTGATAAGAACCCCTTAACTTTGGATATTGAGACTTTCCTTCCTAGGAAAACCAAAATGCATGCAGTGTCTTTCTAACAAGATAAACAGCTTTGAAACTTCATCTTTCAGTTTGCAATTTTTTTTTAAAAAAGACACTTTCAACAGGCACTGATTTAATTACTGGTTATCAGGATTTTCCGGGGGGGGGGGGGGGAGGGGGGGAGGGAAGCACATTCAAGCTGAAAGTTTGACTGACATACAGCAACATAGTAGATTTTACTTAGCAAACGTAACACCCTTTGCTACGGGCAGCTGAATGAAGTTAACTAATAAAATGCTATGGACACCAGTGTCTCCTGAATATGACAAATATATTGGAAGTCGACTAATAGGGGTTTTTTTTTAATATAGTCCCACAAATTATTCATTTAAGTATGCAATGCCAATTTTAAAAGATCGTTTCCATTTATAAAAACAAAAAAAACTTCTAGCCATAATCAAACATATAGTCTCAACTCTACAGAAAAACCGGGACACAGAATCACTTTGCTTTCTCCCATTATTAGAAACACGATCTGCTCTTTTCACCGTGATTTTCGAACATGATTTTTCTCTTTTACTCCACAGCAGAATTTCATTCACTTCCCGGCTGAAAACACAACGTTAAAGAAAGAAAGGGAAAAAACGACACGAAATTAAGGACTAGGCATGACTACTTTGAATACAAAATAGAGACTTCAGAAAAGGGGAAAAGAAGAAGAAAAAAATAATTAAAGTGATGAGGACAGGAGATTTTCATGACAAACCACCAATCGCTAACTAGTTTTATTCATCACAGTCCTTTTCGACCTTCTATAACACCCACTCCAAATATTATAATTTACAAAAAAGGGAAAGAGGTTATTTGACAAAAAAAAAACAACAACCCAAAACTACATGGCTCTTGACCACTTCTGTTATTTGCTCAAATCGAGACCCTGCTTATCGCCGAGCACTGGAAAAGTATATTCCCAATTTGAAACGAAGGGAAAGCATGACCACAAAAAGAAACTCGAGACTGCGCCCCCCCCCCAAAAAAGCCAAACCCCTTTTCCGTGTGGCTGCTATAAAAAACAAACTAACTAGTAGGCTCTCTTTTAAAAACTACCAACTCAGTTACAGAGCAAAAAACAAAACAAAAAACCATCATTTGCAAGGCTGCTTTGGTAGGAAGCTTCTGCTCTGTTTAGGGCAAAAATCTACAAAATTTAGATTTCTAAATTTTTTTCCCCTCCCAGGGAATAAGACAGGGGGGGGGGGAGTAAGGTTCATTGCAAATGGTTAACCTGCTTCTCCTGTAGAAAAAATCCAGATCTTATATTGTCTTCATTCTACCCTACCCAGTCATTAAAAAAAAAAGATAGGTGAAATACAATGGTCCAGCCACTGAGTTATCTTAATCCCTGGGATAATAAGAACGAGTGTTAACATTTCTCCTTGGAGAATGCGTCTCCCTTCTCTTTAAGGATGGCCCACATGCATTACCAACAATATACAATTGCTTACCGTATTTTTCGCACTATAACACACACCCAAAAAAGTGGGTGGAAAAATGTCTGTGTCTTATAGAGCGAATATTGCGGCAGGGGGGGAGGGGGATTGGTGCGACGGCAGCATTCACCACCACCACCTGTCACTGCTGCTGCCTGTCACTGCTGCCGCCGTTCGCCACCGCCGGGGAACACTGGAGCCTTTGCTGCCGAGCAGCTGATCAGCAGTTGGATCGGCCTCCCAGAATACCGCTGATCAGCTGTTCTAGGCAATAGCAATAGCACTTAGACTTATATACCGCTTTACAGTGCTTTACTGCCCTCTCTAAGCAGTTTACAGAGTCAGCATATTGCCCCCCAACCATCTGGGTCCTCATTTTACCCACCTCGGAAGGATGGAAGGCTGAGTCAACCTTGAGCCGGTGAGATTTGAACCGCCGAACTGCAGCTAGCAGTCAGCTGAAGTAGCCTGCAGTACTGCACTCTAACCACTGCGCCACCTCGGCTCCCCGGCAGCGGGGATCGCCGCCGATTGTCACCGCCAGCCGCTGCCGAATGGCAGCAATAGGTCGCGGCGGCGATCGGCTGTGGCGATCACCGCCGCCTAGAACAGCTGATCGGCGGTATTCTGGGAGGCCGATCCAACTGCCGATCAGCTGCTCGGCAGCAAAGGCTCCAGCGTTCCCCAGCAGCAGCAGCAGCTCAGCTCAGTTGACCAGTGGTGGGCGCAACAGAGCGGAGCCCTGACGAGCCACATGCTGGGGCTGTGATAACGTGCTGAAGCTGACCAGGCTGTTTGCTGTTTGCTGCAAGGACGCTAGTCAGATGAATACTGCTGGGAGGCAGAGGCAGATGTTTGTTTTTGTTTTTTTGTTTTCCTCCTCTAAAGCTAATGTGCGTCTTATGGTCCGGTGCGTCTTATAGTGCGAAAAATACGGTATTTCAAAGCCAACAAGAAATGGCTACGCCTCTTTTGCCATAAGCTTGGTTTCGTGAGAGCAAGCCTGATTTGGACCCTTATAACGTTCAGTTGCAGGAACGCACTGATTTCTATTTAAAAAGGAAAAAAACAAAAAAGATTCCACCTGCCCCCCCCCCTCCCCCACAACATCAGCAAGAAAATCTAGCTGCGTGCCTGTTTTGTGGTCACAATGGAACCCTTTTCAGCATTAAAGTGCTAACATGAAAATAAAAAGTAAGTGGTTCAAGGAAGAAATATATATATTCCTGTTATTCTACACCTGACGGGGGAAAAGTCTCCGAACGGGTAACTTTTTAGGTTTTGATCCGTATGAATAAACGCCGAAACGCCTAACTTCCTAAGCATCTTGTCACCTGTATTCAAGTATCGTTTTATTTCCTGACCAATTTTTTTGTTCACAGGTTCAAAGGTTATTACACGTATCTAATTTTAAAACACTACCATAGGCTAAAGGTCGAAGAAGAAGCACGTGGACATGTTCCGTAATAGGAGAGGCTCTCTAGATGCTTCCGAGTGGCCCGTTGAGAAAGAGCTCTGATTTTTTTTTCTTTAAAACCAACAACCACAAAAAACTTTCCTCCCCCTTTTGATAACAAAACAAAACATTTTTTCCCATTTTCACAACACCTTCAGTAAGATTCTGGTATCACGAACTCAAATTCGGAGGTGCCGTCCGATGGGTTTTGTTTAAAGAGGGATTCGTTTGCTTGCGGGACGAAGATGTCGTCCCAAGTCATTGGCTTCACGGGTTGGTTCGGGACCGGTTCCTGAGGGGTCTCTTTTGAAGGATTGCCAGAATAAACCAGGACATTGTCATTGGCGACCGGGATATTGTTGGAATTCCCTGAAATGATATTGTTGGAATTCCCCGAAATGATATTGTTGGAATTCCCCGAAATGATATTGTTGGAATTCCCCGAAATGTATGCATAATTTCTGATCTGCAAAGACCGACACGGATGCAAACGGTACAGCTTGGATTCCCCTGAAGGATCTTGGCTGTGAACCGATCGAAGATGAGTGGCCATCACCTGATAATTGATAAAACATTGGCCGCAAGCCAAGCATTGGTACCGCCGCTCCCCGGTGTGATGGATTTCGTGTTTGGTGCGGTATTCCGCCAGAGGGAAAACCTTCTCGCAGTAACGACAGGGGTATTTCTTCTCCCAGGAATGAACATTGAAGTGTCTCCGTAAACTGGTCAGGCAGACATAGGACCTCCGACACACAATGCAGATGTAGTAGACTTTCCCGTCCATAATCAGCTCATAGTGATCGTCGTGTTTGACTTTCAAGCGCTTGCGGTTGGCGGAATCGTTGCCTGAGGTGCGCGGCACGTCATCCAGCCGAACTTCTCCATCAGCCTCATTTTTCACCGGGATGACGATGTCATAGGTGTCTTCACCAATGTTCGCGTAAACTTTGCAGCCGGTGGACAAGCTTTCTATCTCCGACGCTTTGTCTAACGTGATTATCTTCTGCCCTTCGGTGATGTGCTTCGGCGCAACGTTTGGGGGAGCATCCTTGAGGCCTCCAGAAAGAACATCGGAGATCTGGATCTTGAATTCGTTGGGTTGGGAGACAGGTTCCGGCGGAAAGTTCACAACTTGCTTCTTCTGGGCTGCTGTGCTGTCGGCCGCAACGGTAGGCTTTGGAGTCGTGGGCTGCTGGACCAGAGAGCTGCTGCTTGCCGAACCGGGACTGGATAAACCCAGGATGTCGCCACATCTTCCTCTTCCTCTTCTTCCTCGTCAATGACGTTGGTTTCCATGTCGGTTAAGGAATCGTTGATGGATGGCTGCTGATTCTCTTCGGGAATTGGCAACACCTCTATTTCGTGGGATAAACCGACCCTTGGAGCAATGTCAACCTGCGATGAATTGAGCACAAGGACATTTGGAGTCGTGGTCTTTGGAGCTGGGGGAGGAAGGGGATCAAGAAGCTTTTGGTTTTCTGCCGGATTTGGAAGAACAGTCGATGAGTCAAGCCGTGGAGGTGCAGTTGCCACCGGTTGAGAGAGAGTATGACTGTTGGTAGAGCTGGCTACCTCAGAAGACCCAGTGGCATTCGGGCAAGGCGGGATTTGGGTTATGACTTTGGTCTCCACCGAACGTTCCTTAGAAGGGACCAGCTCGGAGCAGAAAATGACATCGTCGTCCTCATCATCATCATCGGAATCACTAATGGTGATTTTGGTGGAGTCACACGGCTCCCTGTATAGGGAAAAGGATTCTGTAATGATAGGCTTCCCGAGTTTTACGGGTTGGGGCTCAGGTGGGGCTGGAGGCTTCTGGACTTTGGGCCCGTTTGCCTCCAGGATGGGCAGCTCCGAAGCGCTGGGTTTGGCCTCCGAAGACATGTTCTTCACCTGTTGCAGAGGGACACCCAGGTCGGCGAGGAATTTGACCCCGAGCAACTCTCCCGATTTAATCAGTTCGTCGAGCAATTCCGATCGCACCCGGACAATTTTGGAACTGTAGATGTAGTTGAGGATTTCCGCGAAAACCTCCCCCCGGATGAAGTTCAGCTCGACGACTTGTCCCGCCACGGCAAAGAGTTGGTGGAAATAAGTGCTGGAAGCTGAAAGGATATTCCGGTGGGCTCGAAATTTGCGGTCCTCCACGATCACAGTGACATCGCAGAAAAGCCCGAGGCCTCGCTGCTCGTCCAGTGCTTTCAAAAGCATGCCAGAATATTGGTTGTCGGTAGCGGTGATGAGCTTCCTGGTCTCCATCCCTGGAACAAAGAAATAGAATCAAAATTCCTTTCTGTTGTAGAAAGTTAGCACCCACCCCCTCTCCTAGAAGAATGTAATATTTTGAGAAATATTAAAAAGGCAGAATGTTGTATTTCCCTGGATGAGAAACGGAGAAACGTGTTTTTTTTTTACGGGCAGGAAACAGACTCACTCTTAATAACCCCCACCTTTGTTAATAGCCCTCAGCAGATGTCAGCACTTAAGAGATAGATAGATAGATAGATAGATAGATAGATAGATAGATAGATAGATAGATAGATAGATAGATAGA
>QLTV01002006.1:297452-309231 GCA_003457575.1 Thermophis baileyi
GTACAAAGACAAGTCTTTCTTGCCTACAGTCAAGCAGAGTGGTGGGAATGTCATGGCCTGGGGCTGCAGGAGTGCTGCCGGCACTGGGGAGCTACAGTTCAGTGAGGGAACCATGACTGCCAACATGTACTGTGACATACTGAAGCAGAGCATGATCCCCTCCCTTCGGAGACTGGGCCGCAGGGCAGTATTCCAACATGATAACTACCCCAAACACACCTCCAAAACGACCACTGTCTTGCTAAAGAAGCTGAGGGTAAAGGTGATGGACTGGCCAAGCATGTCTCCAGACCTAAACCCTATTGAGCATCTGTGGGGCATCCTGAAATGGAAGGTGGAGGTGCGCAAGGTCTCTAACATCATGCCCAAGAGGGTTAAGGCAGTGCTGGAAAATAATGGTGGCCACACAAAATATTGACACTTTGGGCCCCATTTGGACATTATCACTTAGGTGTCAGGTTCCGGAAAGCTGCTGGTAAGTAAAGCTCGAGCACCATGTAATGCAAACGAAATCCTTTATTTCCAAGCCTCCGGCACTAACTAACAATCATTCAGCATTCAGCACGAACGAGTAAATTGTCAGCAGCAAACACCCAGTGCTCCTGCCACCCATTTAAAGATATCACGCGCCCCACCCCGCAACTCCACCCTTCCACCGACGTCATAGAACTGTTGTGGCTTGCCCCCGTCCCGTGCAGCTGCTCATGGATCCGGACGAACAGGAACAGTCCATAGGGTGGCAAGAGCGGTCTGTAGCGCCGGCACCGGAGTCCGAGACCGAAGAGGAAGCAGGGCCAGAGGACGATGCGCAATCAGGGCCTTCTGCACCTCCTCAGCAGGAGTTCAGTGACTCCAGTGAAGAGGAGGGGCCTCTGATTGATGCCAGAGCACGCAGGGCAGCTAGCCGGCAAGAGTGGCTGTGTAGAAGGAGGTCTCCTCGAAAGTAAGCTTGCCGGCAGAGGGGCCACGCCCTAAGACTATATAAGGGTAGATCACACCACACACTTTTGCTGAAGACAATTTTGTTTGTATTCATCTTGGCTGCCTTCTGAACCTCGTCCCTATCAGTTGGATTGACTCCAGTCCGGGCTCTTGGCCAACTTCAGCAAGTACTGATTATTTGACAGACTAATTGACCTGCTTGTCTCTTTCACATTTGGAACAGTCCGGGCTCTTGGCCAACTTCAGCAAGTAATTATTATTTGACGGACTAATTGACCTGCTTGTCTCTTTCACATTTGGAATCCCGGCCAAAGTGTTCTGTGCTTGAAAACAAACACTTTGGCAAAGAATTAGTATTCACTTTAATACTAAGCAATTATTAGTATTAAAGCCTTTTTGTTTAAAGAAGAGTGTGTGTGTGTCGCTTTCTGGGGGTTTGCCGTGCTGGGACAGAACAAGAACACAAGCCACGATCCATTAGTCTTTGGTGAGCTGTGCGCATGCTCGGCTGCTGTGTCCACGCCTCCGGCATCCTGAATGCCACAGCCGCTCAGCTGGGCAACGGCGACCTCGCCACTAGTTCCTGACATCACTACGAAGCTTCCGGAACTGAGTAGGCTTTCTGGGAGAGTGCCGGGCAGTTTCGGAGGTTAGCGGGCGATGAGAGCTTCCCACCCCGCTCGAATGGCAGCTCTGACATGTCAGAGCTGACATTAGGGGTGTACTCACTTTTGTTTCCAGCAGTTTAGACATTAATGGCTGTGTGTTGCGTTATTTTGATGAGACAGCACATTTATACTGTTGTACAAGCTGTAAACTTAACACTTTACATTGTAGCCAAGTGTCATCTCTTCAGTGTTATCACATAAAAAGATATACTTAAATATTTACAAAATGTGAGGGGGTGTACTCACTTCTGTGACATACTGTAGATAGATAGATAGCTCTATTCATAAGCAAATTCCCTGCAGCAAGGTCTGAACAAAGGTAGGGTTAGCCCTTAGCCACAATAGGAATTGCCCAACAAGCCCCTTCATTGCATCAGCCCAAACTTCAACCAAACTTAGCTCAGACAAACATGACCCCTACATGGCCCCATGGGAGTCTGACAACAGCCAATAGAATACATGCTCTTGCACAAGAACAGAAAGCTCAAGTTCAAAGCCCAAGGGAAGGTATAAAAGCCCCCCACTCTCAACTCCATTTTTGTCAGCTGCACCAAAACCATAAACCCATGTAGTTCTGCCTTCATCATTAAACCATCTTTCCAATCAGCCTCCACGTTTCCAGTGTCTTTCTCCCAGCTTGGAACTGAACCAGATGGATATTTCTTCCAACACTACTAAGGAAAAATTCATTTTGAACTAAAATAAAAAAAGCTTGGAACCTGGAACATCAAGACAGATAAGTCCTCGACTTACAACAGTTCCTTTAGGGACGGTCCAAAGTTACAACGGCACTGGAAAAAATGTGACTGACGACCGTTTTTCACACTTACGGCCTTTGAAGCCTTCCCATGATCATGGGATCAAACTTCATAGGCTTGGCAACTGGTTCATATTTATGACTGTCGCAGCGTCCCAGGCTCATGTGATCCCCTTTTGCAACCTTCCGATAAGCAAAGTCAATGGGGAAGCTAGGCTCTCTCAACAACCAGGTTACTAACTTATCAGCTGCGCTGATTCACTTAACGACTGCGGCAAGAAAGGTCATGAAGTGGAGCAAACTTCATTTAACGAATGTCTCACTTAACAACAGAAATTTTCAGCTCAATTATGGACGTAAGCCAGGGACTGCCTGTAACTTAATTTTAGGCAGGGTTATCTTGGCTTGGAATTGACAGACAACTCTGACCCTGGGTTTAGGTACTCCAACGAAGCCATGATGGGTTAAATCTCGGTTTGACCGAATAAACTACAATTGGCTGGATTCGTGTTACCTGCTAAAGCAACACCCACAGTCACATGAGGGCCTAGCACGGATGGCTCAGGAACTCTGGGAGTTGAAGTCCACAGGTCGTAAACTCATCGGAGTTGCTCACCCCTGATTTAAGCTAATCCAAAACTCACAAGTTTCTTAACCAGAACTAAAATCTCAAATATATATATATATATATGTTTTGCAAATACTGAATGACTCTCTTATTTTCATATTAGCCTGCCAGCCATATTGATTCTAGAATATCAGTAAAACAAAATCTAGCAAGATTGCAAGAATAAAAGCAGGTTACTTTTTCCAAACAGTGCATCAGAGAGGAACAACATTTTTAGGCAGTTGGTTCTAGATATTAACTGATCCAAAATTCTTCTTCCAAACTCGAAACAATGAATATTGGTATCACCGGTGAATTTATAAAAATGCTGCAGACCATATGAAGGCTGGCCTCCTCCGGTTACCGATCGAGAAAGTGCTTCAGTAAAAATATGTTGATCTCTACTTTAAACAAAACTATTAAATATTTCCCTGCATGTCCCACGCCGGCCCTGTTGTAATTTTACTTACTGTGCAATAAGAAAGGAACCTGGCTGTTTATTGCCACTCTAGCATAAAAAGGCAAGGTCTTTATTGATTTAGCCCATTAAAAATAGGGGTTCCTGATGGAGCTGAGGAGGTCAAATGAGAAACGCAACTTGCAGAACCTGAAGGTTAGTAAGGGAATTTGACAAGCAATGTTAAGGCGTGATGAAACACATCCCCGGATTAACACACTCAAAACAGGAGCTGGAAACAGGCTGCATATTATTTCTTCACTGCTATTTCTCAACAGCTGCTAATGTGTCGGCCTTACTAGGAGTACGTGACGTGTGCCAAAAGGTGCCAGGCTCTGAACTACCACACCAGAGATGGACAATCCTGAATAGGGTTCGCATCTCGTTTCAGTATTTGAGGGGCTGTCACATAGAAGAGGGGGGGTCAGATTATTCTCCAAAGCACCGCAGGGCAGGACAAGAAATAATGGTTGGAAACTGACCAAAGAGAGAAGCAACCTGGAATTGAGGAGAAGCTTCCTAACGGTGAGGACAATTAACCAGTGGAACGGCTTGCCACCAGAACTCATGGGTGCTAAAACACTGGAGGTTTTTAAGAAGAGACTGGACAGTCACTTGTCTGAAATAGTATAGGATCTCCTGCTTGAGCAGGGGGCTGGACTAGAAGACCTCCAAGGTCCCTTCCAGCTCTAGTCTATTCTATTCTCACACAGCATCTGCCGGGACCCTCTGTATAAATGGGACACAATTGTAACTGTGGGGTCCCACATCAAACTGTAGAACACACTGGGACCACCTGTAAGCTGAGAGCATATATCGGTCCAGTATCTGATTTTTTTTCATATAAAGGTAGTCCTCGACTTACAATTGAGCCCAAAGTATCACTTAAGTGAAATGGTTGTTAAGTGAGTTTTGCCCCGTTTTACCACCTTTCTTGCCAGTTGCTAAGTTGTTAAGTGAATCACTGCAGTTGTTGAGTTAGTCACACGGCTGTTAAGTGAATCTGGCTTCCCCGTTGACTTCACTTGTCAGGAGGTCGCAAAAGCGGATCACGTGACCCCGGGAAACTGCAACTGTCGTAAATGTGAGTCAGTTGCCAAGCGTCTGAATTTTGATCATGTGACTATGGGGATGCTGCAACGGTCGTAAGTGTGAAAAGCGGTCATGAGTCACTTTTGTCAGTGCTGTTGTAACTTTGAACAAACTGTTGTAAATCAAGGACCACCGTCAAATGATGTTGCGCTTTTAATCTAGACATAATCTATATATATAAAAGCCAAATACCACTCACTCATCACGAAATCTCCAGAACTGTAAAGCTTACAAACTTGAAACTTGGCACGTATGTTCCCCTTGGCTTCTAGGTGGTCGCTAAGAAAGGATTTTTCGAAATGACCATCAGATCATTAGTATTTCTTTTACAGTATTATATTAACACGCTCTGATGCTAAGGAGTTAGACGTTCTACTCCCCCTCTCCACCTGAACCGGGCGTAGGCGTGGCCAGCGCGTGACTCATCCGGCCTGCGGGCTGGGAGTTTAGACATTCTACTTCCCCTCCCTACCTGAAAAGAACTCTGTTCCAACTGCCAGTTGCCTTATATTAACACTCTCTGATGCTAAGGAGTTGCACATTCTACATAAATTTTCAAGCTTTAATAAGTGTTACTAATTTAACAGCCACTGTGATTCACTTAACAAATGTGGCAAGAAAAGTCATAAAATAGGGCAAAACTCACTTAACAAATTTGTCACTTAACAACATAAATTTGGGGCTCAATTGTGGTCGTAAGTTGAGGACTCCCTGTATTAAATTGCACTGCCTCCATCAAGACGCTGAAAGATTTTAATGCTGCTAAAATGCACCGTTGCACATAGACCAAAACTAAGATGAAGTCACCTATTTACTGTTATGGCTGAGTGGACTCGCAACCATTCACTAATAATACATTTTTTAATATTATTTGTGACCCGGAAAAAAATCTATGGAGAGAACAAAAATTCCGAAGAAATCAGGAGGCTTCTTCTGCATGTACGAAGCAACCGAGCTCCCTTCTCTGAGCTTCTATTATACTGATAAACAGTCTAAAAAGAAAAACCTTCAGCGCAGCCTCTAAAGCAGTGATTTCTCTATTTCTCGTCGCGTGCCGAAAGCACCCATTATGCAATGCGCGCGTGACCCCCCTCCCGCGCTATCCTTCCCCCCCTGCGCATGCACGCGTAACCCCCCCCCCCGCCCCATTTTGGGCCTAGCAGGCCTCCCTGCAGCCTCCTGGGAGCAAAAACGGGCCACGGGACCACGCCGCACCCCCCCCATGCCTCATTTTGGGCCTAGGAGGCCTCCCTGAAGCCCGTGCATGCACGCATGTCTCCTGCATGTGCCCCACCCTCCGTGCATGCACGGGAGATACCCAAAAATCAACTGGCCAGCGTGCATGCGCAGTGGAGCTGAGCTGGGCGACGGCTCGCATGCCCGCAGAGAGGTTCCATAGGTTCGCCATCACAGCTCTATAGAGAAAAAACAGCGTCAGAGGGAATGTCCTCCAACTCGATAGGGACACTATTTAAAACCACACTACAGTAGTCTTCCGCCAGCCTTTCCTTCCGCCCCAATCCCTCCAGCTTGCAACTCTATGATTTATTAAAGCCAGAGTATTGCAGAGAGAGAGAGAGAGAGAGAGAGAGAGAGACCCGGTTTGGCCACGGCTCCTAAACGCGCTTTAAATCTAGACATAATGTTAATATATATTGCAAGTCCACGTGTGATATGCCATATGCTAAATAAGTTAATAACTAGGTAGGCCAGACACGAAACACAACCAGTTTTCATTCCTGCATCATCGTCACAACTGATGAAGCTTCTTGGATGAGAAGCAAAATTTCCTCTTCTTCCTCAAGAGAAAACACGTCAGCTGCCCCCTTATGCTTGCTATGCAGTCACAGACTGCCAGGGTGGATAAAAACCGATGATTTAAAAAATAAAAAATAAAAAAAATCAGATTTAAAAAAAAATTTAAATCGGATTTTTTTTATTTAAATTGGATTTTTTTTATTTTTATCAAATTTCTTTTAATAAAATGCTTTTGCAATAAAAAATCTATCTAATGATATTTTTCTATTTAAGACACATTAATAATTTAGTTTATTCAGCATGAAATGGAGCTTAGTTATGTAGCATGAGGCTGTCTATTCTGCAATATTTACATTTTTGGTAAACTCATTCAATGAATCCAAGCCCTGCAAGCTGAGATAATATGCACTCTAAATAGGAAACCTTCATTTTGTTTGCAAATAATAAGATTAAAGCTTCTAACGACCAGCCAGAAAGAGTCCTTACATTTAAAGAGCACCTGTCATTTCAGATCCATCATGGCAGCGCCAGTTAGCGGGCATCCACTCACCTGCTGCCGCCACGTCCCTCCCTTTGTTGTGTCCCTGCCGCATCACCAGCCGTCCCATTAAAGTGAATGGGACAGTCGGTGAGTCAACAGCGGGTCAGAGGAGGAGCTGCTGCGGGACAGAGATGACCGTTGCTCTTTAAAAATTATGATTTAAATCGACTTGATTTAAATCAAATCCACCCTGCTATGAACTGTGGGGAGGGGGAATGAAAGGAGGGGAATGCTTGGGAAACCAAAAGTATGGGCGGTACCACCTCAAGAAGCTGCCTCAAGGTCACCCAGCTGGAAAAAGGAGGGAGCCACATACAAAACTGCGCTTGGACTGACCCTTATGAAAATATCTTGCATGAACTTGATGGGTTAAACTGGGATGGGCAATGAGAGGCAGTTAAGGAGGATGGAGTAGAACTTAAGGGATTTTGGTGCGCGACTCTCAGTTCTGTCTTTGCAATGCTGCAATTCAGGTAGTCCTCGACGTACGACCACAACCGAGCCCGGAAGTTATGTCGCTAAGTGAGAAATTTGCTACGTGAGTTTTGCCCCGTTTTACGATTTTTCTCACCGCATTTGCCGGAGTTGTTAAGCGAACCACTGCAGTTGTTAAATTAGTAACCCGGTTGTTAAGTGAGTCCGGCTTCCCCCTTGTCAGAAGGTGGCCAAAGGGGATCACCTGACCCCCCCGGGGACACTGCAACCCGTCATAAATATGAGTCAGTTGCCAAGTGTCTTAATTTTGATCACGTGACCCTGGGGATGCTGCAATGATGAAAAATGGTCATAAGTCACTTTTTTCAGCGACGCTGTAACTTCGGTCACTGAATGAACTGTTGTAAGTCGAGGACCACCTGTACGCTTGATCTCTAATAAAAATGTGCCTTTCTCAACAAATGGAGCCATTTTTAAGAGGTAAAAGGTGCAGGCAGTCGGACAAAACAGTCCAGTTGCCTGTTTTAAAAAAAGCACCTTTGAGGCAACCAGATGGACGAATTCTGCTTTATTGTACAGCCACATTGACAGCACCTTACAAGTCGGAAAAGACAATTAATTCTCCCCGTGACCTGTTTTTCCTTGACAGGCCAGAAACTAGGGAGGGCCTCTTGATTCCACCCATCTTTTAATTTTAACTTTTTTGGAAAACACTAATAAGCCGGGAAGATGATTAGCCTACAAACTGAAAAAAAGAAAGAGAGAAGAAACTGATGAGTAAATTACAAGATGTGAAAGGAAACCTAGAGTTTCAAAATGAGATTTTAAAAAATAATAATAATGTGTTTCCCCGAAAATAAGACCCTGTCTTATTTTTTTTTTTGAACCCTGAAATAAGCGCTTGGCATTATTGCCATGCACTCAAAAGCCCGATTGGGCTTATTATCAGGGGATGTCTTATTTTGGGGAAAACAGGGTAATAATTCAGGAATTTTATGAAAAATTATACGATGAAGAAAAAATTCTGGTGGAAAAGAGAATACAATACTTGGAAAAAGCTAAACTACCAAAAAGTGCCTGAAAACATTAAAATTATGTTCAATGATTCCAACCACTATCTTTTAATTTTAACTTTTTGGAAAACGCTAATAAGCCGGGAAGATGGTTAGCCTACAAACTGAAAAAATAAAGAGAGAAGAAACTGATGAGCAAATTACAAGATGTGAAAGGAAACCTAGTTTCAAAATGAGATGATAATAATAATAATAATCATAATCATAACATAATACAATGATAATGATAATGATAATGATAATAATAATAATAATTAATAATAATAATAGTTGTTGTTATTCAGGAATTTTATGAAAAATTATACGATGAAGAAAAAATTCCGACGGAAAAGAGAATACAATACTTGAAAAAAAGCTAAACTACCAAAAAGTGCCTGAAAATGGTAAAATTATGTCCGATGATTCCACCCGCTATCCAGCTGCTGCTAGACTGCCTCTTATTTGACCGTTCCCTTGGGAGCATCCCTTGGCCACGTCTTCCAAGGTCATTCCCATATAGACCATTAGATGATGCGAGAGTTGGTGCCTACTTTTTCTGCTTCTGCTCCATTCGGGACCGCAAAAGCTTGGGAATATATATATATATCTATATTTTGATCACGTCAAGAGGTTGCTCCTTGAGGATTCTTCACAGGGCAGAGGAAATGTGGGTTTAAGGGAGGGAAAAAAGAAAGATCTTATGGTGCTAAGCCCTGGTTTGTGGAATGCGCTGCAAACGGTTGGATTCGTGCATCGTGCTAAGTAAGGGAACCATCACCGTTTGCAAAGCACAATGCTTGGGTTTTTTCCACCACACATTAAGTCAAAAATCACTACAAATCACCTGTAAACAATTTCGCTGTATACATGATGTACAATGACAATAAAGGCTTTGAAAATAAGGCGATGGGACAATATGAAAATCCAGCCAGTATTAAGCATCCCTAATTTTGGGGGTCACATCGATAGACAAAGCTTTCTAGCATTCAACCGCAGTGTCGCTTACAGGTTAAGTGCTCAACTTATAACCACAACTGAGCCGCAAATTTCTGTCGTTAAGTGAGCTCTGCCCCATTTTACGAGCTTTCTTGCCGCAAAAAGAAGTTGTGAATGCTCCAACACTGGAAGTTTTTAAGAAGAGATTGGACAAACATTTGTCTGAAATTGTATATAGGGTTTCCTGCCTGAAAAGGGGGTTGGACTAGAAGACCTCCAAGGTCCCTTCCAACTATTCTATTCTATTCTATTCTATTCTATTCTATTCTATTCTATTCTATTCTATTCTATTCTATTCTATTCTATTCTATTCTATTCTATTCTCTAATTTTTATTGTTAAGTGAATCACTGCAGTTGAGACGTTAGTAATCCAGGTTGTTAAGTGAATCGGGCTTCCACGTTGCCTTTGCTTGTCAGGTCGCAAAAGGGGATCACGTGACCTCGGGGCACAGCAACGGTCATAAATATGAACCCATTGCCAAATCTGAATTTCGATCACGTGATCGTAGGGGTGCCGCAAAGGTCATAACTATAAAAAACCGGTCGTAAGTCACATTTTGTAACTTTGAGCGGTCACTAAACGAGCTGTTGTAAATCGGGGACTATCTGTATTACGGTAATAACAGCAGACCCAGCTGCTGCAGCAGAGAAATACGAAAGAGGAACAATAAAAGAAGAAATATGGCATGTATAGATCCTGTCAACCCGGAAGAAGAGCCTAGTTCCCATGGCTTTTTACAAGCTCACAATGAAGGTTCTTAATTATGCTAAAATATACGCTAATTTCTGTTTCTTAGACAAGAAACTCAAGCGGATAGTCAGGCCCAGGTGGCTGGATTTAGTCACGCCATGGGGCTTTCGCCACCGGACAGAAAGAGGCACGACGTGCAACTGCGTTCGTTTTTTTCTCGAGTTCTGCAAATTCAGGTTATTTCTGCTTGAAATTCCGTCCTTGTGGAAAGTTCCAGAAGCCCTGATTACACTGCACGGGAGACTAGGAAGCATGCATTGAGTGCCCTCTGAGTTTTCAGGGTTTTTTTTTTTTTTCTGGGGCTCTTTGAAGCAGCCCTAAAACACAGGCCAGGTTCTGATATAAAAATCAGTCCAGATTTTTTATCAGTCCAGAAGCAAGCTACCGACATGTCCGTTCCTCACATGACCAGCTTCAAGAAAGAGTGCTTGGTCATGTCTAAACAAGCGGGTTCTTCTCTGACTCAGCTGATTTGCTGCCCTGTCTGTCAGCCCCACCAGCTTTCCGGTTGTGATGGACTCCAAATCCCATCACTGACTGCAGAGGATAGAAATTGTAAGCCAAAAGGACTGGAAGGGTTGCAAGTTAAAAACATTTCCCCAGGGCCACTAACGTCAGCTCTAATAGAACCAGGTTTCCTTGGCTGTCCAATAAAGCACCTTCCGTTGTTTTAGGATTACACCTCCCTCAGCCCTGCTGGCTGGGGATGATTGGAGCGGCAACCTATCCAGAATCCAGCCAATGGGGGCTGGGGGGGGAGATCAAAAGAGCAAGGGGAAAGGAGTTGCCAATTCGTTTCCTCAACTTTAAGATGCCAACTTTCCTCCTCTCTCTATCCCGAGCTAGTCCTTAAAAGAATTCTCTGGCCCTGCTGGCAGGGGGTGATGGTTATTGTAGTCACAACGCACCAAGTTGTCAAGCTGATAAGCTGGGAAGAGAAGGGAAACAGGAGAGACATTCCAGATCTCCTCCTTAAGTAAGCTTGCCACTCCTCCAATCCTTCCCTTGCCGGGAAGCATGGGAGTCAAAATCCAGGCTGATAAGTTTGGGAAAGAGGGAGAGAGAGAAAAGAGAAAGAGAGAGAGAAAAGGAGAGAGAGAGAGAGAGAAAAGGAGAGAGGGAGAAGAGAGAGAGAAAAAGAGAAGAGAGAAAAGAAAAGAAAGGGGAGTGAGAGGAGAGAGAAGAGAAGAGAGAAAAGAAAGGAGAAAAAGAGAAGAGAGAAGAGGAGAGAGGAGAAAAGGGAAAAAGGAAGAGAGAGAAAGAGTGAAAGAGGAGAGAGAAGAGAAGAAAGAGAGAAAAGAAAAGGGTGAAGAGAGAGAGAAAAGAGTGAGAGAGAGGAGAGAGAAAAGAGAAGAGTGAGGAGAGGAGAGAGGAGAGAGAGAAAAGAAAGGAGAAAAAGAGAAGAGAGGGAGAGGAGAGGAGAGAAAAGGGAAAAAAGGAAGAGAGAGAAAGAGTGAAAGAGAAGAGAGAGAGAAGAAAGAGAGAGAGAAAAAGAGAAAGATGTTTAGGGAAGGCTCTCTCTTGTGGCAACCACAGGAGAAACTGAACTCAGCCCGTTGTCGATGGGAGAGGAGGATTCAATAAAGAGAAGAAGAGGGGGGGGGCTTCTCCCAAGAGGCTAAGCCACCCCAGAGTTCAGAAGATGGGCATTGTGGTCCCCATGCACCTGCAGGAGCAGCTAACCCACCGGTGGGGGGGGGCTGCGGGAGGGAGGGAGGGAGG
>QLTV01002006.1:309414-334493 GCA_003457575.1 Thermophis baileyi
CCAGCCCTGCGCGCCCCTCGGCTCTTTCCGGAGCCGCTCGGCCGCCCTCGTGCTCCCCCCCGAACGCCGCTCGGAGGGCCTTCGCGCCAGGCCGAACGCCGCTCGGCCGCGCCCGGCGAGAAGCCGAGAGGGAGGAGTCGTTAGCCGAAGGCGCTCGGGCTCCGGAAAAAGAAGCTTCGGGGATTTTCGGCTTCGGAGCGCTCCCGGGCTGAAATCCGAGCGGCGGCAAAGCCCTTTCCGCCCCCCCCCCCACTCTTGGCATCCCGTGCAAAAAGCGTCCACGTGCAAAATGCTCCAGACACGTGGACCTCGGGGCTGGCTGGGCTCCAGGCCGACTTCCTAGGTCTTTTTCTGGGGGGGGGGGGGATGCAATAACATTGCCACGAGCTGCCCGTTGCAAATCTGCAAAACTCTCTTGCAAGAGTTAGCACCCCTGCAGCCCAACAAATATATATAGAAAATGGGAGATTGGACGTCGGTTCCTTGCTCTAAGCGCCAGCTCTGCTCCTGAATAATCGGAGGAAATTCCTTTAAGATCCAAGCCGAAAGGGGATTTAGCTGCTAGGGAGATCCAAAGGAACACAATTCCTGAATCTGTAATCTTTATAGAGATCCCACAAATATATCTTTGATGAACCCAATTTGCACCTTTTCTGAACCCTAAACTTAAAAACGCTACAGCGTTGCTTGGAGCAAATCAACATCCATTGGTTGTGTCTTAAGGGCAAGTGGGGAAAAAAGGAAAGTTCATTAAAGCTATTTGTGTGAATTGCTTTTGATATTCTTAAGGCCCAGGCGGCTTAGCATATCAAAACCAACCAACCAACCAACTAATCTTTAAAAGTAGCTCCTGTTAAAGTACTGCGAGTTCTTACCTCCCTATCATGATCTACAGTAGTTTTATCAGCAAGTGAGAAGATTGGACATTCCCCCCCCCCCATTTGAAAGGCTCTCCTGTTTTGCGTGGCCGGTTCACTTTTTCAGCTTGAAATCTTAACTTCGCCACTAAAATTGTGATGTTTTCCCCAGAATGCATATCAGCAATGTATTCTCCCTCCCCCACCCCAAAAAACAGTTATTCTCAACCACAACCCAGCCTAGCCCTCTATTGTATACCAGCCCCAGTCTATGTGGATTGCAACCTCAAAGAATTAGGCTAAATAATTCTACTTATATAGATAGAGCCCGTGCTCTGACTTGCATTATATTTAATATCTTCCCTCTGGGGAGGGTTAATTAATTCATGCCCCTTGCTTTTAAACTGCTTTCACAGAATGTTTTTATTGCTAGTTATATCATGCCCAGAGACTCCTTTGGGGGGGGGGAGAGAGATGGGCAGCTGTAGAAATCTGACCAATAAATAAAGGATAAGGTAAGCCCCCTTTTATCTACAGGTAGTCCTCGACCTACCACCACAATTGAGCCCAAAGTTTCTGCTGTTAAGTGAGACATTTGTTTAAGTGAGTTTTGCCCCATTTTACGACCTTTCTTGCCACCGTTGTTAAGCGAATCCTTGCAGTTGATAATTTTGCAACATGGCTGTTAGGTGAATCTGGCTTCCTCATTGGTTTTGCTTGTCAAAAGGTCGCAAAAGGGGATCGCATGACCTTGGGACACAGCAACAGTCGTTAAGTATGAACCAGTTGCCAAGCATCTGAATGTTGATCACAGGGATGCTACAAAGGTTGTAAGTGTGAAAAATGGTCATAAGTCGCTTTTTTCAGTGCCGTTGTAACTTCAGTCATTAAAGAAAACTGTTGTAAGCTGAGGACTACCTGTATTACAGCAAAGTTTCTATCCACTAATAATGATTTTAGGTTAGCATCCTGCGCTTTTCTTTTGCAAAAAAAAAAAAAAAAAAAAAGAGAGCCCACTCCCCACAAAGGTCAACCTTCTCCATGGCTCCAGCAGGTGTCAAAGGCGGAATTTCATCCCTGCTGTGGATCTCCAAACCGAAGTTGATAGGATTCATCCTCTAAGTCTGTAGAGATTCTCCGTCATCCAGGTCATGGTTGTCCCAAAGGTGCTTTTTTTTTAAGCTCATATGAGAGAGGATCTCATTTTTTTTTCCCCAGGGGGCAACTGGACTTTCTTGTTTTTTCTTTTGAAGATGTTTCGCTTCTCATCCAAGAAGCTTCTTCGGCTCTGGCTGGATGGTGGGCAATGGAAGGATTTATATACCTTGCAGACAGCTGGTCATTTGCATTCTTGGAGAGTGTTGTTGAAGCACTTGGGTGTTTATCTGTGTCTTCAGGGTCAAGGACCCTCAAAAAGGATGCAAATGAGTCTGCAAGGAATATAAATCCTTCCATTCCCCCAACATCCAGTCAGAGCTGAAGAAGCTTCTTGGATGAGAAGCGAAAGGTCTTCAAAAGAAAAAAAACCAGAAAGTCCAGTTGCCTCCTAAAAAAGCACCTTTGGGACAACCACGCCCTGGAGGACGGAGAATCTCCACAGACTTTTAACTATACAATTTGGGGTGAACACCCTTTGAATGGTGTGGGAGGAAGAATGGAATTTTTTTCAAAGGGGTTTTTTTTTTTTTTTTTCAGGAGGCAACTGGATTTTCTTGTCTTTTTCTTTGAAGACCTTTCGCTTCCCATCCAAAAGGCTGCAAATGACCAGAAGCTTTCTTGGATGAGAAGCGAAAAGTCTTCAAAAGAAAAAAACCAGAAAGTCCAGTTGCCTCCTTAAAAAGCACCTTTGGGACAACCACGACCTGGAGGACTGAGAATCTCCGTAGACATTTGTCCCAAAGGGGCTTTCCCCCCCCCCCAGGAGGCAACTGGACTTGCTTGTCTTTTTTCTTTGAAGACCTTTCGCTTCCCATCCAAAAGGCTGCGAATATCCAGCTCTGTCTGCCAGGAGTATCAACCCTTCCATTCCCCAGTCAGAGCTGAAGAAGCTTCTTGGATGGGAGGCGAAACGTCTTCAAAAGAAAAAGACAAGAAAGTCCAGTTGCTTTTTTGGGGGGGGGAAGCACCTTTGGGAGACCCATCCTATAGGATCCTATTGGGATCCATTCTTCTCCTGGGGGGGGGGAGGGTGTAAAACAAATCAACTTGGCCCGATGCTCCAAAGGCTTCTTGGGGATCGACCCAGCCTTCTTCCCACCGAGGAGGCTCCGGTTGGAGGGCATAGCAGCACCGGGCAACCGTAACCACCGCATCCACCCGGGCTGGCTGGGCAGGGAGAGGGGAGAAAGGCCCCAAGCAAGCAGCCTCTTTGGCCCGGCCGCCTTCTCGCCCGCTTGGCAGCATGGAGGAGCCAGCCAAGCGGGGCTGAGCGGGAAGCCCGAGCCAAGCCCGGCCCGGCCACGCGTCCGCCTCCGCCGCCCTCCCGCGAACAAGGCCGGGCGGGCATCGCTTGCCCAGCCGGATTCCCCCACCACCACCACCACTTTCCCGGCTCCCTTGCTCCGGCCTGGTCTCTCCGAGGAAGGCCGAGGACGGCGGTTCTTACCCGGAGTCTTGCCGCCCGCCTCGCTCATGGCGCCCGGCTCCATCGCGTCTCACCGGCGGCAGCCCATCCGAGCACAAAGGAACCGCCTTGCGGAACTCCAGCGGAGCCGCCACGGGAGCCGGACGGACGGAAAGAGGAAGAGCACCGACCGGAAGTGGCGGGGGAGCGGATTTTCTCCCGCGGACGGAGGGTCCGGGAGACCGCCAAGGAGTCTGGACTGCTTTGTTGTGAAGAGGGGGAAGGGGCTGAGGGGAAGGTCGAACGGCGGGGCGCGGATCACGGGGCCGGAAGTGAGGCACGGGGGAAGGAGAAACGGGCGGACCGGTTGTTTGTTTTTTGTGTTTTTTTTTCCAGCAGTACCGTCGCCGGGCTGTGCTGTGAAGGAAAGGGTCCGAAGTGCTCCGGACGCCCTTGTAAAGAGATGCAGGCTACAGGCTGAGTAAACCGGGTCTCCCTCAGAAAAGCTGCCCGACAGCGTTTAGCACTAGCCGGATCCCGAGATCGGATTAAAGCGACTCCGGAAGTGAAGTCTGCGCGCACCTCTTGTACTTTCGTGCCTCTAGGGCCAGAAGTGACTCTTCCTAAAAGAAAATCGGAGGGCGGAGGCTGCGCATGGAGCTTTCCGGATGTGGCGTCAGAAAACCGGAAGTTGCGATGTTGGGGCCTAGAGAAGCCGCCGAGGCCTGGTCGCCTCAGCAGCCATGGGGCCGGTGTCGCGTTCGCGGAGCCCCCTGGACTCCCCGGGGCCCCGTCGGGGACGAGAAAGCGGCTCGGCCAGCCCTTCTCCGTCCAGGCACAGCCGCAGCCGGAGGTCTCGCTCTCGGGAGCGCAACGGCTTCCGTCGCCCGCATCACTTCGGTTACCGGCACGACCCGGAGCACTACGGCAAGGAGCAGGAGGAGTCGCTGCGGCAGAGGCGAGTGGCGGCCCGCGGGGCGGCCGGGCTCGGCTCCGGGGGTTGAAAAACCGTGGTTATTCTTGTTTATGGTTGGTCTCGCTGTCAGCCAGATGTTGGCTTTGGGTTTGGGGTCCTCCTGTCTTATCTATTGTTGTTGTTGTTATTATTATTATTATTGTTATTTATTGTTATTTATTGTTATTGTTATTATATTACTATTACGGTATTACTATTACTATTATTTACTATTACTGTCATTACTATTAATAGTAATAACAGTAACGATTATAATAAGCACCAAGGACCCCTCAATGTTATGATTACCCCCCCCCCTTGTGGGGTAATAATAACAGTAAAATAACAACAATAATAATAGTAATAGTATTAATAGTAATACTAGTAATAAATAATTATTGCTACTATTACTATTGCTACTGCTACATTATTATTATTATTATTATTATTATTATTATTATTATTATTTATTATTATTACTACTACTACTATTACTATTATTATTTATTTTACTTTACTTTACTTTATTTTACTGTTGTTATTACTATTACCCCACAACAAGGGTAA
Source organism: Thermophis baileyi (assembly GCA_003457575.1). Lineage (NCBI taxonomy): Eukaryota > Metazoa > Chordata > Lepidosauria > Squamata > Dipsadidae > Thermophis > Thermophis baileyi. The sequence goes on from QLTV01002006.1 coordinate 314,357, forward strand.
CCGTGGAGGGGGTTAATAATAATATTGAGGGATCCTGGGTGCTCTCTAAGCTTGGTTGTTTTTTTGCAAACGTTTCATGACCCAAATAGGTAACATCATCAGTGCTAGAAGGGAGTGGAGTTCGTTATCGTTTTATTAGTCAGAGCAAGGATATAAACAGAGAGCCAACCCCGCGCTCTACTAGCACTGATGACATTACCTAGTTGCATAATGGAAAGTCTGCAAGAAAACACCCAAGCTCGGAGACCATCAAAAGACCCCACAGTTCAACCCTGAGCTACAAATATTCTCCTCTTTCAATATTATTATTATTGGGCATGTGGTCTTTCCTAGCTGCTGGAGGGGAAGGGTGATCGCTCTGCTTGGGGAGGGGGGGAAGCAATATTGATTCAAAGATGAAGCAACATATGTTACTGCAGCGAAGGATTTTGTGATCCTTTGTAACTCTTTCGTATGTATTGTATCGTAGGAGTCTATTGATTAATAAAGGGGGAGGGGTGTTTGATAAGTATAAAACACAAGGCAGATTTTTTAATACATATATTTTTAGTGGGTTTGAGGTTTTATTGATTTGATCAAATTTTTTTGCTCATCTCCCTATAAGAGGGAGTCTGGACAGTGATCAAATAAAATACTAAAACTCAAAAATAGGATATAAAATTTAAGAAGACAATCCTATTGATTTAATTTATTGATTAAAATTCAGTGTGAAAAGTTATTTAAAAGCTGGACAGAAGGCTTTCAGAATGCTAACCAACCCCAGGAGAATAATTGGGGGAGGATTTGCAGTCCTTTTCTTGAAAATCTGAGGGCTTTGTCCACCACTTTTCTGATTGTGTGTTAACATTTAGGTTTGAGGTGAATATGATTTCATTTTCCTGCAGTTCTATTAAATATATATATATATATTTTTTTTTTTTTTACAGACGGCTAAATGAGAGAGAACGAATAGGCGAACTAGGAGCACCTGAAATCTGGGGACTCTCACCAAAACTTCCTGAGCCAGAGTAAAACTTGCATTTAATTTAAGTTACATTTGTATTTCATCTTGGGCACTTTAGTTGATAGATTTTAAGATTATATTCTGCTTTTAAATCTAGCTCTGATGAACATACTCCCGCAGAAGACGAAGATGGCTCATCTAAAAAAAGCAGCACCTCCGAGTCCACTTCAGAAGGTACACCGATGTGTTTAAGATGAAGTTTGACTATGTCAGTAATATCTGTGGGGAACTCATTTTACTTTCAGTTGTAAATGACATTTCCGAAATTGTCCAAAATAATTCCAGATTGCTACTTCTTAACTCGGGAAAAGTGTGTGCTCTCTTAAAACTATAGATGTGGTTTGAATGTGACATTCCTGCTTTTTGCTGCAACAATCAGTTCCCCTATATTGCTCTGAAATTTAAAAAAAATTAAAAAAAGAGGGAGTTCTTGACTTACAGCAATTCATTTAGTGACCATTCAAAGTTACAACGGAATTGAAAAAGTGTTTTTCACACTTATGACCGTTGCAGCATCTCCACAGTCAAGGGATCAAAATTCGGATGCTTGGCAACAGGTTCATATTTATGACGGTTGCAGTGTCCGGGGTCACGTGATCCCCTTTTGCGACCTTCTGACAAGCAAAGTCAATGGGGAAGCCGGATTCACTTAACAACGGTGTTACTAACTTAACAACTGCAGTGATTCACTTAAGAACTGTGGCAAGAAAGGTCGTACAAGGGGGCAAAACTCACTTAACAAATGTCTCGCTTAGCCACAGAAATGTTGGGCTCAGTTGTGGTCGTATGTCAAGGACTGCCTCTTAACTGTGTCTTTCACCTCTGGAACTGACAATCGGTGGATCATATTTCAGGAGGAATTTCATTAGAATGAATTGTTTGGAAATTGAGTCATGGCAACTGGATTTATTTATTAAAAAATAAATCTATCCATTTTATTAAAAACAAATCCATTCAACTTCCAGAGAATTCTGTCTGGATGACTTAAGAATCTTCATCGGCATATTAGAATGAATTGTTTATCTGATTATAAAACAGACACTTTTCAAATAATTTTTTTTAGAGGAAGAGAAGAAAAGGAAGAAAAAGAAAAAGAAGAAAAAGGCTGCAGCACGTAAGTGTCAAGTTACGTGATACTTGGGAATAACGTTCTTCCATGATTTGGATTATATACAGGAAAAAAAATCCATAGTTTTGCTGAAATGAAAAAGGAATATTAGGTTCAGTTTAACATTTTTTACCATTCTGTTTGGCTCTAAGAATATGTCACTTGTACTTTCAAGAGTTTTACTTAATAGAGAATCAGTATATCGTGCCAGCAATTCTTTATCATTAAACTAATGGGGAATTAAATATTAAAAAATTCTCAGATAGTACAGTATATATATCTGGAACAGGGGCATTCAGCCTTGGCAACTTTAAGACTTGTGGACCTCAACTTCCAGAATTCCCCAGCCAGCAGCTCATACTTACTTACACAACATGTCCATGTGATTCTCTGACTACTGGAACAGCATTACTGCTCCAGGGCTCCCTCTGCTTTATCAGGCCAAGAGAAAGAGATTGATTTAAGGTCATCCTTTAAGATTCGCAACAGGATTAGAGATTTGCATCTTAATCTTTTTGATTCAGTCCCCGTAGTCTCATTACTCCCGTGTGCTAGATTTATCTCTCTCTCGGAAACATAATCAGGTTTTAAGATTTCCTTCTTGTGTCTTCCCCCTCCCCCCTTATTTTTTTCTATTTAATACTTCAGGTGAAGAGGAGAAGAAAAGAGCCAAGAAGAAGAGAAAGAAGCATAGAAAGTAAGAACCCTTTTTAAAATAATCTGCATACTTGAATCTATATATATAAAAGCCAAATACCACTCACGCATCATCACGAAATCTCCAGAACCGTAAAGCCCACAAACTTGAAACTTGGCACGTATATTCTTCTTGGCTTCTAGGTGCTCGCTAAGAAAGGATTTTTCGAAAGGACCATCAGATCATTAGTTATTTCTTATATTACTATTAACACGCTCTGATGCTAAGGAGTTAGACGTTCTACTCCCCCTCCCCACCTGAAAAGAACTCTGTTCCAACTGCCAGTGGGCGTGGCCAGCACGTGACTCATCCCGCCTGCGGGCTGGGAGTTTAGACATGCTACTCCATGCTAAGGAGTTAGACATTCTTCTCCCTGAAAAGAACTCTGTTCCAACTGCCAGTTGCCTTATATTAACACGCTCTGATGCTTAGGAGTTACACATTCTGCATCAATTTTCAAGCTTTAACTGTCAATTTATCAAGCCCAGTCACATAGTTTCGTAGCGAAGCATGGGTATCCAGCTACTAGTACTATATAATTCTTCCCTTAACTGCCTAAGGACAAGCCTTGTTACTGAGATAACTCCTAAAACATTGGTTTGACTTTCAGCTTTTGTTATTGTTTAAAGAAAACCAATTCTTTAAATTGGTTTTCCTTTCTTTCTTGACTCCTTATGAAATTTCAACGTATTCCCTTCAGTTCTTGAATTCTTTCAGTTCTTGAAATTGTTAAAATCAGCAGTTAAAATCAGCAGAGTCCTTCGGGAGTTGGGCGGCATATAAATTTTATAAAATAAATAAATAAAATAAAATAAATATTTTGGGGAAAGCTGTAAAGAGAAGGAATATGGTCTGTTGCTTCAGCCTAATCCCTAAAGTTAAGTTCCTTTTAAATATCAGGGTGGTTTACTTCCAAATATCTCCAGGGCTGCACAATTATGAGATTGCAAAAGAGAGAAATCACGTGGAATTCCCTGGATTTTGTTTTGGCTGCATGCCACATTACTTGTTCTATACTGGTATTTTTATATTGGTACCGGGAACAAATTCCTTGTGTGTCTAATCACACTTGGCCAAATAAACTATTTAGTTCCATTTTTCAAACTTGGCACTTTAAGATGTGTGGGTTTCTCAACCCTCAGAATTCCCCAGCCGCCATGTTGGAAGTCCACCCATCCTAAAATTGCCAAGCTTGAAAAACACCATTCTCCATGCACAAATAAAACGTAAAACCCTATTTATGTCAGCTAGAAAGAAAAAAATGAAAAGCTAGCGATCCTAACTTGCTGTTGCCCATTTGCAGACGGTGCTGTAACCAAAGTACTTTATTCTTGTTTGTAAATTGTTGGTTTTTCTCTCCCTGACGGGGGCTCTCCAAATTGATCCGCTCTATCTTTTAATGACCAGGAAAAAGAGCAAGAAAAAGAAGAGTAAGAAGAGCAGGAAGGATTCTAGTGACTCGAGCAGCGAAGATTCTGACGAGGGAGCGCTACATGGGGACGATCTCTGGATCGAGAGATCAAGTAGGTGGTTACCACTGAGGATGGGATAACTAAAATCAAGTGATGTGCACCCCTTTGGTTAAGAGAGAGGCACTCAGCTCAGAATGTTTTAAAACTCAAGCTCATTTCATTGGGAGGTTACTAGCTGCTTTAAGGATATTCTTGTTGTGTTTACATCCTGGATTGTATTTTTTTATGCTTTTGTCTCGTAAAATGGAAGCTTTATCATTACCGTTTATTAATGATGTACAGGTAGTTGACTTACGACCACAATTGAGCCCACAGTTTTTGTTGTTAAGTCAGACCCTTGTTAAGTGAGTCTGGCCCCCATTTTACGACTTTCCTTGCCACAGCTGTTAAGTGAACCACTGCAGTTGATAAGTTAGTAACCCGATTAAGTGAATCTGGCTTCCCCATGGACTTTGCTTGTCGGAAGGTCACAAAAGGGGATCACATGACCCCCGGGACACTGCAACGGTCATAAGTATGAACCCGTTGCCAACCGCCTGAATTTGGATCACGTGATCATGGGGAGGCTGCAAAGATCGTAACTGTGAAAAACGTTCATAAGTCGCATTTTCCAGTGCCGTTGTAGCTTTGAACGGTCACTAAACGAACTGTTGTTGAGTCAAGGATTACCTGCATACCGTCTGACCTGCCACGACTTAAAACCTAGAAGTAAAAATAGTCCTCCGCTCCATTCGTTGGGAAAGGTACGGCTTTATTAGAGCTCAAGTTGCATTGCGGTCAAGCTTAACCAGGACTGAGAATTGCAAGGCCAAATCCCTAGGTTGTACCTTCCCCTCCACTCCCCCATCTGCATTTCAATCACCAATCGGGTCTATGCAAGATATTAATTTTCCTAAAGGTCAGTCTAAGTCACCCTTGGTATGCAGCTCTCCTCCCAGCTGGATGACCTTGAGCGGTGTCAGCCTTTACTTTGGTTTCCCCAAGTATTCCCCCTCCCCACCCCTCTCTCCCCACCATTCATGGCTGTCTGTCGCCCCCTAATGGCGAAGCACAGCAAAGCTGGAGGTGGCCGCTGGGGATATTCTTGCTGTATAAATGTCCTTTCCTCACCCCCCCACCCCCACCCCAGTATGGATTGTAATTTTTATGCTTTCACTCGTGAATAGAATAGAATAGAATAGAATAGAATAGAATAGAATAGCAAGATACATTCATCAAGAATCATAAGGTAAACACTTAATGATAATCATAGGGTACAAATAAGCAATCAAATCATACTGGGAAACAATCAATATAAATTGTAAGGATACAAGCAACAAAGTTACCGTCATGCAGTCATAAGTGGGAGGAGATGGGTGATAGGAATGATGAGAAGATTAATAGAGTGCAGACTTTGTAAATAGTTTGACAGTGTTGAGGGAATTATTTGTTTAGCAGAGTGATGGTGTTTGGGAAAAAACTGTTCTTGTGTCTAGTTGTTCTGGTGTGCAGTGCTCTATAGCGTCGTTTTGAGGGTAGGAGTTGAAACGGGCTTTATCATGAATGTTTATTAGTGATGCATACTGCCTCATCCTTCATGGGTTAGGATTCTCCCCCCCCCCTTATTTATTGCAGAAAACACAGATGCCGTGGATTTTATTGGCCCAGAAGCTCCCATCACTCACGCTTCTCAAGACGATCGCCCTTTGAAGTGAGTGCTGTCCTCCGTGGCTGATAACGGACTAGGAGGGAGCAGACTGGTGGTAGATACGAATCCCACACAGAGGGCGAGCTGCAACACCAGGCTGGGGGAAAGCAACGCTTATTATATTCTCTTTTTTTGTGTGTACTTGCTGTGGTTTACATCGGCATTCTCTTTCTCCCCTGAAGCTACGGTCACGCTTTGCTGCCCGGTGAAGGTGCCGCCATGGCCGAGTACGTCAAGGCGGGCAAGCGGATCCCCAGGAGAGGCGAGATCGGCCTTACCAGCGAGGAAATCGCTTCCTTTGAGAAATCCGGCTATGTTATGAGTGGCAGCAGGTAAGCGACCTGGTTAAAAATGGCTGCGAGGGCCAAGAGCTAGCCTCTGCTTTGATTGGCCCTCCCAAAAGTACCAGGGCAATCTCGGAACAAAGAATAGATTGGATCTTGCTTCTATTTTATACCCAATTGTAATGAAGAATACTGAATTATATAGCATTGCACTTCATCATGATTATACTTTCATCTATTGAATGCCTTCGTTTCTATCCAGTCAAAAATGATGGTTCTGCAGTAAACATGTCATCCGGGAATTTCAGTCTGTGCATCTATGCTGTAAGCTCTAAGACAGTGATGGTGAACCTTTTTCTTTTTGCGTGCCAAAAATGGGAGTGTGCGTGTGTGCTAGCGCGCGTGCGGGCACACAACCCCCCCATGCACGCCACACTGCGCATGCGCGCATCCCCGCACATGCAAAACCCCCCTCCTCCCGGGTGGGCCGTTTTTCACCCTCAGGCTTCCCTGAAGCCTCCGGAGTGCGAAAAACGGCTCAACGGGCAAACCCAGAAGTTCAGAAAAATGGACTTCCGGTTGGGCCGTTTTTCACACTCCGGAGGCTTTAGGGAAGCCTCCTGAAGCCTGGGCAGGGTGAAAACGGCCTTTCCCAAGGCTGAAAATCAGCTGGCCAGCACGCGCATGCGCACTGGAGCTGACATAGAGCAACACCTCGCATGCCCTCAGATATGGCTCCGCGTGCCACCTGTGGCACACCTGCCATAGGTTCGCCATCACGGCTCTAAGACTTAGAATAACTTTATTGTCGCTTTGAATGTACGCTAATCGGCATACATTAAAAGGAAATTTTGTGGCATATAGCTCTCAAAGCTGTCTCCACCTACAATATACCCTACATCCGTGATGGCGAACCTATGGCACACGTGCCAGAGGTGGCACACAGAGCCCTCTCTGTGGGCATGCGCGCCATCCAGATGGTCTTTGCGAGCGCCGGAGCGCCGAAAAACGGCCCAAAAACCGCCCAGAAAAATGGCCTAAGAAATGGTCCGAAAAACAGGCATGCACGCGCCGGCCAGCTGGTCTTTGGGTTTCCGGTGCTCCGGCACACGCAGATGCAGGCGTGTTCCGGTTTGGGCACTCGGTCCCGAAAAGGTTCGCCATCACTGCCCTACATAAACCTGACAAAATAAATACAAAATTATGCATATACCCACATATATTCTATGACATGGAGAAACAACACAATCTAGTTCCGATGTATACATGTACATGGCGAGAAAAACGAATCTTGCCGGTTTACTTATTACTCTATCTCAGTGTTTCGCAACCTTTGCAGCTTTGAGATGGGTGGACTTCAACTCCCAGAATTCCCCAGCCGGTCAGCGAATTCTGGGGGTTGAAGTCTACATACATCTCAAAGTAGCCACCGATGAGAAACTCTGCTCTAGGTGGATGTCTTTTCCACACCATTCTTACAGTTCCTGTACACTGGTAAGGAGATTGGAGGGAATGGAAATGGCTGAAATGTAGTGAAAATGCTCTTGTCGCCGGTTGATGCCTTGAGTGTTGGTATTTCACCGATGGGCACCGTCTCTCTCCTTAGGCATCGGCGAATGGAAGCGGTACGTCTGCGGAAAGAGAACCAGATCTACAGCGCGGATGAGAAGAGGGCCCTGGCATCTTTCAACCAGGAAGAAAGGCGAAAGAGAGAAAACAAGATCCTAGCCAGCTTCCGGGAAATGGTCTACCGAAAAACTAAGGGCAAAGATGAGAAATGAACGACATGTCCTCCCTCGTACAGGCAAATGGGTGGGGCCCTGACACTGGCTTGTGCTACAGGAATTTGGGGAAACAGTCCATAGATATCCAGCTTAAGAACCGTAATTGGTCTGGTGAGGCCTTGGAACTAACTTACAGGGTCTTTCCAACTTGCAATCCAAGTCAGATTAACCAAAGTGGGCCAATCGGTACCACCATAATGCCAAGAAGCTACTGAGAATACTCTTGCTTCTTTGTGATTGAGAAAGTAGCACTTTAAAAAAAAAATCAGTTGGAGCAAAAATTTCCATTTATGGGGGTTCGGTGAAGACTGTTTTCTATCGACTTTGACAAGAAGAAAATATTAAGCCCTGAATGGAACAACAAGATCTCTTATAGGATGAGTGTGTTTTGTGAAAAATGGCCAGAACATATCCTGGGTCTAACACTCTGCACCCAAAAGTCAGAAATAGCTTTAATGTTGACGGTTGCCTTTATAAGCTTCCTGCCTCGAACAGACACACAAATATGAGTGGATTGTATTAAAACAGAGAAAAATTGTTTAAACCATGATCTTGTTTTCTGGCTCAGACCGTCAAACGTGGGTTGTCTCCTACAGACTCCTTGTAAATAGGAACACAAAATATTCTTTTCATTTCGAGATTTTTTTTGCAGATTTAATACTGTGTTAAGTCTGGCGCTCATCATTTTGCAAGCAAGAATGCTTTGAGGATCGGTAAATATATTTCCTGCTCGACTAAGTGTAAATAGTTAGGGGTTTTTTTTAGCAACGCAGAGGAGATGAATATCCATCTGAATAAGTTTTTTAACCCTTTAGTTCCTTCAATGGCTTTATAGATAAAATATGTGGGTTGGAATTCAAAGTCCATGTACCAACTGCCACATATTGGAGGGTTTTGAGTGTCTGTTCCCTTTTGTAAATTTTGAGTGCACCCTAAACTTTAGAAGCAAAGCTGGAGACACATTTTGAAACAAGGAAGAAAAGAAATCCCAATGTAAATACACCCCAGTATCAAGGACAGCTTTATTGAATGCATTCTGCAGATTACTTTTTTTGCACAGTTCCGGTATGGCACACCACTTCTAAACTGTATTTTTAAAATAAAATGCCCTCCCTAAGTACAAATGGCTGTGTGTTATTTTTTTTTCAGGTTTACCAGTTTCTTATTTGTTCAATAGATGTCTCTCCATCCTTTCTTGGAGCTCGAGGTTACGTACAGAGCCCACCGTTCTCCATTGCTATCCTCACAATAGCCATAAAGAGGCAGATCCAGGCCGAGAGAATGACAAGGTCACCCTGTGGCTTTCCATAAAACTTAGAGGTGGATTCGAACATGAATTTTTCTCAGGCTTTACTTCAACTCCTAAACTACAATGACTCTTTGAAGTCATTCAATGTTCATTCTTTGAAGTACCTTTGAGCAGAAGCAAAAATGTTCCCCTCCATTTGCTGTCCTCAAATCCACTCCAATTGATTTAATACATTTGAGAGAGAGAGAGACACACACATACACACACAACCCAGACTGTTCTTGAATCAAAGTCCAATATTCTTAAGATCTGAATAAAGAAAAACTTGAAGAATCACGGTCCTGGCTTCTGTAGAAACCCCCCCCTCCCTTTCTCATCTTGCTTTCACCCACATTAGTTGGGATTTTGAAAGTCTCATTCCCACACTTTAGGAGGACTTCTGGTTGGTAAAAGTCAGTTTATTTATATTGCATTAAATAAGGACCTTCGACGGGTGTAATCTCCCATCTGCTGCTGCAAATGTCCAACTTAAGAGCTTTAAAACTGCTTATGTGTTCAACTTGGTTAAACCCAAAGATGCTTTTTCAAACGGCAACTGGACTTTTGTTTTTCCTTGAAGACGTTTCGCTTCTCATCCAAGAAGCCACTTCAGTTCTGACTGAATGGTGCAGGATTTATATTCCACCATTCAGTCAGAACTGAAGAAGCTTCTTGGATGAGAAGCGAAACGTCTTCAAGGAAAACCAAAGTCCAGTTGCTTTTTGAAAAAGCACCTTTGGGACAACCATGACCTGGATGACTCAGAATCTCCATAAACTATTTGGTTAAAGTTTTTCTTCCTGCACTTCATTGACATGAGTGACACAAAGAGATCAAAACAAGGGTTTGGTTACGGCAACTCTTGAATTTTATTACCAAAAAATAAAATAAAAGCAGGGTACCTATAGAGATTTTAATTTCTAACCATTCCAGCAAAATTAAAAATCCACTGCCTTCATCATGACAATCTTACTTTCAATTACATCTTTGAGCCACTTCTCCTTAAAGCGAGTTTTTCCTGGCCTGTAAATAGAAAACAGCCCTGAGTATTTTACACTCACATTTTTTGTTTTATCTAAAAGGTTACCTAATACAAATAGCTCTTATGGCACAGTGGCAACCCAGACGTATAAACCAGTTGATGGGGGGGGGTGAACCAGGGGTGGGTTCCTCCCGGTTCGGACTGGATCGCCCGAACCGTTAGCGACCCGCTGATGATGTCACGGATCCGGTTCGGTCGGTGCCGGTCGGTGGGTGCCACCATCTTTTTTGGGGGAATTTTTTGTGAATTTTTTACTGTTCTGCTGCTTGAAAAAGGGCCCTCCCGCCCGCCCATGGGTTTATACTGACCTTTATTACTTCGCCCGAAGCACAGCTGATCAGCTCCTCAGCTGTGTTTTGGGCTGATTGCAGCTACTGAGCATGTGCGGAAGCAAAATTGCACGAAGGAACCCCCGCGCGCGCAAGCGGAGCAAGCGCCCGCGCGCAAAACGTCACGATGCGAACCGGTGGGGAAGGTAAGTGGAACCCACCCCTGGTGTGAACATACCTGTGAATGAGCCTATTGGTTTCCACCACAAAGAATACTTCAATCGGCAGCGTCTGTATCAGACAGAAAACCAAAAGTTAGTTTTATGAATGGCCCAGGGGTGGGTTTCCCTTACCTTTGCTACCAGTTTGGGAACGGGAGCACGCACGATGCTTCTGCGCATGCGCAGAACGTCCATGATGACGTCCGGGTAGGAGGGCGGAGCCTCCCGCCACCGCTGCTACCGGTTTGCCCAAACCGGGGCGAACCGGTAGAAACCCACCACTGTAGTGGCCTACTTAACGGTTCTCGTGAACATGGAGACATTCCAGGGAAAAAAATATAGCAAGTATTCCCAAGAATTAAACCTAACAATAATATTCAGCTATCTTAACAGGAATACCAGATAGAATTCAATTACATTAGAACTCTTGTATCCATTGTCCAATCCTCCCAAATTTCTAAATTTACAGTTCGCTGGTTCCTTTCAAGTTTTCTCATTTCGCTTCCCAAATGTGTTTTGGGGGAACGGGCAGCTAAGTTGAGTTATGATTATAAAATATAAATGGCTGTCAAGCACCAGGGAAACCAGGAGATTCAGGCAGTTCAAACGAGTATAAAGATTTATTGCAAGCTTAAGTTCACTACGAGAATCTGACCAACTGACAGTCAAGGGAAATGAGCGGGGGATAAGAGAGGCATTCAAGCTGGGCTGGACTTACAGTAGCTCTCTTGCGGGCACGCAGGGTCTCGTGACTTATGACACGTTTGACCCCTCCTCCTGGCTCAGCCTGTTCATCTCCTACAATGGCTAAGTCTTCAAGATGCTAACAGCCTATATTTTATGTATATTAGTTACACCTAAAATCAATAGCAAGCATTTCCTTCTTATTCTTAAGCAAAGATGCAACCATCGAGAAATATCCAGTTTTTTTCCTCTTGGATAATTGCTGACTTTCTGTTCCATATCCTGACCGTCCTGACTGGGGTTAACAGTGATTGGAAGAGCCGAGGTGGCGCAGTGGTTAGAGTGCAGTACTGCAGGCTACTTCAGCTGACTGTTCAGCAGTTCAGCGGTTCAAATCTCACCAGGCTCAAGGTTGACTCAGCCTTCCATCCTTCCGAGGTGGGTAAAATGAGGACCCAGATTGTTGGGGGCAATATGCTGACTCTGTGAACCGCTTAGAGAGTGCTGTAAAGCACTGTAAAGCGGTATATAAGTCTAAGTGCTATTGCTATTGCTAATTCTATCACATACAAGTGATCCTCAATTTACAACTACCGGTGAGGCCAGAATTTCCATTCTAAGCAAGGTGATTAAGTGAGTTGCATCTTTTTTTGCAACGGTTGTTAAGCGAATCAGTGTAGTTATTCAGTGAATCACATGGTTCTTAAGTGAATCCGGCTTCCCCTTGATTTTGCTTTTTGGAAGCCAGCTAAGAAGGTCACAAATAGTAATCAGATGATTGTAGGATGCTGTAAATTTCACAACTACCTGTTGGTTGCCAAGCGCCCAAATTTAGATCACATGATGTTGCAATGGACGTAAATGCAAGGACCAGTCGTAAGTCACCTTTGTTCTGGGCTAGTTTAACCTCTAACAGTCACTAAATGATTGGGTTTAAGTGAAGGACTACCTGTACAGAAGGCCAATAGTTTCCCTTCTCTGTGTGTGATCAGATTCTGAGAAGCAACTGATACAACAGATCAAAGAGAATATTTGTAGCTCAGGGTTGAATTGTGGGGGTCCCTGGTGCCCTCCAAGCTTGGTGGTTTTCTTGCAGACGTCTCATTACCAAACTAGGTAACATCATCAGTCCTAAAAGGCTGTGGGGGTTGGGTCACAGTTTCTATCCTAGCAGCTTGCTCTGTCTGTGTTGGTGGGAGCAGTCTTGGTGGAACCACAGTTCATGGGTTTTAGAGAGCATCCCTAACATGACTTCATCACAGTTGGGCTTCATTGTCTCCCAAGAGGACCTCAAAATACTCACTCTGGGTTTGATTTTGGAAATCTCAATGACGAAATAGACACAGGCTGTGGCTCGAGGGATGGGCTTCCTGCATGTCGGGATGCTCCAGCGGACTCGGTAATAGTACCGGGTGCTATACTGGAGTTCCTCGTTGTTGAGGTAGTTGCTCCAGTGTAGCCAACTTTCGTGAAGCTCCCATGTCTGCAAGGATGAATATACTGCAAATCAGAGAGCAGTCCGGTTACAAGCACCTCTTTGAAAAAAAGCAGGCTGTTTTATTTTGTTTTTTTATTCTGGAGCTTACAGGTAGCCTTTAACAGAATAAGAGAATAACAGAATGAGTTGGAAGGGACCTCAGAGGTCTTCTAGTCCAACCCCCTATATGCATTCCACTCTTAAGATAAGATTTGTCCTGTTACTTAAATGATGGAGAAATGAATAAAAAGGAAGGGTGGGGGGAAAGGATTGACAAGATATTAACTTGAAATATATTGGTAGCTATACCCAAAGTTGCTTTTTTATGAGGCAACTGGACTTTCTTGGGGGGGAGGGGTTTGAAGACGTTTCGCTTCTCATCCAAGAAGCTTCTTCAGCTCTGACAGAATAGTGGGGAATTGAAGGATTTATATTCCTTTCAGACAGTTTGTTGTGTTACATATCAAGGCTGCCTGGTTACACCCAGGTCCTCTGTTTAAGCAGGAAAATGGGAACCGCTGATTGGTTGAGCCATCTGACATCTCCCTATAAAAGGGCTAGCTGTCATACTGGCTCTCTGCTGGATCTTGTACATAGTTAAATAAAGAGCTGTTGTCTGAAACCTGTCTCCAGCCTCTTCAATCACCACATCTAACAACTGGCGACGAGGATGGGATTTTGAAGAAGGCTGAACAAAAAGAGCTGACAGAAGACAACGAAGATCCAGCCAGGTGGCAGAAGGAATGGTGGCCATTTTGCACGGCAAATTCGAACCGCATCGGCCCAACATGTAAGCGTTCCATCCGCCGACTCCTTTCGACCCAGCAAAGGAGAACTGGGGGTCCTACATGACCCGATTCAAGTGCTTCTTGGAGGCCAACGACCTCCTTGGCCTGTCGGACAACCGAAAAAGGGCGCTCTTCCTCAGCCACTGCGGGCATGAAGTATTTGACATGGCCGAGTCCATGTCAGAGCCGATGCCGGTGCAGACAGTGCCGTGGCAGGTGTTGCAGAATATGCTGCAGACCCACTATGCTCCCATGCCTTCTAAGGTGGTGAGACAGCACGAATTCCGCCAACGGTTACAGCGAGATGGGGAATCGATTAACCAGTACCTGGCAGCACTTTGAAAGGCCGCCACGCATTGTGAATTCAGGGACTTAGACGACATATTGCTAGATCAGCTAATATGTGGGGTGCAAGACCTTCGCTTGCAGCGGCGACTACTTGCCAAGTCCAACTTAACACTTCAGATAGCCTTGGACGAGGCGAGGGCGACTGAATCATCCAATAAGGCGGCTGAATCACTCCACTGGAGAGTTGTGCCACCAGCACCCCAAAAGGCATCACCTGCGGTCCACGAAAACCAGTGCCTGGACGACTCCTTGGACGACAGCGAGGAGGAGGTCTACCGGACAGAACACTGGCGGGGAACTGATCGCCCAAGACCGCAAACCTGCTCCAGTTGCGGGGGTCAGCACCCATGAGCAACCTCCAGATTCCGGGATGCCATTTGCCGGCATTGTGAATGGCTGGGGCACCTAACTAAAGTCTGCCAGGCCAGCCAACTGTCCAGCAAGCGCGCCACCCAGGACTCCAGCCAAGCCGAAGCCAGACGAGGGCCAAGGCGAGAGCCACCGAAGCCGAAGTGCCGCACCGACTACTCCAGAGCCCCCGAAACCAACCAGACCAGGATCGGGCAGGCGAGTACCCCGAGCCACAATAAGGTTCATGTGACTGTGTTACTAGAGGGGTCTCCCTGCGAAATGGAAGTTGACACAGGGTCGTCCATCTCCATTATGTCCTGGGCAGCTGTCAAACAGGTCATTCCAGCACTCAGCCATAGACAACTGAAGGTGCAGAACCTCAAGCTCAGCAATTACCAAGGCAATCTCATTCCAGTGCTGGGCTGGGGCAACTTCCAAGTCCGATTCGGCAGTTTCGAAGGAAGCCTGCCCCTGACGGTGGTTCGCGACAGACTCCCTAGCCTACTGGGCCTGGACTGGTTTGGCGCCCTGGGCATGGGAGTGACTGGGATCAACGCTATCTCCAGGGGCTGTGCAGACGACCTACTGCGAGAATTCTGAGATGTCTTCGACGCCGGGCTTGGCAAGTATGTAGGCACCCCCATCTCATTTAATCTTGACCTTAACGTAGCGCCCATTAGGCTCAAGCCCAGAAGAGTCCCCTTCGCTCTTAAGCCTAAAATCGACCTAGAGCTGGATAAGTTGATCAGCCAGGGCATTCTAGAGCCGGTCGATCATGCGAAGTGGGAGACTTCTATAGTGACACCAGTTAAGAGTGACGGGTCTGTGCGCATATGCGCTGATTACAAATGTACAATCAATAAAGCCCTTCAGCAAAGCGCATACCCAGTCCCCATTGTGCAACAATTGCTGCATACGCTGGGCCCGGGCGCCATCTTTGCCAAGTTAGATCTTGCGCAGGTGTACCAGCAATTACTGGTAGATGGTGCTATGGCAGAGGCGCAGACCATAGTCACGCATAGGGGGGCATTTAAATGTCACCGTTTACAATTTGGAGTTAGTGTCGCCCCAGGAATATTTCAAGGGGTCATGGAACGCTTATTAAATAAAATTCCTGGGGTTGTCCCCTATTTTGACGATATGCTGATCACTGCCAGTAATGAACCACAGTTAAAGTCTAGGCTGTGGGAAATCCTTAGCAGGTTTAGGGCTGCCGCAACTCATCCCGCGCGGGGAGGGGGTCGCGGCGGGGGGGTCGCGGGGGGGTCGCGGCATTAGAAAGGTTGAGAACCACTGCTATAGTGCAACACGTGCTGCATACGCTAGGCCCGGGCGCCATCTTTGCCAAGTTAGATCTTGCGCAGGCATATCAGCAACTGCCAGTAGATGGCACTACAGTGGAGGCTCAAACCATCGTCACGCATAGGGGGGCTTTTAAATGTCACCGTTTACAATTTGGTGTTAGCGTAGTCCCAGGAATTTTTCAAGGCATCATGGAACGATTATTAAAGAGCCGAGGTGGCGCAGTGGTTAGAGTGCAGCACTGCAGGCTACTTCAGCTGACTGCTAGTTGCAGTTCGGCAGTTCAAATCTCACCGGCTCAAGGTTGACTCAGCCTTCCATCCTTCTGAGGTGGGTAAAATGAGGACCCAGATTGTTGGGGGCAATATGCTAACTCTGTAAACCGCTTAGAGAGGGCTGTAAAGCATTATGAAGCGGTATATAAGTCTAACTGCTATTGCTATTGCTATTAAACAAAATTCCTGGGGTTGACCCCTATTTTGACGATGTACCGATCACCGCAGGTAATGAGCAACAGTTAAAGTCTAGGTTACGGGAGGCACTGAGCAGATTTAGGGCTTCCGGGCTCAGAGTCAAGAGCAGCAAGTGTCAAATAGGTGTCCCCGAGGTAGAATTCCTGGGATATCGGATTAATGGGACAGGGATCCACCCCACCAAGGATAAGGTCAGGGCTATTCGTGAGGCCCCTACACCCACAAACAAAACTGAGCTTCAAGCCTTCCTGGGGTTGCTGAATTTCTACAGCTTCCTCAAGAATAAGGCTACTGTAGCCGAGCCCCTATACCGGCTCCAAGTCAAGAAAGCGACCTGGGTCTGGGGAAGGACTGAAGCGGCTGCGTTCTGGGCTGTCAAGAGCCTACTGTCTGAAGACAGCTTCTTGATCCAATTTAACGATACACTGCCTGTAGTCCTAGTGTGCGATGCCTCCCCGTTTGGCGTCAGGGCTGTTCTCAGCCACCGGTTGCCAAGCGGCCAAGAGGCTCCTGTTGCTTATTTTTTGCGGACGCTCTCCAGTGCAGAATGCAACTACAGTCAGCTTGACAGGGAGCCATTAGCAGCGGTGGCCAGGGTTAAGAGATTTCACAAATATCTCTACGGCAGAGACTTTGAGCTGGTCACCGACCACAAGCCCTTGTTAGGGCTCATCACAGGGGACCGCCCCACACTGGCGTCCCTGTCTCCCCGGCTCACCAGATGGACTATTTTTCTCTCCGCCTATTCCTACAAGCTGACCCACCGGCCCGGTCGATCCCTGGGGCATGCTGATGCCCTCAGCCGCTGCCCACTGCCTGATTTGGTGGACGACCTCACTCTGGGTGTCCCTGTCCTCTTCATAGACTGCTTGGACTCTGGCCTGGTCATCTCAGCTGAAGTGGCTGCCCATTCAGCCAAGAACTTTGTGTTCAGGACTATTTTGAACTGGGTGTGGAGGGGATGGCCACAAGGGCCGGTTAACCCGGAGTTTAAACCATTTGTATGTAAGCAGCACGATATATCTGCTCAAGGGGGTTGCCTATTGTGGGGAGATCGCATAATTATTCCTCCGCACTATGAGAGGATGTTCTAAGGGTACTGCATGAGGGTCACCCGGGAATAGTAAAAATGAAGGCTCTTGCCAGGAGTTATGCTTGGTGGCCAAACATGGACAAACAAATAGAGGAGTGGGTTGCGGGCTGCACGCCCTGTCAGGAGTCGAGAGCCGCCCCTCCAAAGGCCCTGGCACAAGAGTGGGAGAAACCCAGGGCACCCTGGTCCTGGGTCCACATAGATTTCACGGAGCCATTCCATGGCCAAACATTCTTGGTGGTCATAGATGCATATTCCAAATGGTTGGAGATCATACTAATGGGGTCAAGCATGGCCGAAGCAGTCATTCTAATGCTAAGGAGACTCTTTGCCACACATGAGTTACCCAACGTATTAGTCTCCAACAATGGGCCCCAGTTTACGGCCACGCATTTTGAAGGGTTCCTGGCAGAGCAGGGCATCCGCCATGCCTTGACCGCTCCGTTTCATCCAGCCAGCAATGGTCAGGTTGAAAGGATGGTAAGGTCTGCCAAGGAAGCCCTAGGGTGACTAGGCCCAGGTGACTGGCAAGCCAGGGTAGATAAATTCCTGCTTGTCCAGCACATCATGCCAAGCGCAACAACTGGGAGAAGCCCCACCGAGCTGCTAATGGGCCGGCGGCTTCGATCTGTACTAGACAGGCTTCACCCCAACTATTCAAACCAAAAAGAGCAAGTCACAACAAAACAAACCAGGTCTTTCCAAACAGAAGACCAGGTATTCGCAAAGAACTTTGCCGAGGGGTCCCTATGGCTACCTGGGGAAATAATTGAGATTACCGGTCCCAGGTCCTATGTAGTCTTGTTAACAGATGGGCGAAAATGGCGGCGGCACATAGACCAACTGCGCAGCCGCCAACCAGCAAACGCAGATAACCAGCCTCGCCCAAACAATAATTCCCAATCCAATCACCCTACAGCTAACTGAAGCCCGAGGTCGACGGAACACCTACTGGAGCACCCGGAGTTCCAGCAACGTCACGACCCCGAACTGGTTCCAGTAGAATCCGCAGCCCCGCCCGAAAGCTTCCAGGAGCTTCCACAGGCGGACAAGAAAGGGCAGCAGACCCAACCTCCCTGGCCGCTGCCGACACTCCGACTGAGCTACGCAGGTCTACTAGGGTTCCCAAACGCCCCGCCTACTTACGGCACTATGTATGTTAAATAGACTGTTCCATCTAAGAGGGGAGGGGTGTTAGATATCTAGACTGCCTGGTTACAACCAGGTCCTCTGTTCAGGCGGGAAAATGGAGACCGCTGATGGGCTGAGCCATCTGATAGCTCCCTATAAAAGGGCTAGCTGTCAGACTGGCTCTCTGTTGGATCTTGTACATAGTTAAATAAAGAGCTGTTGTCTGAAACCTGTCTCCAGCCTCTTCAATCACCACATCTAACATTTGGGACAACCATGACCTGGATGACTGAGAATCTCTAACAGACATTGGTAGCTATACATAACCATAATGTAGAATTTCTTCTATAAACAAAAAAAAAAGCAGTAATATTTACTTGTAACAAATTCCTTATTTAGTGCAAAATACCTTAAATCTAATTACAAGGAAATAAATTTACTGGATAGAGCAAAACGATAATACTAAGGCAGTGGTCTCCAACCTTTCTGGCTTCGCAGATTAGCAGGTGGGGAGATGGTTGTGTGCGAGCAGCAGATGCATGTGCTCGCAGCTCCATTTGCGTGAATGGCGGGCACTCACACACGCCTGTGAAGCTCAGTGGTGGGATTCAAATTTTTTTTACTACCAGTTCTGTGGGCATGGCTTGGTGGGCGTGGCGTGGCGTGGCATGGTGTGACTTAGTGGGTGTCCCATGGTTTGGTGGGTGTGGTGTGGTGGGCGTGGCGTGGTGGGCGTGGCAGGGGAAGGATACTGCAAAATCCCCATTCCCTCCCCACTCCAGGGGAAGGTTACTGCAAAATTCCCATTTCCTCCCGATCAGCTGGGACTCGGGAGGCAGAGAATAGATGGGGGCGGGGCCAGTCAGAGGTGGTATTTACCGGTTCTCCGAACTACTCAAAATTTCCGCTACCAGTTCTCCAGAACTGGTCAGAACCTGCTGAAACCCACCTCTGGTGAAGCTCCATTTGTGTGAGTGGTGGGCGCACCCAACGTTCGCCCAAATGGAGCTACACGCTCACCTGCCACTTCCATGGCCCGGTTCTGAATGGACTGCCCGCAGCCCAGGAACTGGACACCCCTGTGCTAAGGAAAACAGGCACAGGACTTATTAATCAATTTCCGAGAGCTTCAAGGTTCTGATCTGCTGGCAACTGATTTACAGATTACAGATTAACAGAGTTGGAAGGGACCTTGTAGGTCATCTATTTATTTTTATTTATTTATTTATTTATTTATTTATTTATTTATTTATTTATTTCATCAGGAATGCATTAGATAACAGATATAAAACCATAATTATGAATACATGAAATGGATACGAATAAAAGGGAACATTAGGACAGGGACGGTAGGCACGCTGGTGTGCTTATGCATGCCCCTAGTCCAACCCCCTGCCCAAACAGGAGACCCTACACCATTTCTGACAAATGGCAGTCCAATCTCTTCTTGAAAGCTTCCCGTGATGAAGCTCCCACAACTTCCGAAGGCAACTTCTGTTCCATTGTCCATAGACTTCTCACATCTAAGCCGAGTTTACACACCCAGGCATGTCACATTGCTTTGCATCCAAGATGCCAAAGAATATTGAACATGAAAGTCCCAAAGGTGCTTTTTTTTTTTTTTTTTTTTTTTTA
>QLTV01002006.1:360060-371346 GCA_003457575.1 Thermophis baileyi
CCCTCCTCCCCTCCACAACCCCCCCTCCCTTCTAGCACTGATGATATTACCTAGTTTGGGTAATGAAACGTCTGCAAGAAAACACTTAAGCTCAGAGAGCACCAAGGATACCCTCATCTGAACATTGAGCTACAAACATCCTCCTTTATTGAACTCTGGTGTAGCAATTAATTCTTAACTGTTGCCTCATCCCCTCAGCTGGAAGCAGACCATCCGGTCCAAATTTCTTCTTGTCGTTTCAGGACCGACCAGCCATGCAGCTCTACCAACCCGGAGCGCGGAGTCGAAGCCGTTTATCCGCGTACGACGAAAGCTCTCCCAAGTCATGCGACCAAGGAGCAGAGAAAAAGCCGGAGTGTGAGGCTAGTAACTTGAAAGAAGAGGTGTGACGGCCTCACCTGTTCTCACCAAACTAGCAGCCAAAGAGGATGAACTGTACAGTCCAGAAGTGCCTTGGGGAGGAGGAGGAGGAGGAGGGGAGAGCAGAGAAAACTATGCTTTGCGACGTATCTGGTTTCCAAGCCATGTGCAGAGTCAAAAACCCAACCTTGTGTTCGGCCGGCGCATTCTCCGTTAAGAGACCGCAGCAGCAGCAGTAGCCTCAGAAAAAGAAGGTGGGCTGCCCACAGCCCAGTAACAAGCGCTGTCTTTGAAATAATAAAAGCCACCAAAACAGTGTTTGCACTTCAAATCCAGTCCTTGGGATCCGCACCAGGGTTATTAAAGTTGGATCACGGCGGTCCCAGAATCCGCATGATTGACTGGAGCGGGAGCAAAATGCTGTCATAAACGTTAAGTCGCGAGAGAGCCAGTTTTTTTCTTTTTTTTTTTTTCCCCTTGCGCTTCTAACAAGCGAATGGCAAAAACGAATTTTTTCAGAGGGTAGCTTTGCGTTTGCTCCGCTTCGCGGGAGGTTCGTGCAGCCTGAACGAAAGCGCTGACATTAGACACGGATTTTGTTTTTTTTAATAGCTTTTTGTTTTAAAGGCAGCCGTATCCCATCTTAATTTACCCTCTGCTTTTCCGAACGCCACCTAAGAAAACGTTTTCTTTCTGTTTCGGTTCAGACTTTCTTCTTCTGTGCACTAAGGCAGCCATCCCGGCCTTTCCCCGTCCATCTCTCTCGGATTGCTTTTCCTGGGAATCTGGGGAGAACGGGGTGGACAGGGGGAAACTGAGGAAGAACTCCTAGCAACAGACAGGGGTTCTCCTTTATGCTAATCCAACACAGTTATTTTATATTTAATAAAACCCTGTCCATTTATAATGTTTTAAAGTATCATTTTGTATGTAATGACTTGGTGGGGAAAGTGCAGTCTCACATAGAAGGTTCACATACGTGTCGCAGCATAATGTTGCAGTCTGGGTCAATTACCAGGATCAGAACTTTAGTCTTCCGAGCTTTCAGATTCCTGCCGGAGCCCATCCTCGGGGAACTTCTCTCTGCCGGAATGTGCGCTTGGGCTATTCTACGCTTCGTATTTATGTGGTGCCTTCCTATTGGTTGGTTGGCGTGTTGATGGCCGGCGATTGGCTGTCGTTTCCTCGTGCTGCCAAGCCCTCGGCTCCTAAGTACTTGATAGGCTGGTGGTATATCAGCACTACTGTTGACTGACAAGGGCCCGGTTTCCCAGCCTTCACTCACTTCTCTGGCTGTTTTTGTCCCTTCTCGTCCAACAATCTTAGTAGCTGCAAAATTGGACGTATGTATGTCCTTGTTCATTGCAAAGTGCAGTCTGTTTTTCTCTGGAAATGGTTTGTGAAAGGAAAATGGGAAGTGCCTGATCTTTTTCGCCAAAAGATGGTGCATACGAAAAAAATGCCTCGCTCTTCGCTGGTGGCATTTTTCAACTTACTGACTTCGTGTTTCGTTTCTCCCACCCGCTAGAAGTCATTGTTCCCATCCCATATTTTTGCACTTTGCATAAAAAAGACAATTTGTTTTGGAAAACGGTCACCACAAATCCCTTGGTCCATCTAGGACAGGGGTCAGCAACCTTAAACACTCAAAGAGCCACAAAGGTCCTAACCGGAAGCCCCCTGTTCAATTCTGGAGCCAACCGGAAATCCACTCCCCCCCACCCACACCCACCCCGCCATAGAGTCTCCTCCTAGCGTGGCGTCTTTTTTCCTCTGCCGACCGGAAGTCCGGTTCCCCCACCATAGAGTCTCCTCCTAGCACGGCATCCTTTTTCCTCTACCTGTCCTAACCAAAAGCCCTATCAATTGTGGAGCTGACTGGCAACAGGGAGCCGCAGCAGAGGGATGAAAGAGCCACATGCGGCTCCAGAGCCGCGGGTTGCTGACCCCTGATCTAGGAAGTCAAGACCCCAAGTCAAAAAGCCAAGAATCCTAGGTCCAAAGGTCAACCAAGGGTCAAACCATCACACCCTAAGTCAAAAGGCCAGGACCCCAAGGTCAAATGTCATGTCCCAGGTTCTAAGGTCATGAACTTAGCTGCATTGTAGTCACATGACTGGGGGTGTGTGCTGGGATGTCCAGACCTTCGAGAACTGGTCGTACCACTCGCTCAACATTGTTGTAACTTCAAACAGTCACTAAATGAGTGGTTGTTAACCGAGGACTATCTGTATTAGGCCTTACTGGGCAGAATATTTCATACATCTTGCTGGTGAGAGAGAAAGAGATGTAATTGTGGCTTATTGTCTTTTTATTCACTAGTCCATGCTAGCCCAAAGCAGAAAATACACAGTTTGTATTGTCTATTTGCCCGTTTTCCTTCTCCCACCCGCTAGATGCCACTGCTCCCACCCTGTATTTTTATTCTTTGTACAAAAAAGACTGTTTCTGTGTTTAAAATGGTTACCTCCGATCCCTTGATCCTCCTAGCCTAAGATTATCCACTTTGGCTGGCACTGAATGCTTTTAACAGGCAGTATCAGGAATTAAATAGCGGGGCCTTCTCCTTGGAAAATATGTGGTTATATATTCCACCAGACATGGCATACAACAGGATTGCCAGCTCAGAATTATTTTACAAACCCAAAAATAAATAAAAGTATTTTTAAAAATCTGCAGATCTGTTGGCTACTTGGGAGAAAGACAGCAGCTTTTTTTCAATGAATGGTCTTCAAATCCATTGGATCTCCAGGCAGCATTTGTGTGGCTGTTCCAGCCAAAGCACACTTTGGAACATAAGCAGGAAATGATCCTGGTGTTTTTTTTTTTAAAAAAAATCTAATGGGAACTAACAAGAGAACAGAATCAATGAAATCTTGCTCAAGCAAAGACCTTCAAAGATATTCTCTACCTAATTGCCATGCCAAAAAAAAAAAAAAAGGCTTAATTCACCATTAAGGTTTGATCGCACTCCTTTGATCCTGAGATGAGTGACCATATAAATATGGTACATAAATAAAATCCCTGGGGAATTTTAGGAATCGAAGCCTGCCAAATCTTGAACTTGCAAAGTCAAAAACCATGAATTACTGCATGGTTGCAAATACATCTGATCCAAACGGGCAGCATGCACATTGAATAAAATAAAACAAAAATCCATGAACACGCCAGGATCCCGGCTCAATTCAATAAGTTTTTTACTATTATTATTTGTAAAAAAAAAAAAAAAAATCCTGCTGTAAACCGTTTTTGACCTTCGTGGCGTTACCTGCTTGAAAATCTTGCAATACCACCTTGGAGACGCTGAGCGGGCGGCGCTGTCGCCACCGAGTCGACTTTCTAGCCCTCGCAGGAAAACCACCCGCCTGCTTTTTCCCATCATCCCACGCGCCGCTTCCCCTTGCCTTTCTCTTCGTTTGTTGCCGTGGTAGTAGCCGGTGGACGCGTTGGAGGATGGTGAGTCTATCCGTCGCAATCCTCCTTCGGGGAGTTGTTTGG
Organism: Thermophis baileyi; assembly: GCA_003457575.1. Classification (NCBI taxonomy): domain Eukaryota; kingdom Metazoa; phylum Chordata; class Lepidosauria; order Squamata; family Dipsadidae; genus Thermophis; species Thermophis baileyi. The sequence goes on from QLTV01002006.1 coordinate 363,919, forward strand.
GAACCCGTTTCTCCGGGCCGGTTCTTCTGGGGGGCCTCCCGCGAAAAGCCCCCAGTTCAATTTCGAAAATTGGGAACCGTGGATAAAAGCTCGGGGGGAGCCCGGTTAGAGGCCTGCCCGCCACCCGCCGCTTGAATGGGGACCTGTTTGTAGGCCTCTCCTTAACCATAGAGTTGCCCTTCTCGGTGAAAAAGGCGAGTCGAAGCCCATTAAAGGAAGGGGCTGAATGGGATTTAGCAAGTCCGAGAAAAGGTTGGCTGGATTCCGCCCCCCCCCCCCGACCCAATTTTACGTATAAAGAGCCAGTTTGGTGTCGTGGGGAAGGTGTTGGCTTGTGGGGGGGAAGGGGGGGGTCCAAATTTGGCAACTTTTAAGATTTGAGGACTTTTCAACTCCCAGAATTGAAGAATTTCTGGCTGGGGAATTCTGGGAGTTGAAGTCCACAAGTCTTATATTTGCCTTAGAAGAAGACATTGAGTTTTGCCTAAAAAGGTTCTGAGTTCTCAGATAAACTCTGAGCTTGGACTTGGGAGTCCGATTGGGTTGGACTAGAAGCAAGGGGTTAGACTAGAAGACCTCCAAGGTCCCTTCCAACTCTTGTTATTCTGAATACCCTGTGGCTATGAGTTCTAGTCCTGCATTAGCTATGAAAACTGGGTGATTTTAGGTCAGTACCTCTCTCAGTCCAACCCACCTCACAGGGTTGTTGTGGAGAAAAATAGGCAGGCAGGCCCATTAGGTATGTTCCTTGAGTGAAGTATTAAAAAAGGGGGGGGGGTTATAAATATCAATATTGTCTTGCAAAAGTGTTGAATCCTTTTTCTGTTGCCACCTGTAGCTTGTGTATCTCAGCAGGCTGAAATCCGTGCGGTTACGCTTGGCGTTTTCATATTGCTGCGAAATGCAGTGGCGAGGTGTGCGTTTGTGTGACACATTTCAGTGCCAAGCAATAACGGGAGTTTTAAAAGACTGGAGTCACCATTAAGTAAATGGCAATTAGAAATATACATTCTAAATTTATATTTCTACTAACTCGGAGGTAATTTGTTTATTGGTTGGTTTATGTATATCTTTTGTGTGTATGGCCCACCTGTCTCAAAACACAACTCTGGTCAGCTCACAAAAATAATAAAAACCTGAACAATTTTTTGTTTTGCTGCTTCTTTGATGTTGCAGTGTGTATGGAGGGAGACCAGACTTCCCTGTGGGGGAAAACCAGTTTGCCCAGTTTGCTTTCCTCTTTTAGCTGGGAATCTATGTAATGCTTCGATACGGTTCTACTCCCTGTTGTGCATAATCCACAGGTTAGGTGGGCTGCATCTAAATAGGTTTTGCTCCGAAGTGGGCCAGCAATTCACAGGATCATGAGTTGGAAAAGGATAGTGTGGTGCGGTGGCCTAGAGGTGGAGCTCTCACCTCACAATCAGGAGGCTGTGAGTTCGATCCTAGGTAGGAGGCAGATATTTCTCTCTCTGGGCACAATGAGAATATACCTGCTGAACAAAAACTCTGCATTGGCGACAGGAAGGGCATCCGGCCAGTAAACGCTCAGCTCCATTCAGTTGCCCAGACTCCACCCCCGCAAGGGATTATGGGGTCATTAAAAGAAGATGATGTGTTGGAAAAAGGGATCTCGGAGATCCTCTAGTCCACTTCCTTGCCCAACAGAGGGATCCCCTTCATTTGCACCCACAAAAAAAGAATCCATCACCTCCCAAGGCAATCAGACATTGTTGGAAGCCTCTGTGTGATATATTTTTTTTTGAACGCTTATCTTGACCACTACTTAAATTGTTTTCGATGTTCCTTCCCTTCCCGATCTCCAGTCGTCTCACAAGACTTTCAAGATCAAGCGGTTCCTCGCTAAGAAGCAGAAGCAGAACCGACCCATTCCTCAGTGGATTCGCATGAAAACTGGCAATAAGATCAGGTAAAGCTCTCGCGAGAACGGACTTCGGCTCCCTTTGATACTTGCCTGCCCGCTGTCAGACCCCACCAGCGATTCCGTTGGGATTTTTATATTTTGGAAGAAAACTTAAACTCGAGTTCAGTTGCATCTTTCTTTTAAAACAGGGGTCCCCAAACTCTTCAGCCCTTTCATGAAATTTCAGAGGGTTCGTTGTCCCCCAAATATTAATTATGTGAAGAATTAAGAAACACTATTTAACCAATTCCGCTACGAATAATAACAACATTGAGCTGACTTTGTATGAGCCCATGTTTATAATTGGCCTAACTGTACTATGCCGCATGTGCCTCCGAGTATCAAACGACTTCCTAACAAATCCTCTTAACTTTTTTCCCCCATTTCATCATCTGTTTTGTGTTCCTGATTTTCCTTGCCACACTCTTCTCATCTTTCTGCTTCTTTTCACATAAATACCCTTCTCTGTGCAAAACAAAACACATTTTGACATTCATCCAGTATTTTGTTTCTCTCTGGCACTGAAATTTTGAGATCTGTTCCCCTGTCAGATGAGTGAAGATTACTTTCTTAAAGAAAATATAAAAGGAACATTTTCTGAAGCAGGTTGCAATTGCAGGGTTCCCTTACATGGAAACACTGCCATAATCCCTGCTGAGAGCAATTCTGTTACATAGGATTTGATTTCTCCTCCATCCTGGTGAAATTAGCCTCCTTTTAACAGTGACAAGCCTTGGGGGGGGGGGGGGAGAACAGAACACTTTTCATTTTTTCTGAGAGGAAACTCAAATGTAACTTTTGGGGTAATATCTAAGGAAGGTTTTCTGTGATGTAACCCGTGGGAATTTAGATTTATTGATCGCTTTATCGGTCAGGGCCGCTCCAGCCTCTTAACAAAGTTTGCAGATAATACAGCATGAATTTAAAAAAATATCTACATGTTGAAAAAAAGAATTGTTTGAGGAGGTAACTGAATAATTGGGAAGCCTGTTAAATGTGCATCTTCACCACTAAATGAAATTAGTATATAGATGTTGTTGTTTTTTAAAGCAATTGCCTGGATCAATCTCTGGGTAAATCACTGAATTTTAATCTAAAAGACTTGATTAGTTGATCTGGTCAACTCAAGTTGGATGATTGCCTAGTAACATCCCCCATCTCTTAATGCTTTAATTGTGGGCTTAATTTTTTTTAGAGGGTAGGGGACATTTTGGAATGCTAGACCTTGCGATGGGCCCTGTCCTTGTGCTTACATTTCATAAGGCTATTTATAGCTGTGTGTTGAAAAACGGGCACACAAGGGTTTGTTAGTTTGCTTTGTGCATTTAAATGAGGAAGGGGGTTTACAAATTGACGTGGGAAAACTATTCTCCCTCTGCTTTGTAAAAGAGACCCTCAAGATGAAAGCCCCTAGTTTAGCTGCTTGCTATTGGCTTCTTGCAAATCAGGTTTTAGTCCGTTAGACGCTCAGAGCTGTGTCTTGCTTACTAATTGCTTACTCTTTTGTTCTAGATACAATTCCAAAAGGCGTCATTGGAGAAGGACCAAGCTGGGCCTGTAAAGGGACAGCCATCTCTTGTGCCCCAGGATGGCTCCCTTCTTAACAAAGCCGTATTTTCAAGACTGAATCTCCATATATATATATATATTTTCCCCCTCCTTTCAAATTTTTATTTCCACAAAGAGGTTTCCAAAGGAATTAAAACCAAATAATCTGGGGTGTTTTTTTGTGTGTACGTGTTTTGTGTTCAGTAGCTACGTTGGCTGAATTCTTGCTGCCAGAGGAGAAGTGTTCATTAATAATCAGGAGACTAGTTAATTTCAAATTCTGTTTGGATCCCACTAAAGAGAAGCGTTGTCAGAATATAAAAGACTGTAGCTGCCAGAGTCACTAGCCTGAAACAAGCAAGCAGGAAACCGTAATTCCAAGCAAATAATGTGAGAATATTTGTCAGCTGCCCAGAGTCGTTTGCTGAGATGGGCAGCCATAGAAATCAAATAACTCTCAGTTTGGAGATAACATTGTTTCAAAGTGCTGGTGGGATTAACTAAGAAAACTCTAGCAGGAGACTGAGAAAGGGGAAAATAACGGAGAGAAAGATGAGGTGGAAAATTTAAACGGCAAAGTATAAAGAATTACAGGAGAAAGGCTGGGGGGAAAAGATATTTGTGCTGACCTATGCATGCAAAATATCCTTGGAGTGTTTCCTTTTTTCTTTTTAATTCTATTCAGTAAATATAGCAATAGCAATAGCACTTAGACTTATATACCGCTTTACAGTGCTTTACAGCCCTCTCTAAGCAGTTCACAGAGTCAGCATATTGCCCCCAACAATCTGGGTCCTCATTTTACCCACCTCGGAAGGATGGAAGGCTGAGTCAACCTTCAGCCGGTGAGATTTGAACCGCCGAACTGCAGCTAGCAGTCAGCTGAAGTAGCCTGCAGTACTGCACTCTAACCACAGCGCCACCTCGGCTCTTGTGAAATATAATTTTCACAAAGTCTGCAAGCTGTTAACGGGAGGCGAAAATTGTTTTTTCGGTGTTTAAAGAAAAAAAATGCTTCTTAATCGCAGACTCTTTAAACTTAATGCAGGTTTAACCAGAATCAACGATGAAGCTGTTATGAAATAATTTCCTGAAGAGTTGCATTTAATAGGGATTAACCATATTAAGAAAGCAATACTTTACAAAATACCAGAACTGTATAAGAAAGTAGCAGTAATAGACATAACTCTGAGAGCTGATGGACTAATAATGATTTAGAGAACTTACTACCTACTGTGAAGATGGTTACAGAGATGGAAAGTCATGATTGAATGAGAGCCAGATTTATTTCAAAGAAAACAAAACTGCGTGTTTTAACCAGGTATATTCGTGGGATAAATGCCTTCTCCCTCCAAGAGACACTACATGTTAAGACATGATTTGATTAACCATTATTTGTACTGAAGGATTAAAATGAGTTTTAGGTCTAAAAAATGTAATGCAGCTGATCTGGGCAATTTTTAGGAATTCCTTCACAAAAAATTCTCTGAATACTTTCTGTCCCGGTGTTTTTTTTTAGAAAGGACAGGATTTCAAAAACCCATGGAATTAATGTTGACAAGCTTTGACATCAGAAGCCAAGTGAATAAAAGATGTCTTTCTAGACTGCCTTTACACTGGAAAATAACCTTTGAAATAATTTTTCCTGACTTTATCCAGGAGGAGAGACTGCCCCTCTTACTAATATAGTCCGTTTAAAAATGTCTCCGATTTTTATAGCAGCCAAGTTTCACACCATTGCTTTTTGCTTTTGCTTACCAGCTTAAATTCAGCCCTGCCTCAAGAATTAGCTGGCTCTACCCTGTAGGGAGAGCTAGATTGGATCAGATAAAGGACTATCTAGTTTGGTTTTTTGTTTCCACAGATACCTTTGAGAAACTTACAAATAGGAAGTAAGTACAGGTGCAGCCTACATGTGTCTACTGGCAACTGGCATTGAAAAATATTAGAGGCAATAGTTGGTAACTGTTAGTCTGTTACCTTTAAATTGGTAGATCATGGTAGCAATGTTGCACCTGGTTGAGGGCAAGTTGGTCCTTCTGATCTTACAGGATCTTGGTGACTTCCAGGATCTGATCTGGGTCGGTCACCGGGACCGAGGTTTTTGTCTTCCGAGCTTTCAGTCTCGTGCTGGAGCCCATCCTCGGGGAACTTGTGTGCTTTGGACCCCGATTGGATCCTGCAACATCCTGGAACACATACGTTCACCTTCACTTGTGATGCCATTGACAATAAAGTCTAAGCCAGGGGTGTCCCTGGCAACTTTAAGACTTCAACCTTGGCAACTTTAAGACTTGTGGACTTCCAACTCTTGTGCGTGTCTGGCTGGAGAATTCTGGGAGTTGAAGTCCACAAGTCTTGAAGTCGCCAAGGTTGGACACCCCTGATCTAAGCCTTGGGGTAGGAGGAGCAGCAGTCCTACCCTCTCTTCAGCGTGCTGGTCCAATCAATAGTAACTGAGATACCCAAACCCTGAGCATCCCTATTAAGCCTCTAGATAAAGCCACAGAAAGGTCATTCATCAGTTCGAGATAAGGTATCTGTATGCTGATACCCTCTCAATCCTGGGGAGAACAAGAGATGGGAATGACCTGAGCTGGTCTATGGAGACTAGGTTAAAAGCTTGAATCCTTGCCAGATAGTGAAGTTGCTTGGCCAAACAACGGATTGTTTGAAGATTCCATGATGAGGCAGACATGGTCTGTCCTCATGAATCTCCCATTAGTTATATCTTCCTCTTCCTTGTATTATTTCTGAATTCCTTCTTGGAACCCTTTCTGCTTCAAGAGAGAGACTGCAACCCTCACAATCAACCAGGCTTTGCAAACATCAGATGACACTCAAAATTGTTTTTTCTTCTGCCCGCCTATTTCCTGAAGATATGCCCCCTTCCGGTTATGAACCTTGTGGTTCCTCCAAGTGCCAGTGGCAACGAGGTCAACCATCTCCCAAGACTTGAGTCTGCCTGCCTTGATCCCCATAGCACAGGGGTGAGCACTTCATTGTCCCCCAATCCTTCTCCAATCATTCAGTACATGGTTCTCTTGGTACAACTCATAATTAGCTTATCCAAAGCTTTCTCGATTCACCCAGTTCGGGGCATACATGAAACACCGATTCTCACCTCTGCTAAAAGGTTTAAAGACTCCTTGCCCCTCAAGAGGTGACCCATTCACACAAATGTAAAACAAAAAGGACATACACGTTTGTGTTGAAACATCCTTTATTTAAAACAGAGAATATCCCTGAAGCTCTCGACCCCCTAAAACAGGTGAAGGTAAGTTCTCCTTTGAGGTGAGCTCAGTTCCTGCCCTGTGTAGTTTTCTTGGCGACTACCCATTGCTACGGAGTGTGGTTTTGGCCACCAGTCTACATCACAGTCTAGATCTGGTGGGTCTCCATTACAAGTATGAACAAGATCTGATCCTGCAGGATCTCATTTGGGTCGGTCACTAGGACCGGAAGTTTAGCCTGCCGAGCTTTTTGAGAGAGAGAGAGAGAGAGAGAGAGACATTCCGGTGAGAGGAGTTCTCCAAGGATGAGTTCCAGCACGAGTCCAAAAGCTTGGAAGACCAAACCTGTGGTCCCGATGACCGACCCAGATTGGATCCTGCAACATTATCCTGGGACACATAAGATTTGCCTTCAATTTGTAAGATCTGATCCTGCGTAGCTGTTTGTGAATCCATCAGCCTGAATGACCTGCTATGAATAAAGGATTTGCATCCTATTCCTATTTTCCTGGGCTCCAAGATCACCGCAGATGGGGACTGCAGCCAAGAAATTAAAAGACGCTTGCTCCTGGGGAGGAAAGCTATGGCAAACCTAGACAGCATACTAAAAAGCAGAGACATCACCCTGCCAACAAAAGTGTGTATAGTCAAGGCTATGGTTTTCCTAGTTGCAATGTATGGCTGAGAAAGATGGACTATAAGAAAGGCGGAGCGCCAGAGAAT
>QLTV01002006.1:389161-402623 GCA_003457575.1 Thermophis baileyi
AGATGGGAGCTTTTGTCCCCGCGCAGGAGGATGGGTTCGGAAGACACCTGCGCCTAATCCTGAGCCTCTCCTTTAAAAAAAAAAAACCCACCCCAACCCAGCTTGCCAATCGTTTTGCTTTCCTTTGTGTTCCGGATGGATGGAAACGAACCCGGGGCTGGTTCTGGTGGCAGAGTCGTTTTTAATTCATTCGAGGAAAATGGACGATGGCTGATGTGCAGCTGACAGCAAAGCCTGTATTGGAAATGGGGGTGTTTTTTTCCCCCTTCTTCTTTGAGAGTCCTGGGTTTACGGGGGTATTTTTGAGCTGGATAACCTGGTCGCCTTACACGGGAGGTGGGGAGGGGGGCTCTGCTGGGCTGAGGGTACCCCAGTTGAGGGGAGAGTGAAGCGGGTGCCCCCTCCCCCAGTAGCAAGCGCCAAGTGTCACAAAAAGGACAGCCTTGTTGGGTTTTTTTTTTTTTTTTTTAAAAAAAGAATTCTGCTTTGTGGGTCTTTAGGGCCAGAGGTACCCTTGTAACTCTGCCTCTTGATTTTGGTTTAATTAGGCCCCTGTGCTGGTGGCTTTCAAGACGGGGAAAAAAACCTGGTTGTTCCATTTTGGAACATTTGGGACATCGGGAGAAGGCTGACCGCTTCATTGATTTTAGTTATTTATTAGGGTTTTTTTTAATCTCGTCTTTGTTCCTTTTTAAGTAACTCAAGGGAGTTGAATATACCTAATGCTCCTTCCTATTTTCCCCACGACGACAACCCTGTGAGGTGGGTTGGGCTGAGAGAGGGAGGGACTGGCCCAAAGTCACCCAGTTGGCATTCATGCCTAAGGCGGGACTAGAACTCACTGTCTCCTGATGATTGGCCCAAAGTTACACAGCTGTTTTTCATGCTTAACGCAGGACTAGAACTCCCAGTCTCCTGGTAATTGGCCCGAAGTCACCCAATTGGCTTTCATGCCTAAAGTGGGACTAGAACTCACCATCTCCTGGTGATTGGCCCAAAATCACCCAGATGGCTTTCCTGCCTAAGGTGGGACTAGAACTTACCGTCTCCTGGTGATTGGCCCATAGTCACCTAGCCAGCTTTCATGCCTCTGGTGGGAGTAGAACTCACCATCTCTTGGTGATTGGCCCAAAGTTACACAGCTGTTTTTCATGCTTAACGCAGGACTAGAACTCCCAGTCTCCTGGTAATTGGCCCAAAGTCACCCAATTGGCTTTTATGCCTAAGGTGGGACTGGAACTCACCATCTCCTGGTGATTGGCCCAAAATCACCCAGATGGCTTTCCTGCCTAAGGTGGGACTAGAACTCACAGTCTCCTGGTTTCTCGGCCAGCACCTTAACCACTGAGACCAAAACTGGCTGTAGGAATGTGCAGCCCTCAATCTCTCCCATTCCAGAGGACCTCAGCGGTGGGATAGAAACCCCATTTTGGTCCCTGCAGTATTGAAGTTCTACCAGTTAGCAGAAGACAGGCTGGGCTTGATTGGCAGATAGGTTGAGCTCAGAGTGTACTAAAAGCGGTGATTTGTACATTTGTGACTTCTCCTGATGTAGAGACCTGGCTCCCCTGGCTTGTGTCATCTCCAGACCGCTCCGTGATGGCTTGCTCAACAAACTTGGATTTAGAAACTTTGCTCGGGAACGCAATCCAACCCATTGGATTCAGCAAATTTGGAACATAGAGAGCTAGTTGGTTTCACAACAGTTTCTGTAGTGATCTGGCTAGTTACCACGAGGGAAGGAAGGAAGAAGGAGCAAAGTTTCTCTTTGCTTCCCCTTGTAGCCTGTGAGGATATTCTCTCCTATTGTAAGGGAACCTTTGTGCATTTTTCTGGGTAGGTAGATAGCATTGGGGGGGGGGGGAATCTCAAAGCCTCCATTGTTGTTTGTTTACAAAAGCCTCTGGAATCACTCTACAGATTCTTTTCTTAACGTTGTTTAAATATCATTTTCTTAACAATTTTTTTTTTCAGATTCACACTTTAATTCTCGCCCAGTTTAGACGGCAGCACTTACCTGACTTATTGAAAACTAAACAGGATTGGTAATTGAATAACATTACCAAATCCTTGGATCGGAGACTAGGCAGGGAAGTCAAACAAATGCAGAAGATAATAATAATTAAAAAATTTTTTTTAAAAAAAACCCTGCATGAATGTGTCCATTAAGATTAGCAAGGAGTTGAGTTTGAATTGAAGGGGTGTGTGTGTGGTTTTTTTTACTAGAGTTTAGATCTGGAGGGTTGGAATTCGTGTTTCTGGGTGATGGCAAAGGGTGTAACAGATTTAAGATTGAAGAAGGGTGTTAAATTGGATGCAGAGCTGAATTCAGTCATTGAGGTCACGGTCTCTCCTTGGATAAAAAGTTTGGCAGGCTGCTGCACACCGCTTGTAATGCCAAAAATGGCATCACCAAGCATGCACTGTCCATAGCATGCCAGCCTTTCCATCAAGATGCTTATGTAACGTTCTAAAGTTTAGCAGCCAACAACAGATAATTATGAGGTTTGGGGCTCTGCCTGCAGGCAGAGAAGCCTCCATCTACTGCCTTGATTGATGTAGCTTTTTGACAGGCGACAAGCAGATGCCTCGCACACAGAGAAGGTTTTCATTCTTGAGCATGACTCATGGAAGTCCAAGGCTAGGAAGGTTTTTGCACGGGGAAAGCAACCAGCAAAGAAGGGAGCTCATTACCATCCAGAAGGATCTCTCTTGAGTGGCAAACCATCGTGGTCTTACCTGTCATGGAGAAGAAGCAGAATATCAGACTTAGAAGGGACCTTGGAGGTCTTCTAGTCTAACCTCTGCTCAAGCAGGAGATCCTGTACCCTTCCAGACAAATGGTTGTCCAATCTCTTCTTAAAAACGTCCAGTGTTGGAGCATTTACAACTTCTGGAGGCAAGTTGTTCCACTGATTAATTGTTCTCACTGTCAGGAAGTTTCTCCTTAGTTCTAAGCTGCTTCTCTCCTTGATGAGTTTCCATCCATGGCTTCTTGTTCCGCCTTCAGGTGCTTTGGAGAATAGGTTGAGCCCCTCTTCTTTGTGGCAGCTCCTCAAATATTGGAACCAGTGGTGGGATTCTTTTTTTTTTTTACTACCGGTTCTGTGGCCGTGGCTTGGTGGGCGTGGCTTGGCTTGGTGGGCGTGGCTTGGCTTGGTGGGCGTGGCTTGGTGGGCATGGCAGGGGAAGGATACAGTAAAATCTCCATTCCCTCCCCACTCCAGGGGAAGGTTACTGCAAAATCCCCATTTCCTCCTGACCAGCTGGGACTCGGGAGGCAGAGAATAGATGGGGGTGGGGCCAGTCAGAGGTGGTATTTACCAGTTCTCCGAACTACTCAAAATTTCTGCTACCGGTTCTCCAGAACTGGTCAGAACCTGCTGAATCCCACCTCTGATTGGAACACTGCTATCATGTCTCCCCTAGTCCTTCTTCTCAGTAGACTAGACACACCCAATTCCTGCAACTGTTCTTCATATGTTTTAGCCTTCAGCCCGTTAATCACCTTTGTTGCTCTTGTCTGCATTTTTTTTCCTAGAGTGTCAACATCTTTGGGCCATTCCATTGAGTTGGCCTCTTGCATGTCCTTGGTCAAAAAGAGACCTGGGCAATAGTTTTATAACTCACCCATCATATGTTAAGAGGGAGGACATTGACATGTTATTGGTGTATCCTTGGCCATCAGTAGCTGATTTATTGTGGGCGTTGGCAGATTTGACAAATTGAGAGAACCCACTTGTGGTTCATCCTGTTGGCAGCTTGTCTCAGAATGCCACTCGTTGGAAAGCAGGACAATCTTTCAGTCTTTCTGGTGGACTTCTCAAGTCTCTGGTTACTCATAGTATAAACCATAATTATAATGCCTTGGTAAGGCCACACTTGGAATACTGCATTCAGTTTTGTTCGCCACGATGTAAAAAAGATGTTGAGACTCTAGAAAGAGTGCAGAGAAGAGCAACAAAGATGATTAGGGGACTGGAGGATAAAACATATGAAGAACGGTTGCAGGAACTGGGTATGTCTAGTTTAATGAAAAGAAGGACCAGGGGAGACATGATAGCAGTGTTCCAATATCCCAGGGACTGCCACAAAGAAGAGGGAGTCAAACTATTCTCCAAAGCACCTGAGGGTAGGACAAGAAGCAATGGGTGGAAACTCATCAAGGAGAGAAACAATTTAGAACTAAGGAGACATTTCCTGACGGTTAGAACAAGTAATCAGTGGAACAACTTGCCTCCAGAAGTTGTGAATGCTCCAACACTGGAAGTTTTTAAGAAGATGTTGGACAACCATTTGTCTGAAGTGGTGTAGGGTTTCCTGCCTAAGCAGGGGGTTGGACTAGAAGACCTCCAAGGTCCCTTCCAACTCTGTTATTCTATATTCTATATTCTATAACCAAGGAGTTTAAAAGTTGGTTTCAGGAACGCTCCTGTTCTGTTGTAATAAATGAGGAAAAATAGGTCAGCCCAGTAGACACGCCATGGTTTCTCTGAGTCATAAATTAAGTACACAACGTGTGCAGAGTCTTTGTGCTAAGAAGCAGCCTAGGTTGTTGTAGGCTGCTGTTGGCTGCACTGGGAGAAGAACCCTGGGTTTGATCCATCCTTGAAGTAACGGGGCCGGTCCGTTTTATAGCCTTCGCCACTAAAAATCTGAACGTGGATGGATGTTACGATTTTGGAAGAATTAAGTGAGTCAACTCAAAGCGGTAAATCCTGTTTTAGAAGAGGATCTTTTTCTGTCGCTGGGACTTCTTAGGGTACCGGTTTTCAAGCAATTTACGAAAGGTCTTGATAACACACCTTGCCTTTTGAAGATAACCAGCAAAATTATTGACCTACCCAAGGCTTTCGTTTGGCTGACACACCACCACCACCCCTTTTTTTTAAGGGTTACCTTGGTGAAAGCGATAAGAATATTTAGTTTCCTTTTAACCCAAATAAGTCATTTATGATTTGGCAGAGGAAAAAAAGCACCCTGACTCATGTAATGTTTGTAGTTGGTCACAAAAGAAATGGAGAGGGCTCACTTGGTAGCAGGAGACAAACTACACCAATGATTTTTCCCCCCTCACTTTTGTGGGGGTTTCTGCATTCCAAGGAGAAGGTTCATAGCTACGAGGATGTTCTCCAACGTAGTGTTTACAGATTTGTGTAAGAAAACCAGATTCTCTGTTGGAAAGATCGGTGTAAGAGTCTCTTAATCCTTGACATCCAATAAGATGATCTTTGTTCAACACAATATGTCCTCCATAGCAGTGTTTCTCCACCTTGTCGAGTTGAAGAGGTGTGGACTTCAACTCCCAGGATTCCCCAGCCGGCCATGGAAATTGAAGTCCACATATCTTAACCTTGCCAAGGTTGAAAAATACTGCTGTTAAAAAAAAAACGGATTCTTTCTGAATTTCCTACGCACCAGTTTTACGTTGCAGCAACACGCAAACTTAAATTGTGAACGGGCTTCAAAGGGCAGCAGAAATGGGGGTGCTGGTGAAACTTTCCCATGGTATGAAGTGCACCCTTTTCCTTGATGCTGGAGGAAATGTTTTTTCATGCTGGCTGGGGAATTCTGGGAGTTGAAGGCCGCACGTCTTAAAGTTCCCCGAGGATGAGAAATACCTGATCTGTTGCCAAGACATGTCTCTCTCAAGCTATATCAGTGATCTGATTCGTTCTCAAAGCAAAATTAGCAAAATAAAGTCTGTTTTTCCAGCAGAACTGGGAAAGCCTACCCCGAGTATCTTAGCCATGCTAGCTGGCCCCTGAGGATAAAATTCTGAGCTCAACTATCCAATGCTTTTCCTTGGTATAAAGTAGTTTTCTTTGATTTTTCTCACTCTCCTTATTCCACAAAGTTCAGGCCAAGAAAAGCAACGGTCATTTTTTCCCTCCCTTTCACCATCTCTAATTTGATGTACCCTGTTATGACCAAGGTTCCCACCATCGAAACTACAAGTTCTTTTTTTTTTTTTTTTGGAAAACGGAAGATTTGTACAAAGGAGCCTAGGGGAAGTATTTTACTTTGGCAGCCACGCTGCCAAATTAAAAAGCGTTTCATGGAAGAATTTATTATGATCCGCTTCTTTTTCTCTCTAATATAATTTTTATTGAAAAAAAGTGAAAACAAGGTGAAAGGAGTACAGCTATAAGGAAAAATAGTGACTAAGAAATGGAAACAGAAATAGAATCTTTGTGACAATGGTTATGAATGCATTTGTAAATTCATTAACCCTAACCCTAACCCCTAACCCCTAACCCCTAACCCCTAACCCTAACCCCTAACCCTAACCATAACCCTAACATCACAATTCTCTCTTTCCACAAGTTACATTTTCTAATCATCAGCCCCAAATGATCAACTCGTAAGTTCATTTTCTTCTTTTTCTTTTTCAGCAAAAAGTCGATAGGGAGTTTCCACTCCAGTCACCAATAAATGTAATAGATCATTGTAATTGATCCTACTCTAAACAAACTAGATAGATCTGTTAGATCTATCATCTTCATCAAATCCTAATGCTATATAGAGCAACATTTCTCAACCTTGTCGAGTTGAAGAGGTGTGGCCTTCGATTCCCAGAATTCCCCAGCCAGCCTGGCTGGGGAATTCTGGGAATCGAAGTCCACATCTCTTAACCTTGCCAAGGTTGAGAAATGTTGCAATAGATAATAAAATATGCAATAAAAACAATAACAGAGAATAAAAATGCATAAAAATACCCCAGCAAAATTAACCAGTCTATTAAAAAGATCCAAGAATAGGTCAAGATTTCAACAATACACTGGGGTAAATAAGGAGAATTTGATCTAATATGTTTTGGAAAAAAGATTACAGTAACCCTTTCCCAAATTGAAAGAAAGGTTTCTAGTATATCTCACCATCTCCCATGTTTTATACATCAATTCTCCCATAGCAACAATCTCATCATAGACTTAGTGATGGAGGCTCTTAATTTTTCCAATATTGCGCAATAGCCAACGTTGCAACAGCCATCCTGTTATGTTTTCAGTTCTTCGAGTTGTCTCACTAAATAATGACAGTAAATACATCCTGGGACCATAACTAAATTTTATGATATCCGTGGAAACTGTCTGGGGCAAAGCACATGTTCTATCTAGTGAATTATGGCTCTTTTCCAGACTGAAGCCTGCTGAGGAATATTGCCAAAGCAGAAGGTGACTCAGTTATAGCTTTAAATTATGGAAACAAAATCAGATTCTCCTTGCGATGGCTGGACCTTTGCTGTGTCTTAGAATCAAAGGGTTGGAAAGGACCTTGGAGGTCTTCTAGTCCAGCCTCCCTGCCCAAGGCAGGAGTCCTTATTGCAATCCAAACAAATGGATGTCCTATCTTTTCTTGAAGGCCTCCAGCAATGGAGCACTCACAACTTCTGGGGGCAAGCCATTCCACTGATTAATTCTTCTCCCTGTCAGGAAATTTCTCCTCCTTCTCAGTTGGATCTCTCTTTAAGGAGCTTCCACTCTTTACTTCTTGTTCCACCCTCAGGCGATTTGGAGAATCAACTCCAGACCCATCTTCATTCTCCCTGGATTTAGCCAACCAGGCATTGCCAGATTGACTCTCAACGGAATAACAGAGTTGGAAGGGACCTTGGACATCTTCTAATCCAACCCCCTGCTCAAGCAGGGGATTCTATATCATTCCGGACAAATGCTTGTCCAATCTCTTCTTGAAAACCTCTAGTGATGGAGCATCCACAACTTCTGGAGGCAAGCTGTTAATTCTTCTCACCGTCAAAAAATTTCTTCCTTCCTTCTAGATTGGATCTCTCTTTTAAGGAGCTTCCACTCTTGACTTCTTCTCCTGCCCTCAGGTGATTTGGAGAACTTGATTGTGGTCTACTTGGATTCTGGAAGACCGAGCTAGGCCAACAGTAGTTGAAGTGGCCAAATTGCTCCTGACCATTCTAGCTACTCCTTTCTGTTGCAATTATTAATGTCTATATTGTTCTTTACTCTTCCTAATGAATCTCAGTTCTTTCTTGCAAGGGCCTCAAAGAGTTTGGGTGAGGAACGCTTGACTTTTCTATATTCACTGATGATTAGATTTTACAGCAAGCACTAACTGTATTTTTGAAGGGAGACAGCAACCACACACAAACAGGAAACCTCACTCAGAGGAAGTGAGTTTCATGCTTGCTCTACTCAAAACGAATCCCTTTCAGCAGCTTCCTATACAATCATCCCTCACACCTGCCCCTCGCCAGATGTGTGGGTGTTAACATCCCCCCCCCAGATTTCCTAGTCTACACAGATATGGTGGAGGTTGCAAAACCAACGTGTTTGTGAGGTTCCAGGCTTGGGGACGGTTGAGATACAGGATCCCCTTACTTAGAAGTTACTAAGAGGTGAAGCATTCACTGGAGGGGGGAAAAATAACGTCGTTTGGTGCACCGCTTAAAACGAACCCTTTGCTTTTTCACTCTTCAAGGGGTGATTTTTGAATCTGCTGCCTTTCTGTGCGTGGACAAAAACCCAGTTTATTTGGCGGTGCTCTGAAGATTGAAAATGCAGAGAGGTGCTAATTACCGCAGGAGGAAGCTTTGTAATTGGACTGCTATAATTGGATATATTTTCCAGTAAATGCACCTTACAGCAAGCTTCCTGGCTAGCAGGGAAAACCATACCAGCTCTTTCTTTTTTTTCCTATCAGTTACTTCTACAGTTCTTTTTGTTGTTGTTGTTGTTGTTGTTTTGGTTTGGTTTTCCCTGCAGAATTGAATGGTGAACTTTTGGCAGACAGAAAGGGAAGGAATTAAGGTTGGTCATTGGGAGATCCAATACTCTAAAGCAGGGTTTCTCAACCTTGGCGACTGGAAGATGGGTGGACTTCAATTCCCAGAATTCTCCAGCCAGCCTGGCTGGGGAATTCTGGGAGTTGAAGTCCACCCTTTTTTGAAACTTGCCAAGTTTGAAAAACAATGCTGATTCATTCTGAATTTCCTGTGCATCACTTTTAACGTTGCAGCACTTAAACTGTGAATCTCCTCTGTAAGGCAGCAGAAATGGCCAGAAGCGCATCCCTTTCCTTGATGCCCAAGGCAATGTTTTGTTCATAGTAGCCGCACTGTTGTGATTTATGAATGCAAAAGAGCACAATAAGGGAATGAAACGGTTATCCTTGCTACAAATGGCTTAGCTCGTTCACATTTCTGATAAGGTCCTTTCACAGAACTGAAAAATGTCAGGTTGCTCTTTTAGCCTGGCTCGATCCTAACTCCCAACTTTTGACCCATAAGATGGCAAACTCCTTTTGAATCCTGCAATCCAGTTTGATGGGCTGAAACCTGATGGCTGGGTGGATTTTTCTAAGGATAGAAATTGTTGAAAGATGTGCTTTATGGTCTAAAAAACTTCAAGACGGCCATGACAGCATGATGAAAGCATGGCTTGTGATGTGCGAAAAAAGGCGATGCGCATAAAAACCAGGCACAGCTTCAATTGCATCATTTATGATCATCCCCTGTGTGGACACTCCCGCTATGCTGAAGATCGGTGTCTCCATAAGAATTCCTGTTCTTGGGAATCTTTTTCCCTCCAGCTCTTAGGAAGAAGTTAGGTTTTGGAGCCTACTGACGTTGGCCAAATGAGCATGGCAAGAAAGTTACCAGAAGTTGCTCCAGGTCAGTTAGTTTTTCAATTGTGTGATGCTATCGCTCTTGCGGTGTGTTTCTCAGCTCTGGTTTCGGCTCCTGCCCCCAAGGCAACTTCCCCACAGCTTTCCTACTCTGTTCTTCTGCCAGAGCATAAAATAATTCTAGCAGGGACACGTTCAGCTTGTATGTGTAATTCAGGAAGAGCAAAAGAGTCCAGCAATATGTGCTTGGAAGGAGACGACGTCTACCCCAAACCTCAAAATTCAGACTGTATCTAGAAGTCTACCCCAAAAGGTGAGCCTTTGAGACTTAATATTAACATGCATCTTTTTGCGACAATCTTAGGGTGAAGGTTGCCGGACCGTTCCTCTTTCTGGCCATGTTGGATTTGATAGCGTGCCTGACCAGCTGGTTAACAAATCAGTTAACCATGGTTTCTGTTTCAACATCCTCTGTGTGGGTGAGTAATACTTTCGTTTTATTTTCTTCTCTCTTCCGCCCAGCCTTCTCGGGCCCGCCATTTCCATTTTGGGGAATTTCCGTGCTAAAAGGTGAATTCCTCTGCAGCTCCCTGTAGATAAACAAGGCCGAGACAATGCTCCTTTGATCTACCTTGGACATGTTTTTGGCCTCTGATCCTGTTCTACAAGATTGTTAAAAATCACTGCATGGAGTGGACAGAAGAAGATGGAACGGACTCTCATAGAGTTGGTCAAAGACAGCAGAAACTACAAAGAGGCAAAGATTGAATGTGTCTAGCTCTGATGGCAACTTCTATTATTCTTTTGCTGTTTTGTTATTCAGTTGCTGAATAATGTGTCCGACTCTTCATAACCCCCATGGACCATAGCACGGCCCCCCTGTTCGCCAAGGTCTCCCAGACCTTGCCCAAATTCATGTTCATTGCGTTGATGTCCATTACTCTAGTAGGGTTCATATTAAGTGAAGAGCTAAAGAATTGTGGGGTCCTTGGTGCTCTCTGAGCTTGGTTGCTTTCTCGCAGACGTTTCATCACCCAACTAGGTAACATCATCGGTGCTAGAAGGGAGTAAGGGCTTTCTCTCTGTTTATATTCTTGTAGCTTACCCTGTCACTGTTGGTAGAAATGATCTTGGTGGTTCCTTGATTAGGCTGTTGTTTATTGTTTGATTGAGTTGGTAATTCCTTGATTTGAGTACGATGAACAATTAAGTAAGTTATGCCACGGGTGTAGTGGGTTGCTCCCGGTTCGGCCCGGTTCTTAGAACCGGTAGCGACGTGGGCGGGAGGCTCCGCCCACCCATCTGGGACGCTTCTGTGCATGCGCGAACCAGTAGTAAAGGGTTTTAGAACCCACTACTGGTGTAGTGCAACTTTAATTGGGGTGAAGACACTAAACTAAACTTCCCATTAAACAAATTGTGAATTCTGCCTGGGTTCTTTCTGTAATAGAATAGAATAGAATAGAATAGAATTTTTTATTGGCCAAGTGTGGTTGGACACACAAGGAATTTGTCTTGGTGCATATGCTCTCAGTGTACATAAAAGAAAAGATAAGTTTGTCAAGAATCGTAAGGTACATCACTTAATGATAGTCCGGGTACAACTAAGCAATCAAATCATGGTAGGAACCAGTCAATATAAATTGTAAGGATACAAGCAACAAAGTTACAGTCATACAGTCATTTGTGGGAGGAGATGGGTGATGGGAACGATGAGAAGATTAATAGTAGTGCAGACTTAGTAAATAGTTTGACAGTGGTGAGGGAATTATTTGTTTAGCAGAGCGATGGCGTTCGGGGAAAAACTGTTCTTGTGTCTAGTTGTTCTGGTGTGCAGTGCTCTATAGCATCGTTTTGAGGGTAGGAGTTGAAACAGTTGATGTTGTTGTAAATGATGTTGATGTTGATGTAAATGATGAATTATCTTTCTATTGATTGAGTTATTCGCATAGACATTTTATTCATTTCCGTGTTGGGCAGTGTATTGTCAATCTTGTGTAGGATATTTTGAAAGAGGACAAACGGCGTTGGCGAGTGACTTTCAGTTATCACCTCTGGTACCCCACTGGTACATTAACGTGGAATTTTGCTGTAGATTGAGAGTTATGCCCCTGCAGGAAATTTAATAAAAAAGAAACTGTCTGTGTGGATAGTGCTATATTAAGAACAAAGAGAACTCGTCACAGCTCTCAAAACATTAACTTGGTCTTATGAATCATCTATTTATAAGAATATCCACCCAAACCTCTGCACTTTTAATATTCGTGCTTTACATTTATTGAGTATTTGGGCATTGCAACCACTTGGCATTTATGATTGTTATAATGAAACAGCAGGCCTGAAATGGAGGGTAGAGCTACCTATTTCAGGTGAAAGATTAAGGATGAGGACAGTTGAGCTGAGCAGCAGAGCAGGTGAGAGACAACACAATACGGTGTTTGAATCAGCACAGAAGGAACCCAGGTTTCAATTTCCATTTCGCCACAAAGCTGATGAATGGAGAAGAAAAGCAGGCAGAGCTGGGGACAGAGTTAAGCACCTCATCAGCTTAGAATCGTTACATTCCCACAAACGGTTCAAGTCCAATCCAACTTGAATTCCATTAACCCTTATCTGGCACCAATTTACTGTTGAATTTTAGTTGCCAATAAAGGAGAATATTTGTAGCGCAGGGTTAAAAAAAAAAGAGAGGTCCTTGATGCTCTCTAAGCTTGGTTGTTTTCTTGCAGACGTTTCATGACCCATCTAGGTAACATCATCAGTGCTAGAAGAAAGTGGGGTGTGTGCGGAGAGGAGGAGGACTGTGGGGTCCTTGATGTTCTCTGAGCTTGGTTTGTTTTCTTGCACACATTTCATTACCCAACTAGGTGACATTTTCAGTCCTAGCACTGATGATGTTACCTAGTGGGGTCCTTGACGTTCTCTGACCTTGGTTGTTTTCTTGCAGATGTTTCATGACCCATCTGGGTAACATCATCAGTGCTAGAAGAAAGTGGGGTGTGTGCGGAGAGGAGGAGGAGGAGGAAGAGGAAGACGTCTGTGGGGTCCTTGGTGCTCTCTGAGCTTGCTTGTTTTCTTGCAGACATTTCATTACCCAAACTAGTGATAGCACTGATGATGTTACCTAGTTTGGGTAATGAAACGTCTGCAAGAAAACAACCAAGCTCAGAACATTAGTTGACTAGATTTTTTGAATAAATCTTCTGTGCTGCAGTCTAATGGATGGTCCCAACTCTTTGTGCCTGACAGTAAGATAGTTTCCACACCAGTAACTTACAGAATCTTCACAGCCACATCCAGGCTTTGTTGACATGACCTAGTAAAGTCTGTCTACACGCATTGAAATTTTGACACAAGAATGACTGGATGATGCTCAAATGCTGGAGGTCACTGGTGGGAGGGGGGGACAACTTAGGACCCTGGCCGCGTTCCTTTTGCCTTACTGAGGAAAAATCCTTTTAAATTCTTTGGGTGGAAGATGAAATATAAAGAAGAAATGAAATAAATGTTCTCAGTAGATGAAAAAATAAATAATCAGTGAATAAACAAATGGAAGTAAGTAAATACATCTATAGAAATCAAATAAAGAAATATGCTGTATATATTTAATTTAAGATCTTTTTTGTTTTAATATGTTTTTAATGTTTTAACTGTTTTAATATTTTTAGAACTGGGAGCCCCTCTGAGTGTCATTGATCGACAGGGTGGCAATAGAAATTGAATGAATGAATGAATAGAAATGGAATGAACAAATAAACAAATAAATAAAGGAGATAAACAATTAATTGATTTGAGTGAGATTTATCCCAGGGACAACTTCATAGAATCTCTCTCTCTCTCTCTCTCTCTCTCTCTCTCTCTCTCT
>QLTV01002006.1:415087-428898 GCA_003457575.1 Thermophis baileyi
AAAGACACAAAGCAACAAAGAAAAAAAGAAAGAAAGACAGAAAGAAAGAAAGAAAGAAAGAAAGAAAGAAAGAAAGAAAGAAAAACTTATGACCACAATTGATCCCAAAATTTTGGTTGCTAAGCAAGAGCGTTGTTAAGTGAGTTTCACCACATTTTACAAGTTGGCCATGCCCACCCGGTCACATGACCACCAAGCCACGCCCACCAAGCCACGCCCACAAAATAAGCCACGCCCACAGAACCGGTAGTAAAAAAAATTAGAACCCACCCCTGGTTCAGCTGAAGCGCTGAACAGGAAAGGGAGTGGACATGGGTGGCATTTCCTCATGAGACATGTCCAGTCTTGAATTCTGGGACTGGTAGTACTCACCCAACCATCTGGAGAATAGCAGATGAAAGAGTTTGTTCAAAAGAAGCTTTTCTTCTCTGTAGGAAGCACTGGAAAAGAATTAACACGTGTTCTGTCTCCCCATATATATTTTTTCATGAAGCTATAAACCCATTGTGGAGTTCATCGATACTCAGTTTGAAGCCTATCTCCAAGAGGAGCTGAAAATTAAGCGGGTGCTGCATAATTACCATGATTCCAGGGTCCACGCTTGCTTGTACTTCATCGCTCCCACGGGACATTCTTTGAAATCCCTGGACTTGGTCACCATGAAGAAACTGGACAGTAAGGTAGGACGTGCAGGGTCAGCAGTGTTGTGACCCAGCGTGGCAAACCCCCCAGGAAACGACACACACACACTGTTGTCCAAAATAAATAAGGCTTTATCACTAATAAATGCTTAGTGATGAATTAATTTCAGGGTTTCTCCCAAAGTGCCTGTTATTAAGTCCTTAAATTCCTCACTTGCTGGAATTGGCCGAGAGCCTGGACTGAAGTTAATTCAACTGATATCACCAAAAGAGTAAACAGCAGCCAGGTAAAAGACATGTGTTGTTTCCAGCAAGAGTGTCCGTTGTGAATCACCCTTATATAGTCTTAGGGCATGGCCCCTCTGCCTGCAGGTTTACATGTGAGGAGACCTCCTTCTACACAGCCACTCTTGCCAGCTAGCTGCCCTGCGTGCTCTGGCATCAATCAGAGGCTCCTCCTCTTCACTGGAGTCACTGAACTCCTGCTGAGGAGGTGCAGAAGGCCCTGATTGAGCATCGTCCTCTGGCCCGGCTTACTCTTCGGTCTCGGACTCCGGTGCCGGAGCTACAGACCGCTCTTGCCACCCTATGGTCTGTTCCTGGTCGTCCGGATCCATGAGCAGCTGCACGGGACAGGGGCAAGCCACAACACCCAGCTTCTTCACCATGAGATAGCGGTTCTCCACAGTGGTGGGCTGCAACCGCTACAAAGCCACTCTTGCCGGCTAGCTGCCCTGCGTGCCCTAGCATCAATCAGAGGCTCCTCCTCTTCACTGGAATCACTGAACTCCTGCTGGGGAGGTGCAGAAGGCCCTGGTTGAGTATCGTCCTCTGGCCCTGCGTCCTCCTCGGTCTCGGACTCCGGTGCCGGAGATACAGACTGCTCTTGCCACCCCATGGTCGGTTCTTGGTCTTCCGGATCCATGAGCAGCTGCGCGGGACTTGGGCAAGCCACAACAAGCAGATGAGAAGGTCTTGTCCATGATCTTGGTTCACGTGGCCCCAGAGATTGGTCCACTTCTGTGCTGCTTCCCACACTTTGATAAGTGGGCTATAATTTATTTGGAGATTGTATCATTTGGGTGCAATAGGTCCTCTTAATTCAATCCTGCTTAAATAGAATCCAGTAGCAAGTTTAAGGACGTCTGACGCTATATGCTATATGGGAAAAAGAAGTTGGAAAGATTGAGCCAAGAGACTCAGCCAAGGGAGTGTCCAGATACATGCATTTCTGTAGCAATATAGTGGTCATTTACATACAGTGCAACTCCACCTCCTCTTTTATGGGGTCTGGTTTTCCTGAACAGTTTGTATCCTTCTATCAGTATGTTCCAGTCATGGGTTTCATCCCACCAAGTTTCTGTTATTCTAACTATATCATATCCACCTTCATGTATTAGTAGTTCTAGTTCACCCTGTTTGTTCCCCAGACTTGGTGCATTTGTATGTAGGCACTTGAGATATTTATGTCTGACGCTGGGTATGCTTCCTATGTCTCTTATTTGGTGCTTGAGTTTGTCTTCCTTCCCATCCCTCTTTACTTCGTTATTCGACTTGCTTTCTAGGGGTTTTTGCTTGGAATTAGGTCCTGGATATCCTAAAGATTGGTCACCCTCCCCCCTCAATTTTAGTTTAAAGCCCTCCTGATAAGTTGAGCCAGTTGTTTTCCGAAAACATTCTTCCCAATCTTTGTGAGGTGCAACCCATCCCTTGCTAAGATAAGAGATAAGAGACAGCCTAGCCCACACTGGATAATGGATGGGGCCAGGGGTGAAATGCTCCCAGTTCGCTCGGTCACCGTAGAGCCGGTCACCAAGGTAGCGCGAGGCGCTGCCCACCCGCCCGGACACCACCATTTGGGTTCTTTTACCCTCTGCGCATGCGCAAAGCGTTCTGTGCATTCGCAGAGGGTAAAAGAACCCAAATGGCGGCATCTGGGCGGGTGGGCGGCGCCTCACGCTACCTTGGCGACCGGCTCTACGGCGACCGACAGGTACAAGCGAACCGGGAGCATTTCACTCCTGGATGGGGCAATCATCTCAGAAGGGATCCTCTCTAAGTGATGGTGGGAGTTTTGTACTTTCAGACTTGCAAGTTTCTGTTAATGTAGCTTCCCTATAAATTAGCATTAGCTCACCTGGTTTTGATTCCTATCTGGTTTACCCCACCAGGCTGTCCTCAATCTTGCAAGTCTGAAAGTACATCCTTTCCCCCGCCTCCTTTACAGCCAAAGAAACTAGGGAAGGTCTCTTCGGAACCTCTGTTCAGCTCTGGGTTCTTCTGTCTCTTATCTGACCGTTTCCTAGTCAGCATCTCTTTGTCCCATTTACCAAGGTCTTCCCCACATGTTATTTCTTACACAATGGATTTTCTTCAAGATTATGCCTGATTATGCCACTGATTATCCATGACATGCATACCCCAAACTGGTGCATGTCAATGTGAAGTTAATTGCAGCCATATGCTATCTCATTTGGAGTAGAAATGGAAGGAAAAGGAATGGAACACTAACCACAAAATCTTGCTTCCCAAACAAAGAACTATATCTGTGCATATTTCCTATTAGGTTTTAATTCTTTTCTCTCTATATATCTTATTAAACTCCAAAAATAATGCAAAAGAGAATGCCAGCTGGTTTTGCCTGCTCTGGAACATCCCTTGCCCTGCCTTTTAGGCAAAATGGCTCTGGAAGTTTTCATGCAATCAAACTTTATGTTGTTTAAATGTTCAGAATGTCTCTTTTCTCCTTTGGGAATTCCCTGCAGGTGAATATCATT
This sequence comes from Thermophis baileyi, assembly GCA_003457575.1. Taxonomy (NCBI): domain Eukaryota; kingdom Metazoa; phylum Chordata; class Lepidosauria; order Squamata; family Dipsadidae; genus Thermophis; species Thermophis baileyi. Next base: position 418,506 of record QLTV01002006.1, read on the forward strand.
CCTATTATTGCCAAATCCGATGCCATCTCCAAGAGCGAGCTGACCAAATTCAAAATTAAGATCACCAGTGAACTCGTGAGCAACGGAGTGCAAATCTACCAATTCCCTACCGACGATGAATCTGTGTCAGAAATCAACGGAACCATGAACGTAAGATAATACCGCAATAACCATAATCGCTTCTGGAATGAAATATTGCATTTGGAAAAAAGTCTATGGAGATTGACCATCATCCAGGTCATGGTTGTCCCAAAGGTGTTTTTTCAAGAGGCAACCGGACTTTCTGGTTTTTCCTTCGAAGAGGCTTCGCTTCTCACCCAAGAAGCTTCTTCAGTTCTGAGAGAAGCTGAAGAAGCTTCTGAGAGAAGCTGAAGAAGCTTCTTGGATGAGAAGCGAAACGTCTTCAAAGAAAAATCAGAAAGTCCAGTTCAGGGGTGAAATCTACTTACCTTCCTAACCGGTTCAGAAGTGCGCGCTCCGCGCACGCGCCCTTGTCACATCTGATTTTTTACCTTCTGCGCATGCACAGAAGGCTTTGCGCATGCGCAGAGTGTTAACCAGGAAGTAATGATGTCCCTGGGCGGGTGGGCGGAGCCCCGCACTGCTGCCGCTATAAAGGGTTAAAACCAGGAAGTCCGGGGTGGGTGGGCGGAGCCTCGCGCTGCCACCGCTACCGGTTCGCCGAACCACGTGCTGCCGCCGTTACCGGCACGCGCAATCCGGACAGAACCAGCAGGGTTTCACCACTGGTCCAGTTGCCTCTTGAAAAAAAGCACCTTTGGGACATTGGAAAAAAGATTCACACCTGATCTCTATTCCAGATTTTCAGGCAGGACTTCCTTGTCCTCTATTGTTCCTTCCTTCATCCATAATGTTGAAAGTATATTTTGATTTTAGTTTGTTTTTTAATTGAACTATCGTTAGCAAACATTATCAGATAACTAAATTAACGTAGATATAACATGAATAGAGGGTTGGGGGAAATAAAAATACCAACAAATCTACTAAAGTTTTCTAGATGCTTTTACTGGTTTATTGTTTTTGTTTTAATCGTTTTATAATTTTTGAACTATAAGCCACCAGAGGCACTTGGTTGAATTGGGCGACTGTAGAAATTGAATGAATAAATGAATAACAATAAATAAATAAAATGCAAGTAGAGAGCTACGGTTTACAGATTTTACCATGTATGTAAAGTATTACCTTATTGTAGTCTATTGCTATAGGGATAAACTGTGAAATCCACCCAAGTTTGATGAAATTGTGGCTCCTCTCTGTAATGTCTGATACATCAACTAATATTGAAGGTGCATTTTCTGTTTTGTTTTGTTTTTGGGTGTGCTCCAGGCTCATTTACCTTTTGCCATCATTGGCAGCACAGAAGAAATCAAGATAGGAAATAAAATGATGAAGGCACGTCAATATCCATGGGGGATAGTGCAGGGTAAGTAAAGTGGCTAGTTCAAGAGACCTTGGTGGCTTCTTGACAAAATGTTCTTCCTTGTTGGGTTAACTTGACCGTGGGCAGCTGATCCTGAACGAGTTCAGGTTCCTATACAATAGAAGATCCCATAAAAGTTCCTACCTGTGTAATAACAATAGAAGGTCCCATAAAAGTTCCCACCTGTGTAATAACTTTTAGAGTTGTGTTTCTGTTCAATAAGAAGCAATGGATGGAAACTAATCAAGGAGATTAGCCTTTGCTCAGAAATGGAAAGATAAAGAGACCCCTTCAGAAGAAGAAGTAATAATTAAGATATTATCCTGTGCTGAAATGGATAGGTTGACGTTAGAGCTCAAGGAGAAGAGTGAAACAGATTATTATGAAATCTGGAATGAATTGTATAAATGGTTAGAATTGAGAAGGAATGCTGGGATAAGTGACAAGGGATAAGTTGAAAAGTTACGAATCTTTATGCTAGTATTGTGTACAAGATAGGATTGGAATTTGCTCAGTTGCAATGTATATAGTTGAAAAAGCATGTGGTTTTGAAAGTTGATAGATTGTATATAATGTATATAATGTTATAATGAAAAGAAACTGATTTCTTGTAAGGTAACACTTAAAGGAAGGGGTTAAAACAGGGAAGTCACACAATGTCCAATGTTTTTAATTGCACTATTAATAAAAAAACTTTTTAAATAAAAAACAAGAAATATTAAAATATTTAGAGATAAAATAAATTTAAAAAACCAGAAAAAAAAAAAAGGAGAGAAGCAACCTAGAACTACGGAGAAAATTCCTGATAGCTAGAACAATTCATTAGTGGAATGACTTGCCACCAGAAGTTGTGAGTGCTCCAACACTGGAGGTTTCCAAGAAGAGATTGGACAACCATTTGTCTGAAATGGTATAGGGTTTCCTGCCTGAGCAGGGGGTTGGACTAGAAGACCTCCAAGGTCCCTTCCAACACTGTTATTCTGTTATTCTCTGAGCTTGGTTGTTTTCTTGCAGACGTTTCATTACCAAAATAAGTAACATCATCAGTGTTAAGAGGACCGTATAATTAAAATATTTATTTATTTTTGGATTTTTTTGGGTGGAAACAGCGGTGGGTTGCTCCCGGTTCGGCCTGGTTCTTAGAACCGGTAGCGGCGGTGGGAGGCTCCGCCCACCCACCCGGGACGCTTCTGCGCATGCGCAGAAGTGTCGCACGCGCGCGCAAGCGTGTGCACAAACCATTAGTAAAGGGTTTTAGAACCCACTACTGCAGTGGTTCTCAACCTTCCTAATGCCGCGACCCCCGCCTTGCCGCCGCGACCCCCACCCCGCCCCCTCCCCGCGCACGATGAGGTGACAAAGGGGGCGTGGGACCAAGATGGCGGGCTAGCGCGCGCTTAGGCGACCCCTGTGAAAGGGTCGTTCGACCCCCAAAGGGGTCGCGACCCACAGGTTGAGAACCGCTTCACTACTGGGTGGAAACTCCTCAGAATTCCTTCCTTAAAGCATTAAATATTCTCCTGCTTATGTTAACTGTACTGTACAAGTAAATACTGTTCTCACCACATATTTAGCCTATATAAATATTGGAAAGGGGGGGGGGGAATCGTATCTGCTCTTTGGTTCACTCTGTGTTTGCGTTTATTTCTTAGATGTCACTGTAAGTTTGTTATTCTGTTTTCAACCATGGCAGTTTGAAGATAGATGGACTTCAACTCCCAGAATTCCTCAGCCAGCCATACTGGCTGGGGAATTCTGGGAGTTGAGGTCCTCACATCTCAAAGTCACTAAGACAGAGGGACAATGTTGTAGAGCAACGTGCAATCAGATAAACTTTATCGATCGCCCTCTTTTTATCGACCCACACAGTGGAAAACGAAACCCACTGTGACTTTGTGAAACTGAGAGAGATGTTGATCCGGGTAAACATGGAAGATCTTCGCGAACAAACCCACACGCGCCATTATGAGTTATACCGACGGTGTAAACTGGAAGAAATGGGATTTAAAGACACGGATCCCGACAGCAAGCCGTTCAGGTACGGTTTACCAGATCAGGGGCACCCGTGGAAGGAAGGGCCTGTCCAAAAAATAAACCATGATGGTGGTTGCTGCTGCATGAGTAAAGTTTTGTCACCTGCTTTATCCCTGCACGACAGCACTACTTAATACAACATTGGTAGGAAAAAAATTCGCTTAGAGGAAAAAAACACCAAACATTGGTCTAAGATTCCTTCATGGCACTATTGTATACCAACCAAGAGATATTTCAAACATTGATTGTTTGGTCAGATATATATGATCTATCTATCACTTTGTTGTTTGTATGTACACTGAGAGCTTATGCACCGGAGACAAATTCCTTGTGTGTCCAATAACACTTGGCCAATAAAGAATTCTATTCTATTTCTATTCTATTTCTATTCTATTTCTATTCTATTTCTATTCTATTTCTATTCTATTTCTATTCTATTTCTATTCTATTTCTATTCTATTTCTATTTCTATTATTTCTATTCTATTCTATTCTATTTTATTATTCTATTCTATTCCTTCTATCCATGAAACCTGACAAGCCTTTAATATAAGCTCAATATACATTGATGCAAAGTTCAAATCCTTTTCCCTCCCCTCCTCCCCTCTCCTCTCCTTAACAACTGGGTTGTTGTGTTACTAACTTATCAGCTGCAGGGATTCACTTAACAAAAGTGGCCAGAAAGGTCATAAAATGGAGCAAAACTCACTTAACCAGTCTCAGCAAAAGAAATGTTGTGGCTGTAAGCTGAGGACTACCTATATAATCTTGATTCTGCAGATGTACAAGCAGAAGACATTAATAGGTTTTGGATGACATGAGCTGTAAAGTGACTCAAGCTGAATTGGCTGTCCCCCCCCCCTCTTTTCAAATGTTCTTCCACCTTCTTGCTGTAGTTTACAAGAAACCTACGAGGCCAAAAGGAATGAATTTCTTGGAGAACTTCAGAAGAAAGAAGAGGAAATGAGACAGATGTTTGTCCAGAGGGTGAAAGAGAAGGAAGCGGAGCTGAAAGAGGCTGAAAAAGAGGTGAATTGATTGATTGATTGATTGATTGATTGATTGATTGAATGTATTTGCTCTCTGTCTCATGTCAAAGCGACTCTTGAATTAATGAGGGTCTGCAGAGAGGTTGAGATGGTATCACACCAATCATAACCAAGATGACTAATGGTTTAGCTGAGCAACATTTCTGCTTTTAAATGCATTCTTTCCGTCACAACAACAACAGCTTTTGTTGAATCAAGCTGCAAATTGCACAGTATCACCTGTGTTGTTTGGTGGAATCTTCCCCAAAGCAACATCTCAGACCTGACCTCCAGGAGGTCTATTCCCCATTTAAAATGAGTAGGGTTTTCAATCCTTACTTTCTTGCGGACTCTTTTTTTCTATGCAAAGCAAAGAGAGAAGTATCTGTGAATATAATGGCAGCCGGAAAGAGGTTTCCCAAAATGCCACATAATTGTGAGAGATTTGAGGCAAGTTATGCCACCTCGGAGAGACATTTAAATTAAATCAAAGTTCTCTCTTGAGCTTTGCTATTATCACTTCTGTATTTCTGTCCCAGCTACTTTGTTCAGCAGGCTATTCAAACGTCAAATGTGCTCCATCCAACCCACACTACAGATTTTTTTTTATTCAAGCTTCTGTCTCTCATGTGTAATGTAATCCCTTCACAAAGCAAGTGGGTTATGGGATGGCAGAGCCCCATAACTCTCTTCCTTGAGAGTTTTGAGACGGTCTGTATTTAGATCACTTTGTTCCAGGCCGTTAGTAAGTTTGTGAGGAACCGCATGGTTCCTGGATGAATTCTGGATGTCCCTGATTAGGCCAAGGATCTGATTAGGCCAAGGATTAGGCCAAGGATCTCCCCTTGAGAATTGGTATCGACTTGTGTGCCTTGGTACCCTCCTTATTCCAGCTCCACGAGAAATTTGATCGTCTGAAGAAGCTGCACCAGGATGAGAAGAAGAAGCTGGAGGACAAGAAGAAATCCTTGGACGATGAAGTCAATGCGTTTAAGCAGAGGAAGACAGCCACTGAATTGCTTCAGTCTCAGACTCAGCTGGCAGGAGGTTCACAGACACTGAAAAGGGAAAAGGAGAGAAAAAAGTAAGTGGGCCTCTTTGGCCTCTTCCCTCCTTCTTTTCTCCATAGTTGAGGTCTTTTGACTATCCTTGGGGTACCAACATGCCTTACCTCTTTTTTGAAATCTTCTTTGGGAGCTGGGCTGTTCGGGGCATGGATAGGTAGAGTGATAGGATCTCTTGGGTTGTTCCTTAACCGGTTTAATCAACATCTGGTGATTTCCCATCTGTTCGTAGCAATGTTTCTTGGGCTTTCCAACTTGAAAGATGGTGGACAGTCTCTCAACCCACCTCGGAAGTCCAAAACATTGGTTCCCATCATAAAAACTGGCCCTATCTAACTTATAGAACTGCCTGACCAGAAAGACACAATATGGTTTCTACAGGATGGCTGCAGTGAGAAGATGGAGTTAGATCATGTCATGTGGTCACACTGTTGATTCCATCTTACTTACGTCACCTCCTGAAAGGAAATCTGTCCTTGAAGCCATTTGCTCCTCACTCTTCTTAGACCATTGACTTCTGTTACCTCAAAGAGTCACTCCTTTAGGGATACAGGTAGCTTTTACCTCAGGCATATAGGAAGAAAATAACTCTCTCTTGTTTGCATTATTTGAAGAGTTGAAGAAATGGCCTTCTTCAGTCTGAGGTTGAAGCTTTAAGATTGTGTTGGTCCACCTTAGCAACTTTTAAGATGTATGGACTTCAACCCCCAGAATTCCCTGGCTAGCAACGTATTACCACATCTTATTGTTATTAATGTTATTAATGTTATTAATATTAATGTTGTTAAGGTGGACCAATCTTTTTAACTTTAACTTTATTGTCATTGCACCTCGTACAACAAAATTAAATGCCATCTTCATTGTACATTATACATAAGAAAAACTATAAAAACAAAACAAAAACACACATCCTTCACATTCTATACAATTGAATTAAAAATCCCTGATATTGCATTTTTGACTTCAGGGGTGGGCTCAGAGAGCATCCTCCATCTTCCACCCTGGGGTTTTTTGGTTTGTTTGTTTTTTTTGTACCTGATGCTGCTTTATATAAGGCAGTAAGTAATTGAGGTTCATAAGTGGACATTTTTCATTCTCCCCCCCCCCCCCATGAGATATGGGAAGGAGAACCGAGCAGGTCAGATAAAACCCACCCATCCTCCTAACGTTATCATGTTGCAAAACAATAACTAAGCAGACCTTTTCAAAAATGAAAAAGGCTGTAATCCCCCTTCTCCATTTTCATCCTTTCACCAAGTTTTCCCCAGATTGACCGTTTCCTGGCTCCCTGCAAACATTATTTTAAGAGCCGAGGTGGCGCAGTGGTTAGAGTGCAGTACTGCAGGCTACTTCAGCTGACTGTTCAGCAGTTCAGCGGTTCAAATCTCACCGGCTCAAGGTTGACTCAGCCTTCCATCCTTCTGAGGTGGGTAAAATGAGGACCCAGATTGTTGGGGGCAATATGCTGACTCTGTGAACCGCTTAGAGAGTGCTGTAAAGCACTGTAAAGCGGTATATAAGTCTAAGTGCTATTGCTATTGCTAAGTTTTTTTCCTCCCTGCTGCTGAAATAATACGAGAGAAACAAAATCAAAGTTTATATATATATATATATACTTATATATATCCTTGTCCCTGGAACATGCAGATAGGGAGAAGAATCCTGTGGCTCAGACGTTTAATCACTTGCCTTGTTAGGCAAGGGGCCCTGGTTCTACTCCCATAAGGGTGTGGCTAGCTGATGAGAGCTAAATAGCTTGAACTAGATCTATACTAGTCTCCCTTTATTTATGTATAAAAACATAACATATAGAAACGGACTGTCATTTGTAATTGTCTGGTATATATATATTCTTTTATTTCTTTTCCCCTTACGTTTTTCATTGCGCTAAATTTCCCTTCCTCTTAGTTGTTGTTTGTGTGCTATTTTTCAGTTAATCCCTGCTGTTTGCTGCATGGTGCATGAACGGTACCTTGTGTTGGTAAGCTGTGACTAAACCGAGAAGGCAAGGAAGGCAGTGGGACTCACAAACACACCTTGTGCCAGACAAGACACAATCCTCCTGAATCCTCCAACTCCTAGTATTTTTAGCCCTTCCCAATATACAGAATTTCCAGTTACGCATCCTTCCTTCTAAGTGAGGTGAAGGCAGGTAGATCCTTTCCCTTCTACGTCGGCTATTTGAACTGCCACAAAGATTCTTTTAAGTGTTACGTTTTTTAAAAAAGTATTAAAAATCTTTCTTCCGAAATGCATCACCGTTTCTTTCCCCCTTCCGCCATGTTTTTTTTTTTTTTGATACCTGATTGCTGGTTTACATAAGGCAGTAAGTAACTGAGGTTCATAAAAGGATATTTTTTTCATCCTCCCCCCCTCCCATTCTGGATAGGAGTGGTGCGGTGGCCTAGAGGTGGAGCTCTTGCCTCACAATCAGGAGGCTGTGAGTTCAATCCTAAGTAGAGGCAGATATTTCTCTCTCTGGGCACAATGAGAATATATCTGCTGAACAAAACTCCGCATTGGTGACAGGAAGGGCATCCGGCCATTAAACACTCTGCTAGCTCCATTCGGTTGCCCAGACTCCACCCCGCAAGGGATTATTGGGCCGTTAAAAGATGATGATGATTCTGGATAGGATGAGGTTAAAAGCCTTTTTGCTCAATTCACATTGTGCAAAAATAAAGGCAGGCCTCAACTTACCACATTCTATGAGTGACCGAAGACAAAATGGCGCTGAAAAAAAGTGACTTACAACCGGTCCTTGTATTTATGATGGTCATAGGGTCCCCACAGTTAAGAGACCAAAATTTGGCTGCTTGGCAACCAGTATATATTTACGATGGTTGCGGAATTCTACAATAGCCGTTTGCAACTTCCCAGCTAACTTCTGACAAGCAAAGTCGATGGGGAAGCCAGATTTACTTAACAATCTCAAGATTCACTTAACCACCATGGCAAAAACAGGTCATAAAATTGGGCCTGACTCACCTAACAACCATCTTGCTTAGCGACAGAAATTCTAGTCCCAATTGTAGTCATAAGTCAAAGACTATCTATAGTGTTATTGGCCTTTAGTTGCTAAGCTGGTTAGATCCAGCAATAACTAAACCTTCCACTACTGCGGAAAAAATAAATCTTCCAATTGTTTATAGGATGAAATCTTACTTGAATCACCTGGAACCTTTTTACAATAGTCGATGGATAGGTCTGATATATAGTTTTTCCGGGGTTAAAGGACTTTTCCAGAACAGTTTGCACCCGGAATGAAAGACAAGCTAAGAACAGAAAGGAGAAAAACCAACAGTTTGTCTTTAGGACGACATCAGCAATATGAAAAACAAGCCCAAACAATAGATTTGTTTATCCTCTGAACATAACCCAGGGCTGGAGAGCAACTGGGATAAACATTGTGAGTCCTTGTTAGCTTTTGAATTGCTTTTGGCGGGTTGCCACGTCCAACCTTGAAGCGTCCTAGTTGTGGGTCAAAGAAGCCTCTTTTTTGGTCCCTCAGATTATAGGTGAAAAACAAAGAGTCGGAGAACAAGGCAAGTGGTTCTTCTTTTGCGAGAGTCTTCCCAACCATTTCCGAATCTTTCCAGTTTTGATTTGGGCTGGGAAATTTTGCATGGCGCATGCGTTCCTTGCATCCACCTAAACTACCGGCTGCAATCTGCTAGCACCAAAAAAAAAAAAAATGTGGCAAACATAATGCTGCAGAATCCAAGCATGTTTAAACAAAATTTAAAAAAAAACTAACAATTTTTTTTCTTATAATTTAGACACCAGGGATGGGCAAGTAAATTGTGGCGATGCCAGAATTGTGTTGACGCTTGTCTGCGTTTCTTTGCCAGTATTACAAGAGCTTAAGTTGGAAGCATCCCCTTTTTAAAATTGCTAGATGGTTTATAAGCTTAAGGGCTGAAGAAGTTTAAAAGACAGATAAATATTGTTTCTAATTCATTGTGGTCATCTTATTCCTCCATAAAGAGTGTTATTAAGCCTTAAAGTTGGTTTTTTAATCAACTATTTATATTTTGTTCCAGGATAGGAACAGTTGATAAATACTGTATGTTTATTTTCAATCAAACAGCATCTGCCATAAAACACACACCTTCGAATGTAATATATAAACAATGGTCTTTGTGTCTCATATAGTATCTCTTGGTGTGACACTGAATTCAAAATTATGTTGCCCATCTCTGGTTCAAACCTTATTTAGCTTAAATTAATTGAGAGAAACATTAATCCTTTTTTGTTATTGTTTGTTTTCAGTTCAAGCTTTCTGCAGACCTTTCCCCAGGGGAAAAAAAATCCACATTTTGAATTAATAAGCATTTCATCCCTGTACCTTTCCTTTCTAATGCATTTTCTTCTTCTGTTCTGCATTTTTTTATTTTTTGTTTTGTTCTGTTTTCCTGAATGCAAAAAGAGGCTGTATTCTCTTGACTGTTTTGGCAAAGATTTTTGGCAATTCTTTCTTGGATCTGATGAGCTAAGCTCCAAATACCGTTCTGTTTTTATCCTGTTGACCGGCAGTTTCTGTCAGGATTGATGTCCTCAAAATGTTTAGCATCAGCATTTCAGTAAGCCACAGATTGTGCATATGTGGGTGTGTTTGTGCACAAGCTGCATGTCTGGTTAAGAGCTGAGTTTTTTCAGAGACAGAGAGAGAGAGAGAGAGAGAGAGAGAGAGAGACAGAGACAGAGACAGAGACAGAGACAGAGACACAGAGACACAGAGAGACAGAGACAGACAGAGACAGACAGAGAGAGAGACAGAGAGAGAGAGAGAGAGAGAGAGACAGAGACAGAGACAGGGACAGAGAC
>QLTV01002006.1:429004-456170 GCA_003457575.1 Thermophis baileyi
AGAAAGAAAGAAAGAAAGAAAGAAAGAAAGAAAGAAAGAAAGAAAGAAAGAAAGAAAGAAAGAAAGAAAGAAAGAAAGAGAAAGAAAAGGTTCATTTTTCTCTTTGCTTTTTTTGGAAGAGTTTTTTTAGGATATTTTTAAGGAGGGTTCATCCGATTGTTGATTTTCTCTGCGTCTTGACTGTTACAAACACAACAAAATGAGTGCAACAATAGGAATTTGAAGATGCAACCAGAGCTGTTTTTAGCTTTTCCCATCCTGAATGTTGAACCTTGGACCTTCAACATATAAGCAAGAATTTTACCATTGAGTTACACCTGGCTAGAGTCTGTAGCCAATCTATAATCAACACCATTATCCATATTCAATGGGTTTTGCTTCCCTGTTAGTATTGCTATGTTCTCCCTCTAATACTTCATCCCTCAGGGATAGATAAGCAAAAGCGATTGCTTAAAAAATAGGAAATTGCATCTGTTAAAAAAATGGACTTTTTTCTGCTCCAAAGCTGGAAAAGGAATAAGTAAAGAATTCTAAGGGGTCCTTCATTCCTACTTTTAATCATGGAAAGCTTGATTGAAGAGCAAGGAATTTGGGGCAGGCTTATAAAGTAACAGTTCTCATGTTGCATGGGAGAAGCTAAGGCAGTTCAATAGTGCAGATTTTATTCATTTTCCTGGCAGGAAATGAATGTATAACAATGAAGACTCATATTGACGCAAGGAAACATTCAATATATGAGGTATGTGAGGTACAAACACACACAAACACACACACACACACACACACACACACACACACACACACACACACACAAAGCAATCAACCAACCCACTTTTGATCATCCAAAAAGAGCTAGTAAATTATTTGGCAGTCATTTCTCTGGAATGGACATTTTTGTTTTGAACGGATTTTGACTCCAGAAGTTTCCCAGATAATGTTGCTGAGAATTTATGGAGCTATTTATGTTTGTTGGATCTCCAAATTGAGGAAAGTTGCTGTAGAGTTGGTTATTATTCCCCCATTCTTGGCCAGAGTTGCATCATTGGTCTTGATCTGTGCTCTTCGTGGAAGGCAGCTCTGAAATTCGGGCAATCTAAAAAGTGTGAAGACATCAGGATGTTGACTTGAGAAATGCCCTTGATAGAAAGGGAGGGAGCTTTTCAACAGGAAATCTAAGAGAGAGAGAGCATTGGCATATTCCACCTGTTCTGTCCATTAGCCTTGACTTCAATTGAAATATTGCTTAAAAGAGAAAGTTCTACGTCATTACTAGCAAGGAACCGGGTATTGCCTCTACAAGTATATGTGAGGGAAAACCACTTCCCTCATAAATGTCTTCCTGTCTTTTGGATTTAGTATCCTGTTCTCGCATTTGTTCCTGAGGCCACGTCTTCCATAATTGTAAAATGTTTCCTACTTGGTGGTCCCAGCTATAAAGGTGATGGACAGACCATGATCAACTATTGTCCCATTCTCTAGAGCGCGAGTTTCCAAATATTGCAACTTCTAAGACTTATGGACTTCAACTCCCAGAATTCCCCAGCCAGCATGAAGTCCACAAGCATGGCTGGCTGGGGAATTCTGGGAGTTGAAGTCCACAAGTCTTACAGTTGCCAAGTTGGGAGACCCTTGCTCTACATAAAATGTCCCCTATCCTCAGTGTAGAACTAGCCATTCCTGAGCCAAACAACCAGCTTGATGAAAAGTTTAGGATATCTTTCTCAGCCCCATCGCCAACATATTTTCAATATCCTTGGAAACCCTTCAAATCTGAAAGCTTGGTTTTCTTGGAAGTAAACTCATTGTACTGAAATCGTTCTGAATTAACGCAATCCCCTTGCAGGTTTTCTCCTATGTTATTTCCATTTTTGGGGGGTCTTTGTCCTTATCTTCGATGGGAAGCTTTTTTTAAAAAGAAAAAAGAAAAATAAACATCAAAACAATTCTGGTTAATGCTTTGTTTTTATTCTTTTTGCTTTCTTTTGTTGTTGTTACCCTTCTTTTACAGTAATCCTTGGCTATGTACTGAGTAGTTCCCCCTTGAATATACTGACTGGGATGTCGACCTTCACTTATTTATTGCTCTCCCGTTCAGCCATGGTCATCTCATGGGCCTTCCAGAATGCCATTTTATACTCTACGCAAACAGTTTACATTATTTTTATTTGCTGTTTCGGCTGTATCGTGGTGCGCGCCTGATGTAAAAGACTGATATTGCAGCTTTTTTTTTGTACACTGTGGATTGTTTAGGATGCCCACAGTAGGTTGCCATGCAAACAAGCCCACCTATCGTCAGCAAAAGTCCTTGCTAGGTTGATGTTATATTTTCAGATGTCCATCTGCAGGGAATGGGGTGATGAATATGCGGTGCTATTAACATAGGCCTATCATCAAAATCTTGAGTGGCAACTAAGGGGGAAAAAATTGTTTGCAGTATCTGGGTACATACACCCTTTGAATACTCTTTATTGTAAAAGTTGTGTTATTTCCCATTGCTGCCCTTTATTCATTTATTTGTAAGTGGGAGCAGGAATCACATGAATAAAGCCATTTTAATGAGTCACGGGGGTTTATAAACAGTTTTTAATTAGATGATGGGCATACACCCCTTTAGGGGTGGCGTGGTTGCTCAACAGTTAAGACGCTGAGCTTGTCAGCTGAAGAGCTGTCAGACCAGGTTCGAGACCCCAGTGCCACACGACGGAGTGTGAACTCCCATCCTCATCTCAGCTCCTCCCAACCTAGCAGTTCGAAAGCATGTAAATGCGAGTAGATAAATAGGTACCACTTCGGTGGGAAAGTAACAGCGCTCCATGATGTTATGCTGGCCACATAACCACAGAAATGTCTTCAGACAGTGCTGGCTCAATAACTTTGAAAGGGAGGTGAGCACCACCCCTAAAGTCAGCAACAACTAGCCGAGTAAAATCCACAGGGGACTCCGTACACCTCTTTGCTCAGAGCTCTTCCATTGCCCCAAACATGAAAACGAGGAGGAGAGGAGACCAAGGATATTTAAGATCCAATTCTGGATTTATAAGTTAACATATGGGTTCCTGAAAAATAAAATTGTTCATGTTCCTGAACTTTTTCCAGCAGCGAGCAAAAGATGAGTTGCCTGTAGCTTCTTCGCCGTTGGGAAGAAAGCCATGCTATAAATACATTACAGATTGTGATTTTGTTTTAGAAGATGACCAATTTAAGAACAGGGAAAATAGCTAAGTCTTGCTTATATTTCTGACTGTGCTACTCGCACCACGGGGTAAAAAAACAACAACATGGAAGAATCGTATATACTGTAGGGTCCTTGGTGCTCTCTGAGCTTGGTGGGGTTTTTTTGCAGATGTTTCATGACCCAACCCATCATCTGATGAGGTTACCTAGTTGGGTCATGAAACGCCTGCAAGAAAACCACCAAGGACCCCCTCACTTCAACCCTGAGCTCCAGATATCCTCTTCTATTGATATCCCATATACTGATGCAACTTTCCCCAGGTTGAATGTTGACAGTCGAGAATTTTTCTGAGAGTCCAAATGTCTTGCAAATTAATTGAGGCTCAGTTTGAACTGTGACCATATCCTTGGGTGTTTTGTTTTTTTTAAAATGATGCTTTAGCCTACTCCAACTTGCTTCCCTGTTAACGTGAAGGATTTCAGTCCCCATCATTGCCAGCCATCAGGGCCTTTTCCCACAGGGATGTGGAGTATGGGTTTTGAAGTTTAGAATGACTGAAAGATACCAGCTTAAAGATGGACGGTTTCGAATATCAGTTAACTGAAGTTCTGAATGGTTTACTTGCTTAATGTCCTGTAAGCACTGCAGGGTGTTTATTATCCTACCTATATTCATACAGTTTAAATTGGGGTTGCCCCTTCTAAGTTTTTGTTCCTTTTCCAAAAAGCACATAATGCAAAAAGGAGATATTTTAGAATGGGGGGAAAAAAAACCAAGCAGAATTTGAATCATTTTCCCCCACAGAACTAAGGTGAAGCTTCCATCCCCGAGGGGCAAAATATCCCCAAATTTCAAGCGTTGGGTATCAACCACCGGGAGCTCATTCAGCGAGTCTTGCTCTGTCATTCTGTCTCGTTTTCTTCTGAATGTGTGCATTGGTTTGAAATATATGTTTGTATTGTGCGTTCCTGCGTTTCCTTCCACCCCAAGACGTCTGCAGTCTTATCTTCTAAAATGTGCACTGTACCACAGGTAGTCCTCCTTTAGCGGCTGCCCCATGTAGCAACCGCAGCGACAACGGGGGTGACAAGAAAATACCTTTGCAACCCGTCCTCGTGTTTACGACTTTCACAGATACGCAAAGCAAAGGAAATCTGATCCCAAGCATCGTCGTGGTTTTCACTTAGAGCCCCCGCTTCGTTTAACGACCGAGCTCGCCGGTCCCAATTTTGATCGCTAAACAAGGACCACCTGATATTTAATGTGGGCGTCCTCTTTTGACGGTGTTTCGCTGTTTGAGTTCCTAACAGGGCAGCGAAAACATAGATTTCCTGGCCTGGTGGTTTTTTTTTTTTTTCCTTTCCATTTGATTGTGTTCCTCAGTTGTCCATAATCTGCTTTGCCTTCGATTGCCTCTTTTATCCCTCTGCCGTTGAACTGACAAATCTTTCTTTCTTTCTCTTTTCTCTCTTTCCCTCTGTAGCTTTTTCTAAACTGCCTCCACCTGCTGCATTTCTCTGAGAAGACGTCTCCTTGAGCAAACGTAGGGACACCCATCCTGCTTGGGAAGGGAGGGGCAGACGAGAATAAATAAAAAGAAATTTAGCCTGGGGGAAAAAAAAGATTTGGGTTTGTTTTCTCCCACTCCTATTTTTCCATGTGTGTGGGGGTGTTTGGGATTTTTTTTTTTTTAAGCTGAGGTATCTTGTGCTTTGCGAGACAAGATGGAAAAGTAATGGGAAAGACGAGACATTTTCTATAGCCCCCCAAATATCCAATTAATGAGGTGGCTACTTCACTCTGAGACAGGACTTATTGTGGTTTATGGTTATTGTTATTCCCTTCCTGGTTTTGCCTCAATGTCATGATCGTGTTTTTTCGAGTAGAGGGGGGAGAAAAATTGTCCTATTCCTTCATGGGTTGGTGTGGATAAAAAAATTATGCAACGAACAACACACAGAAAAAAAATGACTTTGCTACCTCTGAGGAATATTTACTTTGAACGCTGAGTAAAAGGACAGTCGGGGACTTTAGAGAGGGGAAATTCTATTTTTCATTGTGGGGGGGGGAGCCTTAGATAACCTGCCATTTCAGTTAAAAAAGTAACGAATATTTCCTAATTAAAATAAATAAATAAATACATTCACTAAATTTGTTTCTATTCAGCATATTGCATTGAGATGGAAAGTTCATGGTTTAAATCTCTCCTCCTGGATCCAGCTTCCTGTCCCGTAGGAACGATTCCTTCTGCTGTCTTTGCAAGAATTCTTAAAATGCACAAAGAGCCTTAAGCATTTGAGGGAGAGAAAGAGATGTATTGTATAAAGACCTAAGTAGTATTATTGTTGTAGATTCAATCTCCAAAGTTCTAACCCCTTTAAAACCTTTTCGAAGGGAGGAAAAACAGATGCTTCTATATTAAGGTGGTGAGGGAAAATAAATTGTAAATGCATCCTCTTGTTTTTCAAAGTTATCGTTGCAAGTCACATGTAACTGCCCTTAAAAATGTACCTGAGAACTTTTGGGATTGTGTTTGGAACCATTCACTGCATGGCCTGGTTCCCAAGTATTTGTTTTTCCTGTCTCTTCTTTTTTTTTAAAGACCTTTTGTTATGAACAGTTGTGATTGGACAGCTGCACTCGATATATATATTTACATGATCCACGCGAGCGAACCAGCACTGTTGAACTTAATACCTTTCTAATGTTGTCGATTTTCAATAAAAAACTTACCCTCCCGAAAGAAAGCGGTTCCTGGTCATTATTTCCTTCTGGGGTTTCTCTAGTTTGGATAGAACAACAAAAATCACATTTGCATAAACTTTGCGGTTGGCAAGCACCAGGTGAAGTTATATGGATTTGGAAGAACTGATCTTTCAGGTATCTAATGCACCCCCAGTTCCTTAAAATATGGAGGAACCACTTTTAACAACAAGTTCGTTCCAAGTAATGAAGACTTGGACTCTCCAGAGATCTTTTACAAGGTATCCAACCATCAGGAGATCAAGATCCATTCTCAGATCCTTCAGAGATGTCCTACAATGTATCCCACCATCAGAAGCAGATCAAGATCCATTCTCAGATCCTTCAGAGATGTCCTATGTGTCCAGTCATCAGGAGATCACGATCCATTCTCAGATCCTTCAGAGATGTCCTAAAATGTGTCCCACCATCAGAAGCAGATCAAGATCCAGTCTCAGATCCTTCAGAGATGTCCTACAAAGTGTCCAACCATCAGGAGGAGATCAAAATCCATTTTTTGATCCTCCAGAGATCATCTACAATGTGTCCAGCCATCAGGAGGAGATCAAAATCCATTTTTTGATCCTCCAGAAATCATCTACAACGTGTCCAGCCATCAGAGGTGGTGTGATGGCTTTTTCAGCATAATTGCTTGGGCTACGTGGTGGGACCCAAGTTTTCGGTACTTCTTCCAGGTTTGACTAAACGAAGAATTAGAAACTCACTCACTCATAACACTCATGTGCTGTGTAATGTTGATCACCTAAGTAAAGTTACTAGAGTTTTATTCAGCGTAGAAAGATTTCCAGTTTGGTGTTCCAGGGAAATTCCCATGCCGCCATCGCTCGTAAGTAAATTCCTTTTTTTTTTTTTTATGTAAGATCAAAAGCGGATTCGGTAATCTGGAAGTTGGGTGTCTCCCTGCATTTAAGAAATAATACAAATAATGAGTTCATTTGCCTCTGAGTGCCCTCAAGATGTACTTCTGTTGTTAAATTCACACATCCTATTAAGCCATCATTCGATCTGGCTTGGGCTTAGTGCATTTCATCGTAACTGATATGTCGCAGATGAAGGCTTATTCATAAGTGAATTCTATGTGTGGATTATCCAACAAACCACAGCTTAGAGTGAATTGGAAGCTAATAAAGCTGGAAAGGGTTTATCCTTGAAATCAACTTTGCTTGAGATCTGTAGAATAGCCCTCAACTTGTATAGAAAGAACTCCAGGAGTGATTTTGGTAAACCATTGATTTTTTTTTTGAACTCTCAAACTATGGGCTTCTCTTTCTCCCCAAATTCATACCATTCAGATGTGTTAGTTATGTTTGCCGAGGACGATGGGGTTTATACTCTTAACAAAATATTAGAGTTAGAAGGGGCCTTGGAGGTCTTCTAGTCCAACCCCCTGCTCAAGCGGGAGATCCTACACCATTTCAGACAAACGGTTGTCCGATTTCTTCTTAAAAACCTGCAGTGTTGGCGCACTCACAACTTCTGTTGCAAGTTTGGGGAGGCATCGACTTGCAGACTGTTTTGCTCAAAGCAAAATGCGTGCAGAGTTGGAAAACAAGGCAGCCTTAAGGGATATTCTGCATATTTCAATAAGGTTTTTTTGTGCGTGTGTTCTGCTATAAGCCGCCCAGAATCCCTCGGGAGTTGGGCGGCATAGAAATCTATTAAATAAATAAATAAATAAATAAATAAATAGAATAAAACAGTTAAAATAGAAAACTAGACTTCGTTTTAACCAATGCCAAAAAAAAGGAAAGAAAGAAAATAGTCTCTAATAAAAGATCTATGACCTATGGAGCACTCAAAACCTTTCTTGCTGCAGTTGTTAAGCGAATCATGGCTGTTGCTAAGTTCATAACCCACGTTGTTAAGTGAATCCGGCTTCCCCATTAATTTTGCTGGTCAGAAGTTTGCAAAAAGGGATCGAAATGACCCCCAAGACACCGTAACCGTCAGGAGCCAGTTGCCAAGCATCTGAATTCTGACCACGGGGATGCTGCAACGGTCATTAAGTGTGAAAAACGGCCGCAAGTCGCTTTTTTTCAGTGCCGTTGTAACTTCGGTCACTAAACGAACCGCTGTAAGTCGAGGACTCCCTGTTATCTGAGCCTGTCCACCAAGCCTTTAATTCCTTCCCCAAGAAGAAAATGAAAAACAGCCTGGGAGCCCCAAAGGTGCTTTTTTTCAGGAGGTGACTGGGACTTTGTTTTTTTTTTTTCTTTGAAGACGTTTCACTTCTCCTCCAGGAAGCTTCTTCAGCTCTGACTGGACTCCCCACCACCCAGTCAGAGCTGAAGAAGCTTCTCGGAGGAGAAGCGAAACGTCTTCAAAGAAAAAAAACAAAGTCCAGTTGCCTCCTGAAAAACGGGCGTTGGGAAAACAACTTTGGGACAGCCATAGAATGTCGGGGGATGATAATCTCGACAGGAAACAAGAAAGTCCCAGTCGCCCTCTTGCGGGGGGGGGGAAAACACCTTTGGGACAACCATGAGATTTGGATGACTGAGAATCTCTACATAGACTTTATTAGCTATAGCCTGGCTGGGAGTGTTTGGGGGGTGGGGTCCTCCCGGTCGCTGGGTGGCGCTGTGCCGCCGAACGCCCAAAGAGAAACGTCCCTCGGGCCGCCGCCTCGGAAGCTCTCGGAGGTTCCATCCACCCACGTGACCCGCGTGTAACAAGGAACGGCGGTGCCAGCGAGAGAGAGAAAAGGTTACATTGTAGCCGTCTTCCCGTCGCGCGCTCGCGCGCAGGCGCAGAAGAGGGGGGGCCAGGAGAAGCGCGGCCTCCTGCACGTGTGAACGCGCGGCGGGACCCGTGTCGGGTCGGATCGGCCCACGGCAGCAGCAGCGGCAGCAGCGGCGGCGGCAGCTTCCCTTTCTTCTCCCCGGGCCAGGAGCCATCGGCTCGTGGGGGGGAAGAACCCCTAAGCTCGCGGTCCTCCATGGCCGGCGGAGGCTGGACGCTGCCCGGCGGGGATTTCCTCTCCCCGCAGCCGCCGGCTTCCCAGCAGGAGCAACAGCCGCCCCCGCCTCCGGATGCCGCCTCCACCGCCGTCGCCTCCGAGGCGAGGAAGCCGGCCTTGGAGCCGTGGCGGGAGACTCAGGAGAGCGACCGGCATTGGGCTCTCCGCCGGCAGTTCCTGCTCCGCAACCTGCCGGGCTACCCGGGCTCCGACGCCTTCCAGCAGCTGCTGGCCCTCTCGCACGTCTGGAGCAACCACGTCTTCATGGGCTGCAGGTGAGAGCCGCCGCCGCCTCCTCCTCCTCCTCCTCCTCCTCCTCCTAGCCATAGCCCTTAGACTTATAGGCCGCTTCACAGGGCTTGACGGCCCTTCTCTAAGCGGTTTACAGAGTCAGCATCTTGCCCCCCAACAATCTGGGTCCTCATTTTACCCACCTCGGAAGGATGGAAGGCTGAGTCAACCTTGAGCCGGTCAGGATCGAACTGCTGACAGTGGGCAGAGTTTGCCTGCAATACTGCATTCTATCCACAGGGAGGGAAGGAAGGAAGGGCAATAGCACTTAGACTTATATACCGCTTCACAGTGCTTGACAGCCCTTCTCTAAGCAGTTTACAGAGTCGCCATCTTGTGTCCCCCCCCCAACAATCTGGGTCCTCATTTTACTGACGTCAGAAGGACGGAAGGCTGAGTCAATCATGAGCCGGTCAGGATCGAACTCCTGGCAGTGGGCAGTGTTAGCCTGCAATAGCAGGCAACAGCAATAGCACTTAGATTTATATGCCGCTTCACGGTGCTTTCACAGCCCTCTCTAAGCGGTTTTACAAAGTCAGCCTCTTGCCCCCAACAATCGGGGTCCTCATTTTACCCACCTTGGAAGGATGGAAAGCTGAGTCAACCTGGAGCTGGACAGGATCGAACTGCTGGCAGTGAGCAGTCAGCCTGCAATAGCAAACTATAGCAATAGCACTTAGACTTATATGCCACTTACGGCCCTCTCTAAGCGGTTTGTAGAGTCAGCCTATGGCCCCCGACAATCTGGGTCCTCATTTTACCGACCTCGGAAGGACGGAAGGCTGAATCAACTTTGAGCTGTTCGGGATCAAACTCCTGGCAGTGGGCAGACTTAGCAAGAGCACTTATATTCCGCTTCGCAGTGCTTTACAGCCCTCTGTAAGCAGTTTTACAGACCTATTGCCCCCTAACAATCGGGGTCCTCATTTTACCGACCTCGGAAGGACGGAAGGCTGAGTCAACCTTGAGCCAGTCAGGATTGAACTCCTGAAAAATTTCGAGGTGAGAGGGTTAACTTCTTGGGAATCCTAATCCCACGTGCAGGAAACAATTTGGACATAAACATAAGCCTCAAAAACTCTGCCTGGAAAAAGCAGCTGGGCGAAACCGAAGGGCCAGGCTGGGAAAGTCTCTTTTATAAGACCACTTGGCTTTTGCTTTCTGTCTGACGGAAAAGAGAGAGAGAGAGAGAGAGAGAGAGAGAGAGAGAGAGAGAGAGAGAGAGAGAGAGAAGATACCAATAAAAGAGAATATTTGCAGCTCAAGGGTTGAACATCCCTGAGCGAGGTGGTTTTCTTGCAGACGTTTCGTTGATCCATACTTGGGAGTAATAGAAGAGACGGTCTCAGAAGCGAAAAGGTGGCAGGATTGCGTCCTCTCCAATCCAGTTCAGAAATAGAGGAGGAAATATCACATGGTCTTCTCCCCCCCCCCAGTGGCCTTCACATCTGCATCCTTTGGGCATCTCGACAGCTGTGATGGAAGGCAGAATATTGGGGGTGGGGGGTGGGGAATCTGGGCATCTCAAGCCACAGAATATTTCAGGCAGACAACATTTTCGACCCTGTCCTTTTTCCTTCCTTGGTCCATCGTGAGCTGTTGCCTTCTATACGTCTATGTCAGGAATTCCCAAGTTTACAGGGTTGTGTGGAGCCGTGCTTTGCTAAACTCTGGTTAAACCACAGTGGCGTGAATTCGCACCAGATGCTAAGCCGAGAGAGAAATTAACTTTGCGGCTTTAGCTTCTTGGGGGATGGGGGGGGAAGTCAGATTATATTTCAGATCCTACGTATAAGTTAACCTAACATATTATGAAGGTTCAGGCTGATTGGATTTTTTTTAAAAAAGATTTTTCTTAAGGGTGACAAGTTGTGATCCTCCACAGATGGATAAACATCAACTCCCAGATTTGTTTCCATTATTGGCTGTGCTTTCTAGAGGTGTTTGTGTCTCTCAGACCACCAAAATTCATATTTTGGGGCAAATTAGATCCAGGCTGTAGTTAAATTTCTTATCCCCACCCCTCACCCCTTTTATTTTTTATTTTTTTTAAAAAAAAAAGTTTTTATTTTTTCCAACAAACATTACATCATCAATCCATCAGTGTGTCATCTGGGTACAGAATTTTTGTGTCAACATTTTTACATTTACACCGTTTTCTTAACATATACAGCTCTATTTTTACATTTCAATTTAAATTATCTTCTATCAAAACATTTTCCTTTTTGCTTCATTTAATTTCATATCTCCTTTAATCCATATTCATTCTCTATCCAATGATAAAAACACTCCCATATCTTATAATACTCAGATTCTTTTCCTTTAATCGCCATTGTTAATCTATTCATTTCTGCACATTCTAATATTTTCTTAATTATCTCTCCCTTTGTAGAGATTTTCCCCGCTTTCCAATTTTGCGCAAATACAATTCTAGCTGCAGTTATTACATGAATAATTAAATATACATTTTTTTTTACTATATTTTTCTGACAAAATACCCAACAAAAACAGCTCTGGTTTTAAATCAATATGCTGCTGTGTCATCTTTTCTAACCATATTTGAATTTGTGCCCAATAATTTCTCGCTTCTGTACATGTCCACCACATATGGTAATACGATCCCGGTGTCTGGTGGCATTCCCAACATTTAGTTGATTTATCTTTAAATATTTTTGCCAGTCTTTCCGGTGACATGTGCCATCTATAAAACATTTTATACAAATTCTCTTTGTATGCTGTTGCCATTGTTAATTTATAATTTCTTTCCCATAGTTGCTGCCATTTATCTAACTCTATCGTATATCCAAAGTTCTTTGCTCATGCTATCATTGTTTCTTTCACTTGCTCTCCTTCTACTTTAATGCTAAGTAAATAACTATACAATTTTTTAATCATTCGATCCTCTGCTCCTGTATTTCATCCAATTCTGTCATCTCCAAATAAAAACCATATAATTTAGCATCTTTTTCATATCTCGCTTGTATTTGCAATTGTGTATACCACGCCATATGTTCATCTAGTTCTTGTTTTCCTTTCAATTCCCACTTCTCTGATAAAATATCTTTATATCTAATAATCTTTCCCGTGCTGATCCTGTTTGGATGTATTAATGCTTCCATTGTCGAAAGCCATATTGGTATTTTCAAGTAATGTTTCTCTCTCACTTTTTCCCATACTAATAATAGTGCATTTCTTATATAGTGTCTTTGAAAGTAACTGTGTATTTTATTCTTCCCGTACCATAAAAATGCATGCCAACCCAATTGTAAGTCATGTCCCTCCAGTGTTAATAGCCTTGTATTTCTTAGTACAAAGACCTTTTAAAGCTAAAATTTGCTTTGAACATTTCAGTCCAAGATTGACTGTTTATTTACCAACTGAATTACTTTATAGCAGTTGTTTGCAGTTCAGAATATTCTTTAATAGAAATCCAGGCCCTAAGGAGCGAGTGGATCTCCAGCCTTTTGAAATACCCATCATAAATTTTATTTATAATCATTGAGCAGTCAAGTGTAGTACAGACAAACACAACAAATACAGCACCAACTCAGGTAGTTTGAGTCTTTATTTTAAAAAATCTATCCAAGAAACCAAAATTCTGCCAAAGCAGAAATGTCTCTGCCATCCTGAAGACATAAATATGCTGGTATTAAATTTACCAGTCATGGAAAAAAGATTGCAGCTATATTGTTGACTGTGTTATAAGTATATTTGGCAGAAGGACTGGACGAATGAGCCAGAGTAGCCCAGACTGGAGAAAAGAGCTTAAGGAGAGAAAACTTAACTTGGCAACTTGTTAAACCAAACTTAAATAGCTGTGCAATCCCCAGAAAAGATGCGGCTGCTTTAAGAAGTTGGAGAGAGATGTGACTTGAACGTTGTCATGTCAAGCAATCTTTTTAGACCCCCAATCAGAAGCACATCACACCGGTCCACCTGCAGGTAGACTCTCTGACACAGCTCTAAAAGAGAATAACTTTTATCTTTGCTCATTCGCTTTGCTGACCGATTCATTCCATCCACTGATGGCTTTAATGTTCAACTGCCATTTCACGATGGAACAGAATGATGTGAGTCTGTCTCTTTGTCCATCTCTGTACAGAATTGGTGGTTTCCTTTAGCTGTTATTTCAAATACGCTCCCCTTTCATCTTAAGCCGCATTAAACATGCCACGGGGCTTCTGAAAATAGTAGTTTACTTCAATGGTTTCTCTCCTAAGAATTTGCTGTTCAAATTGCAAAGATGTTCAGAGTTGAACCATTCCTGAAAGATTGGAAGGGTCTTTTCTGATCAAAAGTTCTTCCATTAAATGAGCTACGAGTTGACCTTTCCTTTGCTTAACCGCAGGTATGGCTCCCAAATTATGGAGAAAATCCTGCTGATGGCAGAAGGGATCGATATTGGTGAGATGCCATCCTTTGAGCTGGTGCCGGGCACGAAGGCAGCCAAAAGACCACGGTCCCCGCGCGATGACTCTCCCCAAAGTGAGTATCTTCATTTCTTTTGTTCCCTCCCTCCGAACATTTTGCGGGGGGAAGCAGAATAAGAGAGTTTGAAAGGACCTTGGAGGCCTTCTAGTCGTAGGGGTTGTGGTGGCACAGCTGCATAGGTAATTCAGCTTGTCATGGTTAACAATAGTATGTACCAGAACTCCCAACAAGTGTAGTGATGTGTAGGAGAAGAAGAGGCAGAGGCTGGGGGCAGAGTCAAAAGAGGACTGAGCCTAGAATCCTTACGTGTCCACAAATGCTCCCAGTCCAATCCCCCCCCCAAATTCTGTTAACTCTTATCCTTATCTAGTACCACTTTAATGCTGACTGTTAATTGACTAGATCAGTGATGGCGAACCTTTTTTTCCTCCGGTGCCAAAAGCATGTGTGTGCCCGCTATCGCGCGTGTGCGTGTGCCTGCACCCATAATTCAATGCCCCCATGCGCCCTGCCCCTGCACACGTGACCCCCCGCGCTGCCCCACCCCCGCACATGTGCGCACGACCCCCCTCCCCCATTTCCCGACTTCCGGTGGGCCCGGTAGGCCCATTTTTCGCCCTCCCCAGGCTCCAGAGCCTTCCCTGGAGCCAGGGGAGGGCGAAAACGGCCTCCCCCGACCCCCGGAGGTAGGAAACAGCCCGTTTCCCGACTTCCGGTGGGCCCGGTAGGCCCATTTTTCGCCCTCCCCAGGCTCCCTGGAGCCAGGGGAGGGCGAAAACGGCCTCTCCCACCCCCCCAGAGGCCCTCCGGAGGCCAAAAACGCCCTCCCAGAGCCTCTGTGTGAGCCAAAAATCAGCTGGCCGGCGCGCACATATGCGCTGGAGCTGAGCTAGGGCAACGGCTCGCATGTTGGCAGATATGGCTCCGTGTGCTACCTGTGGCACACGTGCCATAGGTTCGCCATCACGGGACTAGATTCTTGTGTATAGGCATCAGCAATAAATCTTTTTAACTAAAAACCTATAGTCCGGAGTCGATGAATTCTAGTCCCGCCTTAGGCGTGAAACCCAGCTGGGTGACTGGTCCATTCGTCAGGAGGCAATGAATTCTAGTCCCACCTTAGGGATGAAATCCATCTGAATCCATCTGAGTGTTTTTCCAGTGAGACCTGTCAATCAGGGCAACCTGGTCTACCCAAATACGGGACAGAGCATACAGCTTCCGCTTTTGCCTTTCAGCCCCAATCCAGAAGCCTTCGCAGGCAGTCGCTTCCGCGACTAACTATTTTGTGTTAAATTTAAATTTAACCCAGTATGCTCCATCCCATATTTGGGTAGACCAGGTTGCCCTGATAGATTGGTCTCCCCAGAAAAACACTTAATCTTCCCCCTGATACAGCCGACAAAGCGAGGAGAGCCCATGGCCTAGAGCAGGGGTCTGCAACCTTAAACACTCAAAGAGCCACTTGGGCCTGTTTCCCACAGAAAACAAAACAACGGGAGCCACAAAACCTGGGTGGGCGTGGCCAACTCGACGTCACTCACTTCCACCCAGTCATGACCCCCCCAGCCACACCTACCCAGGTTTTGTGGCTCCCCGTGTTTTGTTTTCTATGGGAAATAGGTATCTCCCTCTCTCTGTCTCTCTCTCCCTCTCTCATCTCTCTCCCCCTCCCTCCCTCTCCTCTATCTCCCTTTCTCATCTTTCTCTCTCATCTCTCTTTTTCTCTATCTTCCTCTCCCTCCCTCCCTCTCATCTCTTTCTCTCATCTCTGTCTTTTTTCTCTCTATCTCCCTATCATCCTCTCTCTCATTTCATTCTCTGTCTTTCTCTCTCTTATCTTTCTCTTTTTCTTTCTGTCTCCCTCCCCGCTCTCTCTCTGTGTGTGTGTGTGTGTGTGTGTGTGTGTATCTCTCTCTCTCTCGCTCCTTTCTCTGTCTCTTCTCACTCTCTCAGAAAGCCCTGCGTGCTCTCCTTGGGGCTTTCCGAGATTTTTGGGGGGGTGGGGGGGGGGTGGTGGGGGGGCGGGGGGGAGGGGGGGGGGGGGGGGGGGGGGGGGGGGGGGGGGGGGGGGGCGGCCATGGAGGGGGTATTGGGTCTTCACTCCTACCCTTCCCCCTGCTTCCTTCTCCCCACTCAATCCTACTTTGGGACAGAAGCGCACGCTGGAACGGCCCCATCCATCGTTGCCCGGGGAAGGAACAGGAAACAGAAAGCAGCATGTTTCAAAGGTGGCGAACAGCGTTCTGTTGCGAGAGCCGGGCCAGGCCTCTCTGCCATCCAACTCACCTAGGCCATCTCCCCCCCACCCCCTGCTGGACTGTTGTGCTCGGTGCTTGGCGGGGAAGGGGAGCGCTTCCCCACGCTGCCCCCTTCTTTCTCTTGGCCCCGCCGACAAGGGAGGGGGATGGCCCCCACCTTGTAAGATCCGCCCCCGCCATTCTCTCCCAGCCCTCTTTGCTGGTGGCAACAGCAAATGTACCACAACGAAGGCAGAATGCTGTTGCCGTGCAAGGCAAGTAGAGGGGCGCTTCGCTCCCGCACTAAGGCTCCGGCCATGCCACTGCCATGACAGGATGATGGCTCTTTCATCCCTCTGCCATGACAGGGTGACGGAGCCGCAGCAGAGGGCCCAAAGAGCCACATGCGGCTCCGGAGCCGCAGGTTGCAGACCCCTGGCCTAGAGGTTAATACATCTGCCTAAATTGCAAGCGGCCCGGGTTCAAATTCCAGAAGGGTATGGCTAGCTGATGAGAGCTAAAATGCTTGAAATAGCTATACTAGTCTCCCTTTATTTCTTTGTCGTTAAATTTAAATTTAACACATCTGAATGAATATTAGACAGAGGCTGGTATCCTTGTAAGTTCACCATAAAAACATGGGACCTCAAGTCCGGAATATCTCCTTTTCATTTTGACTTACCATTTTGCATGAATCTTAATCTTGAAACGCTAAATCAGTTTTTCCACCATCGCTGAAAATAACTTCCTGTGGATTTCTGTTCCCTAGACTGCAAGAATCCAAGAAAGCAAGCTCCCAAATTCCGCGTCCGGCCACGCTTTGAGCCAATCCACTTTGTCGCCAGCAACACTCAACCACAGGCAAAAGAAGTGTCTTCAGAAAACCAAGTCCAAGACACTTCGGAGAACATCACGGCCCAGCAGATCCAAACTTATGCTGATCGGGTGTTTAGCAGCTTCAGCACCCAAGATGGGGACCTCCAGTTCTCAAGTTCAGTAGGGCTTGGCTATGGAAGTAGCCAGATCAAACCACCTGACGCTAAAGTGGCTCTCATAAGTACAGAGACTTCTACTGCTGGGGGCACGACGACTTCGTCGGACTCTCCTCTTCTCCAACCCTCTTCCGAAACGTTCCCCAAATCGGTAGTAACAGCCAAGCAGTGTTTCATTAACAAGCTTGTAACGGCAGTCCGCAACAATCTCGCCAACCCCAATTGTAGCGGTGAGCCGGATAAAATTAACTACACGTATCTTTTGACGCGGTCGATTCAGGCTTGTAAGACCAACCCGGAGTATATTTATTCTCCCCTGAAGGACATTTCTCCCGCTGATCTTCCCAAGAAGAAGAAGATCCTGAAAGAAGGTTTTGCCTGCGAGGTGAGGTGCCAGGACATCTATCTGACCACGGGCTACGCGGGTAGCAAAAACGGTTCCAGAGACCGGGCCACCGAGCTGGCGGTGATACTGCTGCAGAAACCCGTCGAAGTCAAAGTGGTTCAGCGGAAATTCAAGAATGCCATGCGGGAAGATTTGGTGGTGTGTGAAAGTGGGACGTCTTCTCTCGAATTCCCGCCAGCACTCAAACCGCCGGATGACGCGAACCCTCCTGCAAATGACAATGTACCAGGACAGCCAGGTTCGGACCCGCAACAAGGGCCCAGCTCGGCCAAACACTGGACTAACTTTGTCCTCACCGAAAACGCCAGCGACGCCATTGGCATTTTGAACAATTCTGCCTCCTTTAACAAAATGACCGTGGAGTACAAATACGTGCTGATGCCCAACCGTCTTTGGCGTTGCAGCGTCTATTTGCAAGGTCACTTCTTAGCAGAAGGCTGCGGCACCAAGAAAACCAGCAAGCACGCCGCGGCGGACGAAGCCGTGAAAATCTTGCAGAAGACGCAGTCCAACGTCAGCGCCACCAAAGCCGTCCAGGTTCAGAAAGTCAGTGGGGCTGCCCGCAACCCGGCGAAGAAGAAGAACCTGAAGGACCTGGTGGTGTATGAAAACTCCATGAATCCGGTCTGCACTCTGAACGACACCGCTCAGTTCAACAAGATGACGGTGGAATACATCTTCGAAAGGGTGACCGGCATGCGATGGAAGTGCAAAGTGATGCTGGAGAACGAATTGATCGCCGAAGCCATCGGCGTCAAGAAGACCGTCAAGCACGTGGCCGCCGAGGAGGCCGTGAAAGTCCTCAAGAAGACCCAGCCGACCGTGGTCAACAATTTGAAAAAAGGCACCATCGAAGACGTAATTTCCCGGAACGAGATTTGCGGCCGCTCGGCCGAAGAGGCCTTGAAGCAACAGATTAAGGAAGACAACATCGGGAATCAGATTTTAAGAAAGATGGGCTGGACGGGGGGTGGTTTGGGCAAAAGCGGGGAAGGGATCCGGGAGCCCATTGCGGTGAAGGAGCAGTTCAAAAGGGAAGGGCTGGGACTGGATGTCGAAAGAGGTTCCCAGATCACCAAAAAAGATATTGAGCAGATCATCCAGAATTACGCTTTCTCGGACAGGAAGATTGATCTGACTTTTTCCACGGAACTCACCAATGACGAGCGGAAACAGATCCATCAGATAGCCCAAAGATACGGGCTGAAAAGCAAGTCCCACGGCCAGGGCAGGGATAGGTACCTAGTGGTCAGCCGAAAGAGGCGTAAAGAAGATTTGCTCGATCAGCTGAAGCAGGACGGTCAAGTTGGCCATTACGAACTCATCATGCCGCAGGAGAAATAGGGAGCGAACCTTAAAATGTTTTCCCAGGAGGGGTCTGGACAGGGACCGAGTTTCCATTAAATGGGGGGTAAAAAAACAATGTATATTATTGTGGGGGGAAAAAACCCAAGTCAAATGTTTCCCCTGCTTATTTTAATTTCTTATACTACTTGACGAGAAATCGTCTGTCCAATTTCATGTCGTGCAATCCGGATAGCATCTGTGCCTGTTTTAAGAATCTCTCAAATATGACATTTCCCCCCCTTTGTGTTTTACTAATTTGGTAACGGCAGGAATAGCTACTTGGCAAGGAGAGAGACCCTGGCACAATTTTAAAAAGGATGTTTTTATTTTGTCCTTTTTAAAAAAAAAAAAAAAAGAAAAAAAAGAGGGGAAAAAAAAAAAAAAAAA
The DNA here is from genome assembly GCA_003457575.1 of Thermophis baileyi. Lineage (NCBI taxonomy): Eukaryota > Metazoa > Chordata > Lepidosauria > Squamata > Dipsadidae > Thermophis > Thermophis baileyi. The sequence continues at coordinate 447,996 of QLTV01002006.1, forward strand.
AAGAAAAAAAAGAGGGGACGTAGAAAGACGGCCGTATAAAGAGAACTATATGTAAAGTGGATCTTAATAATAAATCAATTTTTTATGACTGGGCATGCATAGGAGGGCATGTTTTATATTTAAAAAGGGCGGGCGTAGAGGCACAAAACTATTTTCAGCATATTCAGAAATGGTATCACTACAGTATTTGATCTCTTGGTTGACTTGAACCATGCAGACCAGAACAGGCTGCAAAATTAGCAAATCCTAAAAATATTTTTTCTTACTACCGTATCTGACATCTAGACTAGTCCTGATTCACCGTTTCATTGGACAAAGTGTGTGTGTGTGGGGGGGGGGGTTCCCCGCAACGAAGGGTTTAAAACTCTAGTCTTTCATCGACTTCAGCGGAGGGAAAAATTGCGCCTGGCCAAAATCTCTCTCACAGGTTTCTAGCCCTCTGGATTAAAACCAAGAAGCGGAAGCTCAGGGAACACAGATCGTGAATGCCACGTTGATGGGGTATATGGATGTTGGGTTTATCTCTTGGCTCTGTAGCATCAGAGTTAACAAATTAGCAAAGGCTTGTTGCCGGATTTGTGCAATTCCCAGCAGATCCATCATTTGTGATGTGACGCGGGGGGGGGGGGGGGGGGGGGGGGGGGGGGGGCGCTTCTACATTTCAAAACAAGGCAAATACATTTCTATGTTTTCCATCGGCGTTAGAGGAGGGGAGCATTTCTTGTACCCGGTCAAGCTTATTTTAACCGGGACACACAGGATGGAGTTTCATTTATTTCTCTCGGAAGCCTCTACGTATTACCCCGTTCCCTTTGTGTAAATGTGCTTGTATATTTCACAGGGAGATCAGCAAGTAAAAGGTTCTCTCGCTGAAGTTGTTGTGGTTTTGTGCGCGGTATTTTTTTTTTTAAATCCTCTTTACAGGCTTTCTTCCAGCTACAGGAACGATATCAAGACTCTTCGTTTTCCCATTTCATTCAAGCCTTCCATTGTCGCGTAGAGCCTTTTTTTGGCTGGAAACGATATACACCCAATGGAAGAATTATTTTAGGGAATAATTCCGCATGGTTTTGTATTTTGAAGGAGGAAAACTGTTTTGAGTAAAAAAAAAAAAAGATATCTTTAGCACGAGGGAAAGCGAGAAAAAGTTTTATTTAAAGATGGATTAGGACTTTGCAATGCTTTAGGGCACACTGGGGCACACCTGCATTTCCAGCAAAAGATAAAAATAGTGTTAATAAAGAATTGCAGACAGGAGCTACAGACTGGCTGTCGACTCCAAAAAAAACCTACACAGCCCTATTGTGTATATATTTTTTTTCACACAAAGGTTTGGAACACAAGACCATAACTATTGCTCGATCTCCCTTGATCTCCCGGTGTAACTGGCTTGTAGGAGGACTTCATATTCATCTAGAACATCCGGGCCAAACTTCTGGCAGAGGCTGGGTGAAGCTAATTCATCTTACCTACAACATTATTTCACCTGTTTAAACTCTTGGGTCTTGCCACTGGTGTGCATGTCTGTTCTTTCCTTTGTAACTTGTAAGCATCTGCATTGTTTAAAGACAGGTGGCTGGAAAACACAAGGCATTGTGGAGGTAGTAAAGACACTCAATTTCCCTTATAAAAAAACAAAACAAGAAACGACTTCTAAGGGATGTTCCAGCTTGCTATGAAAGGCAAAGACACGCTAGCCTGTTTTACCTGTTGCAGTAAGGGACATAACGCACACAAAAAAATGTGCTTAAGAGCGAGATTTCTCCTGCTTTACCTCAGCTAAGAGTTTGTGGGATGCTCCAGAAATTAACTATAAACCAACCTTATTTATGTAATTAGCTGTAAGCATTCCCGAAAGTGTAGTGTGTGTTCTTTTATCTATAACCAGAATCTAGAGAGAGGGGGAAATATTTGGTCTAATGAGGTATCGGCCTTATTAAATGGTCCCTCGATTTGCAAGATCAACTTGTTTGTAGTCAAACGCAGAGCGATGCACGTTGTCTTCCTTCAACAATTAAGCATTTCGGTTACACATTTATTTACAAGTAATTGAAAAATGTACAGTTTCTTACATGGGTTACTTGTGCAAAGTTGTACTCCAGAGTTCATGTATACATAGAAGACACTGGTAGAGTGGACAAAAACCCACCGATTGGTCTCTTCCCACACTGCTGATTAAAGTACAAACTCGGCTTCACACACACACACACAAAACCCCAAATGTGAAACAACCCTGTAAATCAGGCAGAGGGAAGGCAAGGAAGAAGGGAACAGAGAATAGACACATGCTGCAGTAGCATTTGCAATCTTTTTTTCCCCTTCCTTTTCTCCCAAACAGTAAGCAAAGCCGTAACAATCTCATTTCCTCCCCCCCCCCCTCTCCAGGTTAAGAGGTAGAAATTAAAAAACATAGAAGGGGGAAAAAATTGGGTGTTTTTTTTTTGAAGCATTTGAAATTTGCCCTTATGCACCCGTTTGGCCATCAACTCTCAACTCCTGTACTTGCCCACAACTACTCAAAGTGTGACTTAAGCCGTTTTGAGCGCCTTTTGAAAGAAAAGCCTGTTATTGTGTTTTCATCCACCTTGCACCTGGACCCATAATAGCAGGGATCGGCCCTCTGCCCCCCCCCACAGCACACCCCCCCCAGCTTGACTTGGAAATCGGTTTTGCAAACCCCACGCAGCTGAAAAGCTTGGGAGGGGAAAAATGGAAAAGCAGCACACTGGGGAGGGAAAAAAATAAGTCCCCCCCCCCTTCCATAAAATACTCACAGATGTAGTGACGTTGAAACCAACGGTAAAATGACCAGCTTCGGACAGATCAGCAACTCAAATCATAGTTAAAAATGTATATTGTATATAAACATCCTTTTTTGTTTGCGCTCTCTCTCTTTTGAATCAAGCTACACGTAAGCGTCACTGTGTATAACACAATTACAATTAAAAGCTTAAGTGTACACTACGGGTGGGGAGGGGGGAAAGCACAATACTGCCCCTAAGACTGGCGATGGTAGACCCACCCGCCCCCAACCCCACAGGAAGTGGAAATTCAGCCTCAGTCATTCTTTTAACAAGTAACCCAAGTACAGTACATTTGACCTCGAGGGGAAGGTGGGGAAAGGGTGGGGGTTTTTTTTTTTTTTTTCTGATGTCCAAAGAGAAAAACAGAGATCCAGCGAGGGAAGTTGGCAAGGACACAGACAGCTAGTTTTGCTTTCCGAGTAAATGCAGTGATGCCAGGAGGAGGAAGAGGAGGAAGAGGAGGTGGTGGTGGTGGTGGACTCAGACACTTCATACATATATTTTCCTCATCAGAGTGTTCATTTGCATCAGCCAAGGTCAACAGTCACGCCAGCTCTGTTCTACTATGGCAGAAACTCGCTTTTCGTATTCCCGCTTATTCTCCTGGTATAGCTGAGCCGCTTGGCTGTTTGCCGGGCTGTTTGGGTTAGGCTCATCCAGTAAAGACTGTTTTTGGAAGGGGGGGGGGGGGAAGGAAAAAAGGAAAAGAAAAAAGATGGTCAGCCTTGATCAGGTTTCACGCCAGTACCGAGCGCGGCCATGGTTAAAATTCAAAACGTTTTTGAGTGCTGGAAGTGCGTTGAGAATACTCCTGGGATGCTTTTAATACCCCCCTTTTTTTAAATCTTGTACCTATGCCACCGCTTTTAACGTGGCCGGATTGGCATAAAACAAATGTTTTCAGGCGAAGGCTCTCTGGGCACCAAAAGATTTGCTATTTATTGCAATCAAGTGCAGGCAGTTCTTCGAGTTACGACCATAATGGGGGCCCCAAAATGTAGGCCGCTAAGTGAAACATTTGTGAAGGGAGTTTTGCCCCATTTTACAGCTTTTCTTGGCACAGTTGTTAAGTGAATCATTGCACTGGTTAAGTTAGTCACGTGGTTGTTAAGTGAATCTGGATTCCCCACTGCTTGTCAGAATGTAGCAGAGGCTGATCACATAAATACCAGGACATAAATATGAACCTGTTGCCAGGCATCTAAATTTTGATCACATGACCGTGGGGAATGCTACGACGGTGGTAAGCGTGAAAAACGGTCATAAGTCCCTTTTTTTCAGTGCCAGTGTAACTTTGAACGGTCACTAAACTGTTGTAAGTTGAGGACTACCTGTACTCCCTTATGTTCACAACAGGAATTTGCAAGAAACAATTAAAAAAAAAAAACCAGGCTAAAGAATTTGCAATCTATTCAAAGCCACATTTTACCAGCTCCTCTATTCATTTCAAGTAAGATTTTATGCAATAAGTCTGTAGAGATTCTCAGTCATCCAAGTCATGGTTGTCCCAAAGGTGCTTTTTTTCAAAGAGGCAACTGGACTTTCTGGGTTTTTTCTTTGAAGACGTTTTGCTTCTCATCCAAGAAGCTTCTTCAGCTCGGACTGGATGGAAGGATTGATACTCCTTGCAGACAGCTGGTCATTTGCATCCTTTTTGAGGGTCGTTGAAGCACTTGGAGGTTTAGCTGTGTCTTCAGGGACAGGGACCCTCTAAAAGAATGCAAATGACCAGCTGTCTGCAAGGAGTATAAATCCTTCCATTCCCCACCATCCAGTCAGAGCTGAAGAAGCTTCTTAGGTGAGAAGCGAAACATCTTCAAAGAAAAAACAAAGACCAGTTGCCTCTTGAAAAAAGCACCTCTGGGACATTTTATGCAATAGCTCCTTTTCGGAGAGTCAAAACAATGCACTAAGCTCCTTGAAGCACTGAATACCTATCCTCATACACCCATGGGCCTATTGATTCAAAACCTACCAAATTTTAGCTTCCTCCAAACAAGACTTTTTGACTATCATTTCTCATTAAATCGGCTTAGAAACCAGCACAATGGGAGCCAGTTATCTCAGCCAATTACTTCGAATTCCAAATGATACTGGAAGGTTGTATCCATTCACTGAATTGCACAGCGCCTGCGATGATCAGTCTATGAAGCTTCGAAAAGTACCAGCAAACAACTAACATTACCTGTATGGATGTTAAGATGGATGACACATCGTAGGTAGGGCTCCAACGGTTTTGAAGAATATCCAGACATATACTACCATCTGCATAGACTAAAAGGAGAATGTGTGGGTTTTTACAATGGGAAGGGTTGTTGTGTTACTATCAGGTGATTGCGCCTGGCTCAACAAAACCTCTGCCTGTCCATCTGAGGTCACCCCACAAGAAGAACCGGATTCTGACCACAGGCTCCGAGCTGAGCTGTTAAATTCTTCCAGTCGCTCTTACATTTTATGACCTCACAATTCTTTGTGGTTATGAAATTATTCATAGTATGATGACATGTCAACCAAATATTAAGGGCCGCATATCCTTTCAAAGATCTATGGAAACCTAATAACACATAATTATAGCCGTCAAGCTACCTTTTGTAAATATTCACTCATCTCTTTATTATAGGATTCTATCAGCTCTTTTTGATTTTCAGCGGTGTATCGAACACAGCTGAAATAATACAATTACGAGGAGTTGACTATCTACCTGTCCCTAAACTGATGGGAGGCCAAGATTTGAGGCAATGATTTTGTAGCCCATACCAACCTATTCGACACGGACAACTGAGATCTAGAGAGAACTCTTGACCTTCCTAGATTCCTTGTCCACAAATCTATTTTGTGAAGAGGTCAGACTTCAAAATGTGAACAACAAATGTGGTTGTTTTAAAAATGTGGGAGGATCCCTCAAACCCACGCTTGTTGTATCACCGAGAGGAACACCTTATTCAACTTCCTTTTTACAAAAGCGGATTATCTTAGGGCCTCAAAAACATTTTCCAACATTTTCCAGTCAGTAATTATTGACTCCATGTGCTCCGTAAAGAAACAATACACTCTTCTGTATTGTGTGTTGTTTAACCAGAATCTCTTATCTACTTAATCTGACTTAGGTGAATCTCTAGAACAGAGGTCCCCAAACTTGGCAACTTTAAGACTTGTGGACTTCAACTCCCAGAATTCTCCAGCCAGCAAAGTTGAAGTCCACAAGTCTTAAAGTTGCCAAGTTTGGGGACCCCTGCTCTAGAGTAACACCTTCAGGTCACTATACTGCAGGATTACAGATATCTCTAAAGGAGTCGCAGGCTTTCTTCACCCCTGCAGGAATGCTAGATTTTATAAGCTAGCTTCTCTCAAACTGGCTCCATTTCTTCCACTGTCCTGGCTCTTTTGTATAAACTGTTGTCTGCTAAAGAAAGCGACTTACCATTCGGATGAAACATCTTAGACACAAATCTGACAGTAGGTGGCTTGTTTGGATATTCTTCCGTGAATTCTATGGTAAGCTTGAAAGTTCCTATAATTGAGAAGGGGTGGGGGGAGAAGGAATTTAATAACATCATATTCACAGGTGGGTTTCAATTGTCCCTGCCTTTCTTATCGGTCCATAATAAATCAGAGATTGGACTGCCATTTGTCAGAAATAGTGTAGGGTCTCCTGCTTGAGCGGGGGGTTGGACTAGATGACCTACAAGGTCCCTTCCAATGTTAATCTGTTAAGAAAAGTCCAACGATTCCCTTGCAAGGAAGAGAATCTGAAACCGGACAGATAGAAAGACAAGATGTGAAACTGGCTGTGAAATTGTTGCACCACCTTTTTACACAAAGAGGAGAACAAATTGCTGCTTTTATAACTGAACTCAGAAGGTAGCAAAGGAAGTAGGTTATAAGGCCAAAAGGGAAAACAAGCATGCTTTTGAAAAACATGCATACGGGTCTAAGTGCAGCAAGGCAAGGTTAAAGGTGGTGCAGTAAAGGTGGTTTTCAAAGGATCTGAGAAAAAGAGTGCCATAAAATTAAACAACACAATTATTAATACCTTCAAGTAAGTTCTAAAAAGCCATTGTAAGCGTAAGCAATAACAGAATCATTTTCAGTAGAGAGCCTAGTTCGGTCTAGCAGTTAAGGCAACCAGGCTAGAAACTAGGAGGCACTGAGTTCAAGTCCCGCCTTAGCCATGAAAGCTGGCTGTATCACTTTGGGCCAATCACCAAGAGACCGTGAGTCTGAGTCCCGCCTTAGCCATGAAAGCCAACTGGGTGACCTTGGGTCAGTCACTCTCTCTCCTAGCCTACCTCACAGGGCTGTGGTGAGGAAAATAGGAGGAAGGTGTGTTGGATAGGTTCGCCGCCTTGACTTACTTGTAAAAATAATAATGGTGGAATACAAATAAATAAAATAATCAAAAAGACGCAGACGGCCTTTGAACCATTATCACGCTGATAACAAAGGAACCAGAGCAACCTCAAAAGCCAAGTCTTGGGAGGGGAGGGGATGGGATGCCAAGGGTATTAAGGACTTTTAAGTTCAACCCAAAGGAGAATGGAATCTTATCAGAATGGAGAATAATTTTAAAAACACGGCATCAAAAGGAAGGAGCAAAGAGTTCACACTGATTGCGATCAATCTGAGAGATGGAGAGCAGCAGTGTCACACGAGGCAAAGCTTCCGAGAGAGACAACTCTAGTGTAGGTATCTCCATATCTAGTAAACACAGGAATGCTTTCCTGCCCCCGAAAGTCCCGATGTGGAATTCTAGGACTGGTCAACCTGGGTCTTAATGTGATATCACATTAACAATTACATTACAGCCTCTTAAGATTGTTTCAAGAAAGACTTACCATCCTCAAATGGGGTTCCCTCTGGCCTGAAAAAGAAAACGGTTGTCAAGATCTCGCAGGTAACAGTCAGCTTTTTTTTTTTTTTTTTTTTAAAAAGGACACGTTGCGTTCCCTCCATTCCCCCCAAAAAACAGGATTCAAACCGAGCCAAAATGCAAAGGCTTCAGGGGAAGAATCAAACCTATGCGACATCGTTGAGGGGCAACCACTATGGGGCCAGCTATTTATTTTCAATTTTATATTTTTTGGGCTGCTCTCACCCCAGCCACCCCTGATCTTGATGCTGGAGATGAAGCCCCAGGCACGGGGCTTCCATGGCATTAGCTCTTAGAACAGTGGTTCTCAACCTTCCTAATGCTGCGACACCCCACCCCCGTGACACCCCCACGCCACGACCCTTTGGCGCGATAATGCGGTGTCACGGTTCCTAAGACCTTCGGAAATATGTGTTTTCCGATGGTCTTAGGCGACCCCTGTGAAAGGGTCGTTGAACCCCCAAAGGGGTCGCGACCCACAGGTTGAGAACCGCTGTGCTA
>QLTV01002006.1:465793-476572 GCA_003457575.1 Thermophis baileyi
CCCCCCGGCGCCCGCTGGGGGGGGGGGGGGAGAAAGGAAGGGCGATACCATTCAGGATGACGCTTGAGTCGAGCGTTCTGGCCGAGACTAATGCGGGGAGGAAAAAAAAATGCGGGGGGGGGCAATAATGGGAGAAACCATTTTCTGCCGGTTCGGTTACATTTCACCCCGTCTTTTCTATTGGTTGGTAGAATCAGCTGCCCCGCTTGTGGGCGGAGCGTTAATTTGAAAGCTATGCGGTCAGTACATTGGTGTTACACCAAAATAAGTTTCTCTCCCTCCCACCCAAATCAGCCCCCCCCCCCCCCCGCCCCTGTGTGACTCAAAACAATGATTGAACTGGGTTCACAGACGTCACACCATCCTGCAATGGGTTTGGCTTGGGCTTCTGTATGGCCTCAGTCAATGCAGTTTGCCATCCCTTGATGAAAGCAGGGTTAAGTCAACCTTGGCAACTTTTAAGATGTGTGGGCTTCCAATCCCAGAATTCCCCATAATGCAGGCTGACTGGGGAATCATGGGAGTTGAAGTCTGCACATTTTATAAAGCTGCCAAGGTTGAAAAACACTGGATTAAAGGCAATATAGTACAAGGTGTGAACTAGCCAATAGTGGATTAATCTCCCAATCATGGTTAGGACAAAGTGTTATTGAGCAGGTTGTGTGAACCCAGCCTTTGTGTAGGTACTTAATTGGTTTTGATCTTTTGTTATCACTTGCCTCCTGAAGGATGGTTCTGAAGCTATCAATCCTTTTATATCTTCAATGCTTCTCTATTAATGTAGAGGCTTCTTGAGCAGCTAAAAAGGACAGCATCTATTAAATCTCTTATTTCCTACACGCCTTTATTACTGCAACACTTTAATGCATACTTCAATGGCCATGTTGTCTCACACACACACGCCACTCAGCCAGGTCTGCTACAAACCTAGTTGGCTGTATTCACCCATACAACCTTCTCCAATCTGTTGTGGTTTTTCTGGTGGACTAACACATTGGGTAAACTCAGCCTGTTAGTTTTTGGTGCAAAGTATTGTGTCCATTCCTGAAATGAATAATGTAGGTTAAGTACATTGTGAAGACTTAAACCCACAATTCTAAGCTGAAGCCTCATTACTGAAAAATCCAAACAAATGGAAGATAAGTATCCGTGCAGAAACAGAGAGATTTGCAGTGATAAAAGACATCCCCTTCCGTGTCTAAAAACAGTCAAGACTGTTACTGGGCCAAGATACAATTCGCACTGTCGCTCTTTAATGATTATTTTGAGCATAGATGAGACATGCATGTTGGGCCGTGTTAATGAGTCAAGGTATGTTCAATGCTACAGCCTGGCCACCAGTAAGGAGTGGAAACATATCATCCAAAAACCAAGCCGATTTTTCCTGTAGACTTAAAAAGAAAAAAGAATCAACAGGTCTCCCGAATTACCATCAAACATTTTCATTTGGAAAACCGTGGGTAGCTTTATTCAATAGCAGGGGAGTCAAAATCCCTTGCTGTCTTAAACTTACAGGCCCAGTCCTCCCTCCAAGGAGATATTCAGTTGGCTTCCATCTCCTGAGAGCATTTTCCCTTCAGAAGTGCTACAGGCTGCTCAGATGCTCAGGACCTCAACTCCCAGGTCTATGGAAGATTCTCCATCATCCAGGTCATGGTTATCCCAAAGGTGCTTTTTCCAAAAGGCAAAGATGGCATTTAATTCCGTTGTACGAGGTACAATGACCATAAAGTAAACTAACTAACTGAACAGCAACAATCAGCTTGCCTGTCATCCCTTCTATATGCCAGCAGGCTGCTAGGAGACATGAAAAGAGAGGAAGAGATCAGACTATCATAACCACTCAGCTGGAGCAATCCCCATCCTCCACCAATGGGATTGAGGGATCTGAACAGCTTCCTCCCAAGAAGCCCACACAAATGCTTGTGAGAATCCCGAATCTTTGCAAGATGTGAGCCAACCTCAAAGCTGTGTCGATACTGAGCATAAGGTATGTCACAGCTACGGGGCAGTGACCCATGTCCCAAGAGCCTCGGACTAAAAGGCTGGTAGAAGAGGAAGCAGACACAGAGTGAAGGAAGGAAGGACGTGCAGAAAAAGCAACTGCTACATCCTCGGGTACCCTAGAAAAAGCACAAACGGCAACCGACCATCCTAAAAAACAGGCATTTGCCTGTTCAAACACTGGGACTCTCTGCACAGGCTGCAATCATCAATCCTGAGAAATCTTCAACTGCAATGGACAGAGGGCTTGGAATCCCAACGTATCTAGAGGTCCAACAGGAGCCAGGAAGAAAAACTAGCCTTTCAGACACAGCTTTCTTGGAGCTCACTTGCAGGCAACACAACACAGCAAAGGAGGAAAGTGAATCGGCTTCGATCCCGAGACAATTCGAAAAAGGAAATGTCACCCACACTATATAACCAATGCTATCAAAACAGGTCACGCCTGCCTGGATAACCATTACTGTAAAAGGATGAACTAAAATCCATCTATTGATTAAGATTTCCACTTGGAATTCCAGTTAGGGCAAGGATCACAACCATAAAGCGTTCCACCAGCCAAACAGAGCTGGTTTCCTTGTGATCATTTGCACAGTTTCAGGAGGTGGGGATGCGCTGTGCAATACCCTCTTTGGAAAATTTTGGAGCAGGTATGATAAACACACACAAGGAAATACGTTCGTGGGCAGGAGAGAAAAGGAATCCATGCTGAAGATTTGAGGCAGGAATCACTCTTCCCTGCCTATCCATCTTGGGATTAGATAAGCAATCAAATGAGAGAATTTGGAGGGATTTCTTTCAGAGTGCACCAAAGCCACTGAGATGCCATGGCTATCCATGGACTTGCTTTTTTTGGCCTATTTTACAAAATATTTATAAATGTAGGAAAGCTTTCCAAGCCAGTCTTTATTCATTCCAGTGGCCTGAGGTTCTTTCAAGAGGCCAAGGAACTGGTTGTCAGAATAACAATAATAATGATTATTTTTTTAATTAAAATAACTCCAGCCACCACTAATGGCAGTTTCTGAACACACCCTGCCATTCTACCTTACCAGAATATGCTATTATTTCTAAAAGAAAGCAACTGCCAGCCCTGTCTGGATGTGTCCTATCAATTACAATTATTTTTGCCTTTGCAAATCTCTCTCCTGGAAGTGAGCGATACATTAGGGACCCGAAGTGGGCATCTATCAAACAAGCTAGTTTTGAATGAAGAGAAATACAATTCAATACGTCTGGGGGGAGGGAAAAAACAACAACAGCCAGTGGAATGACGAGACTATTATCACAGAGAAGTAAAATCTGGGCCACGAGAACGATATTCCCATTGATGAAAGCACAGAGTTAAAATGTCTGATAACTGATAAGGACAGTAATTAGAATGATTATTATCTGAATATAGGGAAGGAAAACTGGGTTCCTCTGAATGTCCTAGATTCTCAAAGTCTATCAGCTCTGGCCAACTTAATAGCAAGAGGCTACGAAAGAGCACCGACATGCTTATCCATGCTTTTGTAGATCATAATCATCTTATGTTCTTAACCTTCCCCAACATGGTAATGAACTGCAGCCCTGCACTCCCTTCATGCTAGACCAAACAGCCATGGCATACTGGCTAGAATAGCAACACGAGAGATCCCACCATCAAAGGGATCTCTGTGAAAAGGAATCTAGGATCCTCCAAATGTTTTTTTTTTTACAGCTCTTACCCTTGGAATAACAGACCGCTCAATTTCTCCTGCTAACCCAGACGGATGATTGTAGAATCCTGCAGCAACCCTCACAAATGGCTGTCTGGCTTCCCTCTTGAAAGGGGGGGGGGGGGAACAACCCATCCTTTTCCTAAGAAATTAAGTTTCTGCAGATCAACTGCACTTATTTTGAGGGGCGTGGTCTTTTAGCTTTAAAAAAAAAAGCCAATAAAGGGGAATATTTGTAGCTCAGGGTTGAGATGAAAGGTCCTTGGTGCTCTCTGAGCTTGCTTGTCTTCTTGCAGATGTTTCATGACCCAACTGGGCAACATCATCAGGGCTGGAAGGGAGTGAGGTTTGCAGAGAGGAGGAAGAGGAGGAGGAGGAGGCGTATGGGGTCCTTGGTGCTCTCTGAGCTTGCTTGTTTTCTTGCAGACGGTTCATTAAACTAGGTAACTGATGATGTAGCGCCAATGATGTTACCTAGTTTGGATCATGAAACGTCTTGCAAGAAAACAACCCAGCTCAGAGACCACCAAGGACCCCCGTAGTCCTTTTTCTCCTCCTCTCTGCACACCCCTCTCCTTTCTAACCACCGATGACATTGCCTAGCTGGGTCATGAAACATCTTGCAAGAAAACAACCCAGCTCAGAGCGCACCAAGCACCCCTTTAAAAAAAAAAAAAAAAAAAAGCATGCAAAAGCCACCTTTCCTGAAAATTAAAACCAGGCCTCCTCCTTCCTTTCCCCCTGGCAGAACAGAGATTGGGGGGGGGGAGGTGTTCAGCCTCCTTCAGCCTATCCATCCTTCTACAAGGCTAACCCCCCCCCCTTTCCACTTCCACTGCAGAACTGGGCTGAGGGGAGCAGAATTAAACCTGGGGCCAGCCGTTCCCAGCCCTTTAGGTGGCGAATCTGCCAATTATTATTATTATTATTTTAAACAGCCCATTTGCAATTTTGGAAAAACCAAGGTAGGTGTGTGTGTGTTTGTGTGTGCAAGGGGGGGGGGATCTTCCAGGAAACGCTCCCTTATTCCTCCTGGAGATGGGGAGCAGAGCCATGTTGGGGAGCTGCTACAAATAGGCCCCATAAAGTGGGAGAGGTCTTCTAATGATCGGTAGGAGATTCTTGACAGGAAAATGGCAGTAGAACACCTCTCTGTGGCTAGTTAAATTCTGGAAGTGTCCAGACGTGGCTTCCCACATCCAGGGTGACCCTGTCCACTATAGGAGAACCTGTTTGGGATGGTTATACTTGAACGGGGGCTCCCCGAGGGACATCTAGGAACACTGAGCTGGTCTCCAGCACTTTGGCCTTCGGAAGGCCTTCTTATTGGGCTCCAGATCCTTGCAGACTTCCCTTTCAGCTGTTCATGGTTATCCCAAAGGTGCTTTTTCCAAAAGGCAACCCATTTTTTTTTTATGTTGCCTTTTAGGAAAAAAAAACACCTTTGGGACATCAACCCCCATGGTTCCCAGCCAGAACCCTTTTAAGGAAGAAGCAAAGTAAAATTTGAGCAAGTAAAATTAGCCAACATCATCCAGATCATAGTTATCCCAAAGGTGCTTTTTCCAAAAGGCAACTGGATTTTTTTTTAAGTTACTTTTTGGAAAAAGCACCTTTGGGACATCCACCCCCATGATTCCCAGCCAGAACCCTTTTAAGGAAGTTGCCATCTTCTTGGAGCAAGTAACGAGATTAGCAAGTAACGAGATTGATGTCGTGATTCCGTGGGGAATCACGACATCAATCAAGGTTGTGGGGAGGGCGCATCTCAGTCGTGGGAAGGGGGCGCTTTGGGGGTCCCGAAACGTCGGTTCTCACGCTCCTCCTGCGCCCCCGAAGAAGCCGCGCCTGCCTTCTGCGCGCTCCCCCTTTGCGCGCAAGGACCGGCGCGCTCCAGCCTGCCGAGGCGAGCGGGCGGAGCCGGGGAAGGAGGGCGAGGGGTTGGCTCTCTCGGCTTGCAGTTCCAGCCCCGGCCGGGTCCAAGGCGGAGCCGACCCCGCTGCAAGCAGGCGGGGAAGCGGGTTGGAGAGGCGGAGCGCTCCCGATCGACCAGCGCCGCCATGCCCAAAGTGGTCTCTCGTTCCGTGGTCTGCTCCGACACGCGCGACCGGGAGGAATACGACGATGGCGAGAAGCCGCTGCACGTCTATTACTGCCTCTGCGGACAGATGGTGCTGGTCCTGGGTGAGCCAAGCAAGGGACCCTGGCCCCATCCCCGCCTCTCCTCCCTTCCGCTCGGCCAGGGCGCAAAGCGGTCCCCCGACCCCTCTCCAAGCTTTGGGCATTACGCATCGGCTGTTAGAACCGAGCCGGTTCCGGAGTTCTGCGCCGTTGGGGCGCGAGGGTGAGGCTGATGGGAGTTGAAATCCAAACGCTTCAGATTGGTTCTGAAGCTTACCTGCCACTGGTGTTTTCAGCCCGGTGGGTCTGCTGGGGATGATGGGAGTTGCAGTCCTCTGGATGGGTGTGTGTGTGTGTGTGTCCTGTTTCCCCCAAGACCAGCAAATAACAGCCAGCCTCCTGAGCTGATTTGGGACTGAGCATGGGAGGCGTTTAAACCTAATGCAAGGTATATAGCTCCCCAGAGTCACTTTGGATGGTGAGATGAGCAGTTTATAAATTTAAGAAAACAAATAAATAAACTTAACCATCCTGATATTGGAAGGTTTGGAAAAGAGACCTGAATCAAGAGCTGAGCTGTCCAATGTTTCATTCATAGCGCTTTGTATTAACATCTCTCCCTTCTTATGAATTAGCTCCGTAGTCAACAAATCCTTTGAAAGTTCAAAAAAAGGTTGGCAAATATTATTCATATACACTGCTGTAAGAAAACTATAATTAAGATCTGTATGATGGCTTCCATGTTAGAAGGCAATTAGTAGTATCAAAAGTTTGGCGGTTTGATGTTTTCTATCGAAGTCTGATTGATAACAAAAAAAACGGGATTGGAATATTGATTTGATGTTGGAGTGGGGGTTGATTGCTTTAGTTTTCTAAGGACTTTCTACAGCATTGATAGCCAGAGTTTAGATTTATTTATTATGAAGGTTTTTTAAAATTATGATGATGATTTTTTCTAGATTGCCAACTTGAGAAGCTGCCCATGAGACCCCGGGATCGGGCCAGAGTTATCGATGCGGTCAAACATGCCCACAAATTCTGTAACACGGAAGAAGAGGAAAATGTTTTCCTGCGCAGGTAGGAAAGCCTCACAAAGCCCCATGGCCAGGGGTAGTCAGCCTGAGGCCAGATAGCCATGGCCAAAATCAAAGATGCACAATTTCAGAAACAACTCTTTGCTTTTGATGGAGTTCTTCAACTTAAGGGTCTCTCATCTTCTTTAATCTGAAATATTGGAAGTGGGTGTCCTCATCTTCATTGTCTGTTATTGTAGAGAAAGTTGTAATATTAAAATGACTGAAACATTTGTTTGTATTTATTAGATATTAACTGATGGTTTCTTTCTTTGTTAAAATATAATTTTAATTGCATTTTGAAAAGGAGTCACTCATGGAAAAAAGAGTTAGCATGGTAAAATATTTTAGTTTTAAACAATAGGTTTATCATCCAGGGTTTAAGGCTTCTCAGACTATATAATCCCAACCAAAAATGACTTTTTTTTTTTTTTGCAACAAACTAAGATTAAGCAAAGTACAGTGTACTTACCTATTTTTCTTCCCTACCTAGGCCAGAAGGCAAGAGTTAGCATGGTAAAATATTTTAGTTTTAAAAAATAGGTTTTTCATTCAGGGTTTTAGGCTTTTCAGACTAAAAAAACCCAAACAAAAAATACTTTTTTTTTTTTTTTGCAACAAACTAAGATTAAGCAAAGTACAGTGTACTTACCTATTTTTCTTCCCTACCTAGGCCAGAAGGCATTGAACGGCAATACAGGAAAAAATGTGGAAAGTAAGTGATTTGAGAGGAAGCGTTCAGAAGATAAAACAGTCAACAAATCTTGTTTCTGGTGATAAAAGAATATACAGCCTGTGGGAGCCATTGTGATCTGGTGCATTAATGCAGCCAACTATTTCTCCAAAGTAAAAAAAAAAAAAGGGGGGGGGCTAAATCTAGTGATGTAATGGTTAAGATATCATCCAGAGGACCCTAATGCAAATTTCTTTGCATCCTCAGTTGAGTGTCTTCTCTACAAACTGAACTACTGGTTGTTGGGGGTTGGGATCCAACTTAGGCCCAGATTAAGTGAAGGGTGAAATGATTGCAATTTATGTATAATAGATTAACTCCTGAGGCTTAACCTAGCAGGTGAAGTGAGCTAAGATATCAAATTTAGGGAGACTGTTTGTTTATTGAAGGTAAGGAATAAAACAAGCGGTCACTTCCTTTCCAGGTGTGGCCTACTCCTTTTCTACCAACACCAGCAGAAGAATGCTCCGGTGACGTTCATTGTTGATGGTGCCGTGGTCAAATTTGGACAAGGCTTTGGGAAAACCAACATCTACACCCAGAAGCAAGAACCCCCTAAGAAGGTAGAGAGACAGAGACTTCTCTTCCGGTGTGTGGAGAGGAGATCAAGTAGGCAGGATGCCTTGAGCTGCCAACCTCTGTGGAGTTCCAACAGGTCTTCTGACTGGACTTCTCAGCTTCCTGGTGGCATCTGCTTGACCTGATCTCACAAAGCTCTTCTTACTCCAGGAAGTCTTTGGTTGGGAGAGAAAGAGGTTGTGTGGCGTCTCTTCCAGGGGTTAAATTCAAAAATTTTCTCTGCCGGTTTTGTGGGCATGGCTTGGTGGGCGTGGCAGGGGAAGGATACTGCAAAATCTCCATTCCCTCCCCACTCCAGGGGAAGGATACTGCAAAATCTCCATTCCCTCCCCACTCCAGGGGAAGGATACTGCAAAATCCCCATTCCCACCCCACTCCAGGGGAAGGATATTGCAAAATCTCCATTCCCTCCCCACTCCAGGGGAAGGATATTGCAAAATCTCCCTTCCCTCCCAACTCCAGGGGAAGGATACTGCAAAATCTCCATTCCCTCCCCACTCCAGGGGAAGGATACTGCAAAATCCCCATTCCCACCCCACTCCAGGGGAAGGATATTGCAAAATCTCCATTCCCTCCCCACTCCAGGGGAAGGATACTGCAAACTCTCCATTCCCTCCCCACTCCAGGGGAAGGATACTGCAAAATCCCCATTCCCTTCCCACTCCTGGGGGAAGGATATTGCAAAATCTCCATTCCCACCCCACTCTGGGGCCAGCCAGAGGTGATATTTGCTGGTTCTCCGAACTACTCAAAATTTCCGCTAGCGGTTCTCCAGAACCTGTCAGAACCTGCTGGATTTCACCCCTGGTCTCTTCATTTGTAAATTTATTATCCAGTTGACTTGCTCTATCAGAGGACGCATTCTTCAATTCAATTTCCTTTTCTCAGGCCCAAGAGCATAACTCCATAAGCCTCAGTTCATCTAATCCACCTTAATCATCAGCCAAACGTTTTTTAAAGCACAATATTGGGGGTTGAGGGCCACAAATTAGCAGAATGATAAATCTTGAGGTCTTGGAAGTAAGTGGGTATTTTTTCCCACTGCTTTCCTGATTTTGCATTAAAAAATGGAATCCATTTTAAATCTGCTAAATATCTTTAGCTTCCTAAAGGAATCTGGGACACAGCTGCCCCAGCTCATTTAGTGGCACAACTCTTAAGGAATTCTACAAGTTGTAAAAAAAAGGGGGGGGTTGGACATCTGTACACAGCTGTTGATCTGCAAGTTACGGTCCCTGTTCTAAGACCCCAAAACATGAGGTATAGGACAGATCTGCCTTTCATTTCTTAGTATTAAATTTCGGAACAGCCTTTTTCAGATCTGGGAAGGATACCGTAGTCATCTTTTACATTTGCTAATCTCCAAGCTTCAACCACACATAGTATTCTTTTTAAAAAAAAACTTCTCTCCCAAGGTGATGATGACCAAACGGACCAAGGACATGGGCAAGTTCAGCTCAGTGACGGTCTCCACCATTGATGAAGAAGAAGAAGAGATTGAAGCGGTAAGGTCTTCCATATACGTCAAGAGCAAGCAACTATAGCTTCTCGAGTATACCAAAAAGGCAGTAATCTTATTGTTTGCCACACATGTTACAAGATTCTCTGCAGACAGCTTGTCTTCCCCTGGATAAGGCATCATGGCTCTTGGGTGGAACTTAAGCTTATGCTGCTTACAGCTATGCAAGGACTCCAAGCTTGGTCCTTGCTTGACCGCTCCTTCCAGCCTAGCTGGCAGTTTCCCATCAACTTTCTTGAAAGCAACAGGGGAGAAATAGATGGTCTAGATATTTGAAGCCAAGGATTTAGCCAGTGGCTTCTGGCCATTATGATACCTCTTCCTTCCGTAGATTCTAATCTTTTACACTTTCTCTCTTTCTCCTCAGAAGGATAGCAGACTGGTGTCTAGTGACCAAAGTAATTACTGTATAAATCCTTGTCCAACACAATGGGCAATTTGGGATTAGTCACATTGATTCATGCATCACATTACAGCACTGTATGCTTAATCATGGTTTATATCAGTGGTTCCCAAACTTTTTCAGTCCACCGCCCCCTTGGTGCTACAAACTCATCCTCAGTGCCCCCCACCCCCTTCAGGTGGGCGTGGCTTGGTGGTCAGGTGACCAGGTGGGCGTGGCCAACTTGTAAAATGTGGTGAAACTCACTTAACAACGCTCTTGCTTAGCAACCAAAATTTTGGGCTCATTTGTGGTCATAAGTCTTTCTTTCTTTCGATCTTTCTTTCTTCCTTCCTTCCCTCCCTTCCCCCCTTCTTTCTTTCTTTTTCTTTCTCTTCCTTCCTCCTTCCTTCCTTCCTCCCTTCCTTCCCCCTCTAATCAACCTTCCTTCCTTCCTTCCTTCCTTCCTTCCTTCCTTCCTTCCTTACCACTGGAGGTTTTTAAGAAGAAACTGGACAGCCATTTGTCTGAAATGGTCTAGGGTCTCCTGCCTGAGCAGGGGGTTGGACTAGAAGACCTCCAAGGTCCCTTCCAATTGTATTATTCTATATTCTGAGAAACGGGTTGGACTAGACGACCTCCAAGGTCCCTTCCAACTGTATTATTCT
>QLTV01002006.1:484159-494234 GCA_003457575.1 Thermophis baileyi
AACTGAAGAAGCTTCTTGGATGAGAAGCGAAACGTCTTCAAAGAAAAACCAGAAAGTCCAGTTGCCTCCTGGAAAAAAAAAAAGCACCTTTGGGACAACCTTGACCTTGGATGACGGAGAATCTCCATAGACTAAAAAGGTGGAGTTATCTCCTTTTTGCTCTGCTTCACAAGTCATTGCAAGACTTAGGCCTGTTCAGGCAGAAGTTCCCTGGGCGTGGATGACACAAGCTAAGGTGGAGCTTGGCCCCATCAAGCTTTGATTTAAAAAAAAAATACTTCCTGCCTTCACAAATCTCCTTAAAAGGAAATCCAGGAGCCGGAGGGAAGCTGTCTCAGCCACCACCGGGTGACCTTCGATCAGGTGACGATGAAAAGAAAGGGGAAAAAAATTATTAGAGAAACACCTTTTTTGGTTTCAAGGTCGGTTTTTTTAGAAGAAGGGAAGGAACTATATATGTTGAGGGCAGCAAGATCACTTTAGGCACATAAATGGAAGGACACCTCGATCCCCACCATGGATGAATGGCTGCAAAAGTTGATGGAGTTAGCAGAGACGGTTAAATGGACTGTTTTGATCAAAGCGGGGGGGAAAATATAAATACTTTTATTTCTACTTGGAAACCGCTTCTGGACTTTGTGCTTGAGGTGGGGAAAAAAGTGAAACTTTGATTTTGGGTTTTACTGATCAGATAGGTTTGTAGTTATAGAAATGGCTAATTTATACTATTACGTACAAGTAAAAAGTTGAAGTTTGATGTTATTATTTTATTCTACTGCACCAAAGGGAGTCGGAAGTCAATGCCTTTTCTTCCTTTTTCCCCTTTTGCCTTCCCTTCTTCCTCCCCTATTTTCCTACTATTTTCTTTTGCATTTTTGTATTTCATATTATCAACTATTTAAGAAAAAAAAAGAATGAAAGGAAAGAGAATGGGCTGCCTTGTCCTTCCCACTAACAGCAAAGAGTGGGGTGCTTTGCCCCAAATCTGACCAGGAAGTATTCTGCATCTATTTTCTTTTAAATAATAATCATTATTGAATAAGTCAATGATATTTCCTAATTATATTCCAAAATCAACAGGGCTGATTTGGATTAAGGCATAGCTCTGAGATTAGGGTAAAGATAGTCCTTGACTTACCACAGTTCGTTTAGTGACCGTCCCCATGGTCAAGTGATCAAAATTCAGACACTTGGCAACTGACTCATATTTATGACGGTTGCAATGTCCCCGGGGTCACGTGATCCCCTTTTGCGACCTTCTGACAAGCCAAGTCAACGGGGAAGCCAGATTCACTTAGCGACCGTGTGACGAACTTAGCAACAGCAGCGATTCACTTAAAAACTGTGGCAAGAAAGGTCGTAAAATGGGATAAAAATGCACTGAACAAATGTCTCACTTAGCAGCTGAAATTTTGGCCTCAGTCGTGGTCAATAAGTTGAAGACCACCTTACCTATATTCTCAAGTGTCACCACTTCTTAAGCCTTGCGGACTTCCTATGCGCAACTTCATATTTCAAAAGCCATCTAAGCTAGAAATATTTGGACAACTAAAAAAAAATATATATAAGAGAGGTTTCTGAAGGATATGGAAACGGCTTGGCTCATTGTTCAACAGGTATATCGCTTCTGCTCCAGAAAGGTAATTCTCTGTCTCGTTCGATCTGGTTTAAACCAAAGTGTCCAGCTCAGTCAGAGATCGAGAAAGATTTTAGCGCAGAACGTCCTTCTATGTGGAAAGCAAGGATTTTAATTTTTCCGATAGCCTCTTTTTGTGTGAGAGTGGAGTGGCTTGGGAAGGGGGAGAATCGTGTGAATATAATGTAATTTAATTTTCCTTCATTTGATTTAGGCACAGCCTGGCTCCAAATTGGTCCTGGACAGTGTACAATAAAACCAAACAGAACAAAAAAAAAAAAACCCAAAAGATAGTAATTATAAAAGAAATAAGAAATGAAAGCAAGAATTGATGGCTTACCTAGTAAACAATACTCACCGCCCCCAAAATTCGCTAAACGGCCAGACGATTCACTTAACACCCAGAGTGATCTATTTAACAACTGTGGCAAAATAAAGGTTCTCAAATCGGCTAGGATTCACTTAACAACCACTTTGCTTAGCAACGGATATTCTTGTCCCAAGTCCAGTGGTCGTAAGTCGAGAACTACCGTACCTGTACTCATAATTATACTGTACTGTACTGTATATCCGCCTAACATATAAAGTTCTCTGCAAACTTACTGAAAACGTTAAAACAGGAGAATAAAACACAGTCAGAAAGTTTATTACAGTCAGAATGTCAAGTCAGTTTATTACACAGAAAGTTGGTCAGAAGACAGAATGAGTCGGAAGGGACCTTGGAGGTCTTCTAGTCCAACCCCCTGCTCAAGCAGGAGACCCTATAGTACCATTTCAGACAGATGGTTATTCAATCTTTTCTTGAAAACCTCTAGCGACGGAGGTTTTCTCTGATTAATTGTTCTCAGTGTCAGGAAATTTCTCCTTAGTTCTAGATTGGATCTCTTTGATAATTTCCTGTTACTTCTAATTCTGCCTTCAGGTGCTTTGGGCAATAGGTTGAGTCCAGGGGTGGGTTCCACTTACCTTCCCTACTGGTTCACATCGTGACGGAAGTGCGTGTTTTTCGCGCGCGCGCTCGCTTAGCTCACGCACGCGCCCCCGTCACGTCGCACAAAAGACCCAGAAATGACCCTCTGCGCATGCGCAGAGGGTTTTTTTTCAAGCCGCAGCGACCGGAGGACCGGTTCGGGAGCGTGGACCGCTGGTCATTGCTGCCGGTTCTGCGAGCGGTGGTAAATTTCCACTACCGGTTCTAAAGAACCGGTCCGAACCGGCAGCAACCCACCACTGGTTGACTCCCTCTTTCCTATGACAGCCCCTCAAATATTGGAAGACGTTTGAAGGGCTGTCACGTCACATGTATTTATTGATTACAATACAGTCTTCGTCCACAGTACTGGACAAAAGGCAATTAAAAACCAGCTCAGCAAATAAGCAGGAATTCTTCCTTGCTCTTCAGGTAGTCCTCGACATACGACCACAATTGAGCCCCAAATTTCTGTCGTTAAGTGAGAACATTTATTAAGTGCGCTTTTCCCTGTTTTACGCCCTTTCTTGCCTCAGTTGTTAAGTGAATCAGTGCAGTTAATAAGTTAGTAACCTGGTTGTTAAGGGAACCTGGTTTCCCTATGGACTTTGCTTGTCAGAAGTTCGCAAAAGAGGATCAATGACCCTGGGACACTGTGACCGTCATAAATATGAACCACTTGCCCAGCATCTGAATTTTGATCATGTGATCATGGGGATGCGGCAAAGCTCGTAACTGTGAACAACGGTCACAAGTCACATTTTTTCTGTGCCGTCGTAACTTTGAACGGTCACTAAACGAACTGTTGTAAGTCGAGGACTACCTGTGTAATGGACTAGTCCAGGGGTCGGCAACCTTAAACACTCAAAGAGCCATTTGGACCCGTTTCCCACAGAAAAGAAAACACCGGGAGCCACAAACCCTTTCTGTGCCTGACTATTTCTTAAGCGGCCACGAAACTAGCATATGTAGTTGAAAAAAACATTCTGTTTTTTTCTGAAACTTTTCTTTTCTTGGATTTATCCATGGTCGAAAAGCTCAATAAATCGCGTGCCGGCAGGTGTCGCACATTGGCGGTTGTGACGCCTATTTTGAGCGACAGGGAGCCGCAGCAGAGGGATGAAAGAGCCACATGCGGCTCCAGAGCCACGGGTTGCTGACCCCTGGTCTAGTCCGTAAGGGGCTTTATCAACCTTATTTTAGCCATGCTCTGATCTTTAATCAGGCACAGCATTTCGAAACAGGTTGCCTTCCCCCCTTCTACACACAGACACACACACACACACCGCCTTATCAATCACTAGATCGCAATGACATCAGCCCTGAGTAATGTGACTTTCTTCGCCATTGAACCTGTACAAACTGCCCAAGTAGTGCTAGTGGTTTTGTCACAAGTGTGACGATGGTTCAAGCATGTGCATGCGCATTCAGCTGCCAGACTCTTTGGTCAAAGTGCTTTCCACGTCGTAAGTTTACAACTGCTGGTTCTCCGGGTGAACTGGGATTGGAAGGGGTCATGTTATACCCTGGCTACCTGTCAGTGACTCCGGTGCCAAGGTTTTTTTTTTTTTTGGCATGCCATGGGAAAAGATTGTGCAATGTAACTTGAAAAGGAGACGTTGGACGACAGAGGGAAAACACACATACAGAGAGAGAAAAAAAAGACTTATTTCAACATACTTGAGGATGCACCCTATCTGCTTAATAGCAACTTACAGCCTCTTCAGGGAACACCCTGATTGCTATCTCATCTCCCATAGGTAAATATATTTTTGTCAACTGGGCATGGAAAACCAATGGGATAGATCCACAGATGCACGTATTAGAAGTTGGAAATTCCTAGAAAAAGTGACTATTTCAGGTTCGGAGTTAAGTAAGAGTACTTAGCATTTCTAGCATAATGTCGGACCTGCCACAACTTAAACCTCTAAATAGAAACCATCTTTGTTGGCTCCATTTGTTGAGAAAGGTATAGTTTATCTCTATATATAAAAGCCAAATACCACTCACGCATCATCACGAAATCTCCAGAACCGTAAAGCTTACAAACTTGAAACTTGGCATGTATGTTCCTCTTGGCTTCTAGGTGCTCACTAAGAAAGGATTTTTCGAAATGACTATCAGATCATTAGTATTTCTTATACAGTATTATATTAACATGCTCTGATGCTAAGGAGTTAGACGTTCTACTCCCCACCTGAAAAGAACTCTGTTCCAACTGCCAGTGGGCGTGGCCAGCGCGTGACTCATCCGGCCTGCGGGCTGGGAGTTTAGACATTCTACTCCATGCTAAGGAGTTAGACGTTCTACTCCCCCTCCCCACCTGAAAAGCTCTGATGCTACCCCTTTGCTAAACTGGGCGTGGGTGTGGCCAGCGTGTAACTACTCATTAATTTTCAAGCTTTAACTGTCAATTTATCAAGCCCGATCAGTTTTGTAGCGAAGCACAGGTATCCAGCTACTAGTAAGTGTATATTGCAATAATGCAAAGCCAGAATGGAAAATTGCGTGCCAAAATGCCCAAGTTCTACTTTGTCCTCCCTTAACTGTCTGTCGTTGCTATCACCAATCAGATTCAGGCAAGATGTTTTCATAACCAAGCATAGACTGGTATGCAGCTCCCTCCTTCTTCGAGGTGGGTGACCTTGAGGCAGCATCTCGAGAAGGCACAGCATTTACTTTCGTTTCCCCAAGCATTCCCTTCTCCCCTCCCCACAATTCATGGCCATCTGTCACCGCATAGCAGCAAAGCACAAGCAAGCATAAGATGGCAACTCACACATAACATGAGACTCTAGAAAGAGTGCAGAGAAGAGTAACCAGGATGATTAGGGGACTAGAGACTAAAACATGAAGAACGGCTACAGGAACTGGGCATGGCTAGTCTAGTGAAGAGAAGGACCAGGGGAGACATGATAGCAGTGTTCCAATATTTGAGGGGCTGCCACAGAGAGGAGGGGGTCAAGCTATTTTCCAAGGCACCTGAAGGCCACACAAGGAACAATGGATGGAAACTGACCAAGGAGAGATTCAACCTGGAAATAAGGATAAATTTTCTGACAGTGAGAACAACCAACCGATGGAACAGAAGTTGCCTTCGGAAGCTGTGGGAGCTTCATCACTAGATGACCTACAAGGTCCCTTCCAACTCTGTTAATCTGTTATTCAGTGGAACGGCTTGCCTTCGGAAGTTGTGGGAGCTTCATCACTGGAAGCTTTGAAGAAGAGATTGGGCTGCCATCTGTCAGAAATGGTGTAGGGTCTGCTTGGGCGAGGGGTTGGACTAGATGACCTACAAGGTCCCTTCCAACTCTGCTAATCTGTATCTAACTAGTGAACCAATTTTGTTCTAAACCATTAGACTCAGAGGCAAACGTAATAGTCACGCATAACCTTAAACCATATTTTTCTAAAACAATGATGTATTATAATACTAGTAGTCCTCATGTAGCCACTGCCTCATGTAGCAACTGAAATGGCATCAGGGATGAAAAATTAAATTTACAACCAAACCTTGCATTTATCACCTTCCCAGGTCTGTAAAGCAAAGAAAAGCTGAAGCAAGATAATAAACACAGGTTTGATTTCACTTAGCAACCGCTTTGCTTAATGACCAAGTTTCCACTCCTAATTGTGGTTGCTAAATGAGGACCACTTATATTAGACTTATATTTATATTTATATAGTATATTTATATACCTTTATATTATATATAATGAGAACAATCAACCCATGGAACAGAAGTTGCCTTCAGAAGTTGTGGGAACTTCATCACTGGAAGCTTTCAAGAAGAGACTGGACTGCCATCTGTCAGAAATGGTGTAGGGTCTCCTGCTTGGGCGGGGGGTTGGACTAGATGACCCACAAGGTCAGGGGTGGGTTCTAACTTACCTCGCTGCCGGTTCGCTTCCTCCCGCGCCACGTGGCCGTGCCTCGTGGGCGTGCATGCGCCTCGTGGGCATGCGCGCATGCGCAGTCAAAAAAACCTAAAAAAATAAACACTGAAAACAAGATGGTGACGTATGCGCAGTGCCGGAAACTCGGCTTCTGCGCATGCGCAGAAGAAAAAAAAATTAAAAAATAATTTCAAAAAAAAATTCAATTTTTTTTTTAAAAATATGGCGGCGCCCACGGACCGGCACCGACTGAACCGGATCGGTGATGTCATCGTGACATCACCAGCGGGTCGCTACCGGTTCGGGAGAACCGGTCCGAACCCACCTCTGCACAAGGTCCCTTCCAACTCTGTTAATCTGTCTGTTTAATCTGTTTAATAGACCTTAGCATGGATGTTAAGTCAGTTCCTCGATTGATTAGATATGGCTCCTTCTGCTTAATTCGAGTACTTTTTTTAATCAGTGACATGCTTCGAATTCCAACTTTTTTTACTGATTAAACTTGGCAGCCTTAAGAGTGACCCCTTGGAAAGATGTTGCAACACGCACGCGGTGTGGCACTCAGCAGAAAATACAGAGAGCAAAGTGTTCTCCAGTTAAGATTTCCACTCGATTGTGACGTTGTTGCTTCTGATGAACTGCTGCTATTAGTGTCTCCTGAGAGTCCCCGGTTTCACAATCGTCTATTTTGTAAGCTGCTGATAATTGTGACGATATCCTAGGGCTTTTCTCAATCATTTTTAAAATGTGTGGATTTCAACTGCTGGCTGGAGAATTCTGGGACTTGAAGTCCCCATGTCTTAAATTAGCAGAGATTGAGAAACACAGTGTTACATCCTTATGAATAGATGCCAGTAACTCGCGGAGTTTAACACAGGCACTGTAAAAAAATGTCAAATATCAAATTTTAATTACAACATTGAATTAGAAAAATGGGAAAAATGTGCACAACAAATACAAAATTAACAATGTCGGTGGCATTCAAGGAAAACCAGATGAAGATGATTTACAGGTGGCACCTTCCACCTGCAAGGCTCACAAAAATGTTTCCTAAAACCTCGCCTATATGTTGGAAATGTACAAAAGTGTATGGTACTTACTACCACATATGGTGGACATGTCCAGAAGCAAAAAGTCTCATCCAAGAAGCTTCTTCAGTTCTGAAGAACTGAAGAAGTTTCTTGGATGAGAAGCAAAATGTCTTCAAGGATAAACAAAGGAAGTCCAGTTGCCTCTTAAGAAAGCATCTTTGGGACAACCATGAGCTGGATGACTGAAAATATCCACAGACATCTAAAAAGAGAAATCTTTCCACAATATTATTTTTCAAATTTGCCACCATGATTGGTTCGAAAGAAGAAATAGAATGTAAGGTGTAATAAATGAAAAGGGAAAGGAGAAACGATATGGGTAAATTATGAGTGACTTGTAAGTAACAAGTGTGAAGAAATAAAGACAGAAATATGTAAATAGATAGATAGGTCAACAAATGTGAAAACAATTAGAGAAGAGTAAAAGGGAAAAATGTAAATAGATAATATACTGAGACGAAACGTTAAAAGTGTATTTATGTATATATGTGGATGTAGGTCTTTGTTTGTGTGCATTGTTTTGTAGTTTTAAAAATAAAATCAATTTAAAAAAAATCAAATATCAATGGGCTGTAATGCCATGCTTCGCAATCTTTTATTCACCTGTGGGTTCCTTCCAATCTTGTTATAATCCTGTGCTCCAATCGCCCCGCTCCAGATCTCTTGAACAATAAAGAAGTTTGCCACTGTCACCCTTCGCTTGTAAATAAAATTTATTTTTATTTATTATAATAATAAAAAAACAACACCAGTACGGGTAAACCCTTGACTATGCTTGTTGAAAGCTAGCTGGGAAGGCTGCAAATGGCGATCACGTGGCACCAGGATGCTACAACCGTCATAAATACAAGCCAGTTGCCAAGCTCCTTAATTTTCATCATGTGACTTTGCAATGGTTGTGTGAGGACAGGTGTAAATCACTTTTTTTCAGTGGTATTGTAACTTCAGTCAGTAAACAAATGGTAAGTCAAGGACTATCTGTAGTATAAAACAACGGATGGAAACTCATCAAGGAGAGAAGCAACCTAGAACTAAGGAGAAATTTCCTGACGGTGAGAACAATTAACCAGTGGAACAGCTTGCCACCAGAAATTGCTCCAATGTTGGAAGTTTTTAAAATTGGACAGCCAATTGCCTGAAATGGTATAGGGTCTCCTGCTTGAGCAGGGGGTTGGACTAGAAGATCTCCAATGTCCCTTCCAACTCTGTTATTCTGCTTTGCTGTGGCCCCCTCAGCATGACCCAGGGCCCTTCATTACGTTTCTCACCTAGATCCCTCTTGAAATCCTCCAGGGGCCCTAACTTAGGGTTGAGAACTGCTCTTGTAATGGATCAAAACATTGTGTAAGAATAAATAAATTGCTGATTTTCGAGGTGCCCTAAGACACTTTGCTGCTTTTGCTCAGATTTGAGGGGGGGGGGGGTTTCCATCTCCAAAAACAATTCTCAGCATTGCATTCAGATTCATATTCATGGCTCTCCCTTTGCAGCTCCCTTTACTGAATGACACTCGCTATCACAACGTTGGAAGAACGAGGGAAGGAACTTGTCTAACCGGAATTTCCAACCCGAACAACTTCCTTTCCAAACGGCCATGATAACACACGAATATAACCCACGGCAGAATACGAAGGTCGTTGGAAGGGAGTTTTGTGGGAGAAGGCCCAGCACCCTGAGACATGCAAAACTCTGAGGCAAACTATGTGAAGCATAAACACGAACATAACTCGGGAGATTTGCGGGTTCGTTTCCACACCACCACGATAAACTGAGTATCGCAATAAAGTCCCTTTTTGAGGGAGAGGAGCAGTTCAAGAATGTGAAAAATAAAATTAAAAAATAAATAAATGAAAGTGAGTCACACCAACTGTTTGGATTCCCAGACTCTAGAAGTTATATGTACCCTATGCTGTAATCTATTAAGCGTGCAATAGCATTATGTGTAAAATAAATAAATAAACAAGCCTATTTAATTAAAAATACTTTATGGCTAGCGAGCAAACGCTGTTGCAAAAATGACGCGGATAGACTTGTTCAGTGCGAGGATCCTACAAACCATGAATTTCTTAAAAAAAAAAAATGTGGACATACAGGTACCGGTATGCTTGTAATAGCGGGAGAGGGGGAACAGACAACCACGACGGCTAGACATTGGACAGTACTCTGTACACCTTGCTGAGACTGTACAGTCCCAATTAGTGGTTTTTCTTTCAATTACACGAAATCAGTTTGTAGCTGGGTTGCACCGCGCAGTGTTTGTTAGTGTCAGCAACTTTAAGATGCGTGGATTTCAACTCCCAGGAAAATTAAGAGTTGCCGAAGTTGAAAAGAATGATGGTGAACCTATGGCATGCGTGCCACAGCTGGCATGCAGAGCCCTCTCTGCGGGCATGCGAGCCATCGCCCAGCTCAGCTGCATTGCGCCTGCGCCGGCCAGCTGATTTTTGGGATGCACGGGGGGGCAGGGCGCATGTGGGATACG